>JAPDVR010000002.1:23425028-23782528 GCA_026230005.1 Gila orcuttii | reverse complement strand
CGCACACACTGCAGAGCTCACAAATTCATGCTCACACACACACACACACACCACACAGACGCACACACTGCAGAGCTCACAAATTCATGTTCACACACACACACAGGCACTGCAGAGCTCACAAATGCATGTGTTCGTTCACACACACACACTCACACACACACACACCACACTGCAGAGCTCACAAATGTGTTCACGCACACACACAATTCGACTCTCACACAGATTCTCCCTCCTACGCAAGCGCACACACATTCCCCCTTTCTCGCCTCACACACACACTCTCTCTCTCTCTCTCACACACACACACCCCTCCCCCTTCCATTCTCTCACACACACATCCTGCCTCACGCACACATCACATACACAGTCACATTCTCTCTATTCTCTCTCACTCTGTAACTCACTTGCACATATACACTCAGACAAATACACATGCAATAACACACATACACACCCCTCCCCCTTACACAGGAATCCTGCCACTCTTCCAATACACACAAATACACACACAGATCACAAACATACACTCCACCCCCACTCTTCCAAACACATCCTGCTTTTCCTTTATCACAGACACACACACACTTCATGTTTTATGGGGACTTTCCATAGACATGATTTTTATACTATACAAACTGTAAATTATATCCCCTAACACTAATCTGAGCCCTATAAGTAAACTTTCTGCATTTTTAGAATTTCAAACATCACTTAGTATGATTTATAAGCGGTTTTCCTTATGGGGCCCAAAAAATTTGCAACCTGTTTGAATGACAGTGAATATATTGCCATTTATTGCAGTGCAAGTTTAAAACACAAATATAAATAATAACTTATTAAATGGTAGTGTTTTTCTTTCTTCTCCAATTCAAGTCATCTTCATACAGTAACCAGGTGCTGAATCCTTAATGCTCTTCCACCAGAGTTCAACTCGATACAGTACATCTCCTAAGTCAAAGGCCATACCAGGCCCGCTAAGATATATATTTAACATGTTAAAATCAGTGTAAAGGTACGATGACTTCTCATCATGAAAAAAAGTCTAGTTTGTAGACTTTTCTCTGTCACTAGATGACCAGAGTCACATCTGACAAGTTGACCTGGAATAAAAAAAGGCAGAACTCCATGCAGCCAGCAGAGGGCATGAGTGTTCCATGAGTGTGGATGGGGGAATTAATCCAGACAAACATCAACAGATGGTACGTGTAATAACTCCCACTGCACATGTAACAGGAATAAACATTTGTATGATAAATGTGAAGTAGCCTTTTTAAGGTATACTTCACTGCTTGTACAGTAAATTGTTCTAGATATCTGTAACAGTAGATTATCAAAAAGAAAATTCTTTCATCATTTACTCACCCTCATGTCAGTCCAAATCTGTACACAGAATAAGATATATATATATTCTTTTGTGTTCCACAAAGGAAAGTAGTGTATACAGATTTGGAACGACGTGAGGGTGAGTTAATGATGACAAAATTCTATTTTTTTTGTTTGAACTATCCTTTATAAACACAAACAAATGCATAAAAAAAAAAATAGATCTTAGCCAACTTTGGAGTGTCTTTGATCATCATGATCACTTAAAAAACAGTTTGCAGTGTCTGTTAATGCTTGACAATCGAAAGGTCAACAATCTTAAAAGGTAATAAACCATATGGTACATGTAAGAGTTTTGATTAATATTTAAAGGTATTTACATTTTTGCTACAGTTTAATATCTTATCTAGAAGTAGAAATACCTTAAAATAATTTTTCATAAAATAATATCTTGTTCAGCCACCCCTCCTGCTTTCCACATGTGGGAATGCTGAATTCCAGTGACTGCATCCAGATCCTCTGACTCTACATTCTCCATGCTGTAATGAAATTCCTTTTCCCCATTCTTATCATACTGTCCTCTTCCGCTCCACCCTTTAACTCTCTTTTTTATGTTCTCTTTAGTCACATATCAAGTTTCACTTCCTTATTTTCCCGGCGCCTCCTTTTCTTGTCCGTCGGGACATTGTCTTTGGTGTTTTCTCCATTTCTGCTGGCAGAGAGTGGAGGAGGGTATCTGATGTTTGGCCAGTCCAGTGCACGAGGTCCTGCAGCACTCGCACAATCCACATCTTCATACCGAAACTCCCACCGGCCGCCTGACCATCCAGCTCCTTTCACACAAGCACACAGATTGTCTATGAAATTTAGATGTTTTCATCAGAAAGCTTTACATTCAGGGTTTGAAATGAACACCTGCCAACCAGACAAATGCAGGTAAAAATCAACTGTGGCGGGTAACGTCGTCAAATCACTAGCCAATTTGGCGGGTCACTTATTAGTTAATATGGTTTATTTCTTCTTCTTCTTTTTTTTTGGCTAGTAGAAGTACTGAATGGCCGGTAACTTAAAAATGTACTAGCCAAATGGGCCGGTAAGGGAAAAAGTAAATTTCAAACCCTGTTTTCATGAGAAAACATATTTAAAATGGCGTGCTAGACATGTTAACTCCAGCACCTCTTTAACTTCAGCTTCAAATTTCTGGCCATCCACTAGTAGCTGCTCTGTGCTTGCCAACAGGTGTCCCAGACGATCCCTCACAGTTTTCCGTTTTCTCCTATACTCGCTTTCTTCATCGGAAAAATCTGCGTCCTCCCGGGTAATGACATCTTCCAGAAGTCGCAGACACTCCTTGAGTGCAGCGTGCAGGATAGATATTTTTTCTGCATCTGACAGCTGAGGGACCAACGGAGGAATGGATACTAAATAATCTCCGGCAACCGGTGAGGACGGCAGTGATTCACTGTTTCTCTAAATGGGAATACAAAGGAAATGAGTTGCAAGGAATCACCAGATGGAAGAAATTGTAAACAAACATGTGGTAAACATGACAGTGAGTAAAAGCAGCAATTAAAAATAATAAAAGAAAGAGGCAAATAAACTTATTCCTTATACAGTCAACACACCATTTCCAAAGGTCACCTAAACTTTAAAACTCACAAAAAGTGATTCACTGTTTCTCTAAATGGGAATACATTGGAAATGAGTTACAAGGAATCACCAGATGGAAGAAATTGTAAACAAACATGTACACATGACAGTGAGTAAAAGCAGCAATTAAAAATAATAAAAGAAAGAGGCAAATAAACGTATTCCTTATACAGTCAGTCAACACACAATTTCCAAAGGTCACCTAAACTTTAAAACTTTAAAAAGTTGCTAATTTTTTTAAAAGATGCTAAAAATTTTAATTAAAAACTCCCTATATTTTAGCCTCAGCTTTAGCCTGAAAGTCTAATGCCCATAGAAGCAAGTAGGCTAGTTGGCATATTATTAAGTCACTAATTAATAATGAAGCACCCTCTGAAGCCAGGCTAATCCCCAGCAGAGCAGCTCATTAGGTTGAATAGTAAACTGATGTTGCTCACCTATTTCAAAAGAAAAAAATACTCCATTACATTCCAAACCGCTCCCACGTTTCAGGATACTTTTCCAAGAAGCAAGCCTAAACTTCAAAGTAAGCTTGAACATTCATGGCAAACAACAAGGAGGTGGTGGACCTGAACAATTTGGCAGGTAACCAAAAAATGTATTTATTACTGGAACAATCGCGCTTTATAGTCTGATCCAGAAACACTTTCCGTCCCCTGCGCGCACCGACAAGTCTTGGATAGCACACAACGCTGTCACTTCTAACGAAATTCATTTGCTGCCTCCTCCAGACATTCTTTTAACTTCAGACACTTCATAAATATCATTATGTCGCAGACTTCAGTTTGCGTCACACACCACCAGACCATAATTAGGAAAGACTCATCAGTTAAATATAATAATCAGATTAGTTCTGTATAAATAAGCTCTATTTTTGAGACTCACGTATGCCTCCAGGAGTTGAATGCATTCCTTATGAAGAAGTCGGGCTAGAGCTGCGGTTCTCCCTGCGTGGCCCCGCAACCCATGACGACCGTTTGCACCTCTGCCAGCCATTTATACTCAAAAACACCTACTATTTGAAAAATAAAGTTTGAATCAACATCAAGAATAAATCAGCATGTTCTTGTTTTTACTACCCCCTATACACTACCGTAGGCTGCCTATAGATGTTGAATGGCGATCCTCGGGCGCTGTTTCTCACTCCTTATATATTTGCAGTTATTTCAGTGTCGCCAGTGACTATCTCGCATGACTTCCAGAAACGCTGTTCACCCGTTTGAACTGAAGATGTAGCTCTGAATTGCACGTGACTCCGCCTCCTTATGGGAACGTGGTGCGTTTGAGGGGCTGGGAATATCAAGACGGAATTTCCTATAGTTCTTCATATACTCACCGTATAATACCAATGCCAACTGAAAAATATAAACAAATAAAAGGAAAAAACACTCAATAGAGCTGTGTGCTTTAAGATCAGGATCATTTTCGAGCCTCTGGAATTTCAGAATGACTTGCTATAACCCTCCTTTTATACAAGTTGTAACATATTAATTATGCATAAAATTAGGTTATCCACAAATTATGTCATTATCATAAATAATAGTTTGTGATGTGTTGCTCTGTAAAATGGTAGTAGAGTATTTCTGAGGGTGCAGTGAACACATATTCCCGCATAACTGTTGATGGGTTGTATGTAGCCTACCCATTGTCTTTAATACATCCCTTCAAATGATCAAATAAAGTGACATTTATAATGTAAATGTATCTGTTATTTTTAACATTTATTTTATAATCCAAAAGTGCATATGCTACCAGTCTGTCAGGGGATGCATATTAAGAGCTGCATATGCAATTTTTTTTTTGTGTGTGTGTGTGTGTGTGCAGTTTTTGCAGCTGTGGAAAAGTGATAGAGAACATGTGTCTGCTTGCAGACTGTGCATGAAAGAAGATATAACTATGCTCTTGCCATATTCCTTCCTCCACTGATAAAAGCTGCAACAAAAACGATAATCTTAAACTTTAAAAAATAAATTTCATTGTAACATTGTTAATTTACTGGATCCAGTATAGATGGATAATATGCTTCTTCTTAGCCATAATTTAACAATAACAACACTGATATTCTCATTGTGAAATCCCCAGTGTGAATCTGCAATTTAGTGCATTTGTTTAGGCGTGTTGTTCAGACTTTAAAATGCCAGGTATAAATAAACCTCGTCTGTCAAAAGGTTGGATTAGGAGTATATATTCCACAATTTAAAAAACGGATTAGTTTGAGGTTGACTGATGAGATGTCCGTGTACACTGCAGAATTAACAGCTATAATATGACTACAGTGGGTTGAACAAGTCAGACCAAATAAAGTAGTAATATGTTCAGATTCTTCTTCAGCTTTAATTAGTATAGTACATGCAAGATCAGACAGAGAAGATTTATTAATGGAAGTATATTTATCATTATACAGACTGAAAGAGGCAGGAATAGTGGTGTATTTTTGTTGGGTACCAGCACATGTTGGGGTATCTGGTAATGAAGTTGCTGATAAACTAGCAAAAAAAAGCACTAGACAAGAGGGAGGTGGATGTTAGAGTATGGGGAAAAAGGAGGCAAAATCGTTTTTAAAGAGAAAGTTAATGAATAAGTGGCAAATTAGATGGGATAGTATAGTAGCAAAGGGAAAAGGTGTTTTAGTATCACACAGACAGCAGGGAGGATAAATTGCCAGGGAGGAAATAGGAAAGAAGAAGTATTGCTGTCTAGGTTAAGACTGGGACATACAGGGTTAAACTCAACACTGCAATTATGGGGTTACATGAAAATGGATTATGTGATGTGTGTGGTGTATCTGAAAATGTATGTCATGTATTATTTATTTGTAGTAAGTATAATATTTTTTTGGGATGTATTATTCAGTCATTTGAAGAATGGAGAGGATAGAATGAAGAATGAGGATATTTTAGGAAAAGGTTTAATGGACAGACAGATATATAGAGCACTAATTGCGTTTATATGATTCAGGTCTGGGATTTAGAATATAATATGTTTGTAACGTTGAACCCGCCATGGGGGCTGAACACGCAGCGCCAGATGAAGCTCAATGAAACCTCTATTGCAGGTATGATAAATAATGATGTGGGATGATATAGATAGAGAGTCAATGGTCCATTTGTGAGAAGGAAGAGGAAACTTTTTTAAACTTCAGACTAATCACCGAAGGTTAATTTGCCATCCAGCACAGTAGGTGACGATAATGCTCCTTAGGAGTTAATCGCCATTAAACAAGAGGAAGAAGAAGAAGAAGAAGAAGAAGAAGAAGAAGAAGAAGAACTTTTTTTACAGTCTATGGTCTGAAATCATTGTCGCAATACCATTCCGCGCCTCGCGGTGGCACATTACTTTTTCTTTCCACCACAATATGGGGACCAAGAAGAAACACTGACATCCGGATTAATAAACGACTGACAATTTAATCTTCTAAAACGATTCATATTGACAAGTATTTGAACGGTTTTGGATCACAGTTGTCATTAACCTATATTTGAGAGGATATGAATTCGCTTGTGGGATACGGGGTATCATCCGAGTCAGAGGATGAAGAGAAAGGAGAAGACTATCAGAAGGAGTAAGTAATTCATAATTCACTAGACAAATACATTATCCATACTTCTTTTAAATTTAAAAATTTGGGAAATTTTTGTTTTTCATTTAAAAGAATGCCAAGTGTGAAGAGTAGCATCTTTCCACAGTCGAAAACTAAAAGAAAAGCTCTCTCAAAAATAGAAATCGTTAACGTTACTCTCTTGTAATTACAAACCCATAGGACGTCATTCCTAGGTGCAAAAATGTATATATATTTAATATACATATATTGTGTACCATTGAAGAAAGTGAGGGATTTCGAAATACTAAGGATGAAAAAAATGACAGATTTTTGTTTGTTTGTTTTTTTGTGCAAACTACACATTTAATAAACTGAGAAGTGAGAATTTTTGACAGAATGGTTACCATTCACATGAATAAAAAAATGGCTACACTATTCCTTTAATGAGCTGAGAAGGATCAAGTATAACTTTCTAAATAAACATATTTAATTATTCCTGCTTAGGTCCTTTAAAAAGACGGATTGTGCTGTAAAGGAGGCAAAAAGCCGTAATTTCCTGTTGGAGTCGGAATCGCCTTCCAGTGAGTCTGAATCTGGTCCAGAGAACGAGGATCAAGAGGAGGCACCTACTGCCAATCGCTCCTTTTCTGAGTCCTTGCTGACCCCGTCCCTCCGTCCTCACACTCACAAGCTCCCGCCTCCACCTCTGGGAGGCTCCAGCTTGGGTGGAGCGCTTACAGGCAGCAGTGTGTTTGCTAACCCCTTCAAAGTAATGGCTGAGGAAAGACTGAATGTCCTGCAAAAACATGTACCTCTTACTTTACAAGCTCGCCCCACCCAGATCGGCGGTAAGCGCATTTGTGTGGCCTACAGGAAGGATGGTCGCTGCCGCTTTGGAAGCCGCTGCAAGTTCGCACATGACAGCGATCTGCAGAGTAACTGTGTAGTCACCTCTGCTAATGGACCAAAAGACGATGATAATGTTGCAGGTTCACATAATCGTGATCCACTGGCTTCTTGTGTGGAAGACACAGACCCAGACGGAGAGAAAGACAATGAACAGCGAAAGAAAAGAAGAGTGGGGGTGAACGATTCTCTCATTCCACCAAAACGTGCACTCAAGCAGTATGCCAGACTCTCACACCCCTAAAAGACATTATAATTCTTGTAAATTGGGCAATAACTCACTTGTGAAAAACATTCATGATGTGTGTTATATTTATTGAATTAATATGCTACTAATAACATCATCAGTCTGTAAAATGTGTAACAGACTTTTTCCAGAGGTCATTAAGACAAATGGCGATGTGGTCAATACAAAAAGAGACTCTAACAAATATAAGAAATAGATGTCATTTATTTAGGTCTGTAGTTTCCAAAAAAACTTTTTATCTTACATTAGTTGAATTCTAAGGTTTTGAAACAATAAATGTAAATGCGCATACATGTTTGTTGCCTTATGATTTAAAAAATATATACTGTAGTGTATATGGTTAATGTTCAAACTTCTTTCAAAGTTTCTCTTTTTCACTTGAGCTATTGCGGTTTAGTTCTACTAGGGATGCACAATTTATTGTAGTATATCTTACTGGTGATAGAACACCCTCCCCCTCCCTCCCAAAATTGGCATGAAGAAAATAGGTATACACTTTGGAGTCAGTAAGATTTTTTTTTTTTGTGTGTGGAAAGTAAGTAGTATGTTTTATTCAGTAAGGATGCTTTAATTTGGTCAACAGTGACAGTAAAGACATTTATAAATAATGTTACAAAACTTTATATTTCAAATAAATGCTGTTATTTTAAACTTATTCATTAAAGAATCTTGCTTTTTTTATTGCAGGTTAAAAAAAAACACGAAATTTTCAACATTGATAACAAGAAATGTTTCTTGAGCAGCAAATCAGAATGATTTCTGAAGGATCATGTGACACTGAAGACTGGAGTAATGATGCTGATCAGCTTTGCCATCACAGGAATAAATGACATTTTGAAATAGAAAAGTTGTTAAATTGTACTAATATTTCACATTACTGTTATCACTGTATCAAATAAATCCTTGGTGAGCATGAGACGTCTTCAAAAACAAAACAAAAAATCTTACGACCCCAAACTATTATATGGTAGTGTATGTCAGCTAATATTGTATATTTAGTTAGTTTCCACCATTTATGTAACCTTCATCATTATCATTATATTCTCACTTAAAGTTAATCTTTAAAAATGCTAATAATTTAATAACACTGTTAAATGTAATATTCAGCAAATTTCTAAATTAATAATTTTTTATTGTGATGCCTAAATTCACTTGTTACATTTGAAAATTTATTTGTTTTTAGGATTTAATTTTTAACTTTGGACTAAATCAAATAGAATTTTAACATGGATGGACCATAAAATGACAATAATTATCAGCTCATCTGTAATATGGATGCATCCCTAGTTTCTACAGTACCAACCCAAGCCACATGATGGAACAACTTTGCTTACACAATGGCTTTACTCACACAGTAAATTCACTACCATGAATTGAGTTCTGCGAAAGCCTCTACAGCCACAAAACAACACACAAAACAGATGTGGTTGTTGGAGGGAACTATAACTGTTTATATACAAAATGAACAATGACAACAACTCAAACACAGTCTCCCTGGTACAGACATTTCTACAAAGCTACCAAAAGTTAATGCGATTACATACAATATATTTATGACTCTATATATTTCACTTCAGGGCATGTAGGAGGGTGACAAATAACAGTCATCTCACTTTCCTCCATGTTACACCAACTTCCTTCACTACATCAGAACACGCTGCATCTGGCCGTCTGAACTGTCCGTCATGTTTTGCTCCTCCCCCTGCCCACCCGCCTCCCAAACCCCACCCCCATTTCCATTCTCATTAGTCCCCTCTCCCTCCCAGACCACCTGTCTCGTCTCCAAAGGGGTATTGGAAGACTGGGCAGACGTAGATGAAGAAGAGGCAGGATTACTCCCAAATCCCAAACCGATCCGGCAGTCAGAGGGCGCCTCGGGCAGGGTTTGGGAGAGGAGGGAAGTATTGGGAACCGGGTTGTGGCTTGGGAGCCTAGGGAGGGTCTGGTTTTGATGTGGCTGGGTGGTCTGAAGAGGCATCTGCTGTGCAACAGAAACCATTGGGAGCTGCTGCTGTGGAAGACCTCTGAAGGACATGTGGACAATCTGAGACTGGGGGCTGTAGGACTGCACGGGCAGCTGCTGGACCAAAGCGGCCTGCTGGGAGATGCTGGCAGCAGTGGACTGGAGGGGGAGCTGCTGAATTTGGTGGTGTTCTTGCTGCTGCGAGACGGGCGTAGAGATGAACTGTAGAGGCATCTGCAGAGCGTGTGTGGAGGTCTGCTGTGAAGGAGCGGTGTTCGCCTCCTCTGTCGATGACATGGCCAGGGTCACCGGTACCTGCATGGAGTGCAGCGGGTGATCCTGATCCACAACCATCACTGGACCCACATGCGTCACCGGGGCCACCTGACCAGCTGGCACCGCAGAGCTCCCCTGGGCCTCAGGGACCCCCTGCTCTGTCTGTATGGAGCCCGTGGAGGTCTCCAGCAGCGTGGTGACTCCGGCAGGAGTGGTGATGAGGGCTCCGGCGTTGGCGGCCAAGGCCTCGGCAATGAGCACCTCGGGGTGGCTCTTGGCTTTGTGAGCAACCACACTGTCCTTCTTTTCAAACTTCTTGCCACAGATGCTGCAGGAGAACTGGTACGTGGCGTCCGCATCGTGCTTCTTCATGTGCCAGTTGAGGGAGGCCTTCTGACGGCAAGTGAAACCACAGATTTCACACCTAGGAAGGAGATGAGTGGATGAAAAGATTTTTAATAGATTTGCGACATGGAAGAGAGCAAATCATTCTAATTCTTACATTTATTCTATTGACTATAATAAAGAACTTAGTTTTTTTGTGTGGAAAATTATGTTTTTTGACAATTATATGTTAAAGGTGACGTGTGTAGTTTTTTCAGTTAAAAAAAATAATTTTTCCTGCTTAATATGCTAAGGGAATGATTAGGCACTGGTAGGTTTCCCCGTAAATTAAAACAAACATCTTGATGAAGCAACGTTGACTCAACCGATGGTATTACTTTGAGGACAATTTTTGTTTGTCCTACTACCAATGTAAGACACAGAGTTCAAGAAATCTGTCTGAAAAAGTCGTTCTGTGTTCCTACACTGATAAACATTTGGTGTAGAAACAATTTTCACTCAGACTTTGCCAGTAAATTTCACAATTACAAAGAAACAGCAATTAACATAAATGTGATATTTTGAATTTGAAAAAATTATATAGTATTTTCTTCTGATCTTAGAAAAATATATATTTTTTTACAATATAGCAATATATCGTTTTACAAAAACAATCAAGAGACTGTACGTAATACATTACCTAGGGCGTTTTCACACCTGGGTCAGGCATATATGAACATCGCAATCACGCTCAGATTCACACCTAAACAACTGCTCCGAGATCCCCCGATTGTAAACGACGCAATCCGACCCAACGTCGAGCAGGAATCAAGGCTAAATTCGTATAAGTGTTTGCGTGTCATGACAGCTACAGATAAAGCCATAATAAGCCCACAGAGCGAACTTGTCAATCCATCTTAATGAACGTAAACATGTGAACTCTGACCAATGCAACTTGCATAAACACATTTTGGTACGCTTTGAAATGTTGCCTTGTGAAAGCGAACCGAACCAAGAAGAAAATGGAATATTGTAACAAATTAAGTCTCTGTTTCGGAACAAAGCAAACGATCTACAGGTCTGAAAACACCCTTAGCCCCTCAATTGGAAAAGTAATAGTGTGCAGTAGTGTGTAAGCAGCAGAGATATGACTTACTGTAGTGGCTTTTCTCCCGTGTGTATCATTCGATGCACAGCCAGGTTGTGAGAGCTCTTGAAGGCGCGAGCACAGAACTCACAGATATAGTCTCTCTGATCTGCAACACAGGCTGTACTTTAAAAAAGCCACCTAACCAAAGACCCTTCATTATAAGTATTTGAAGCTTTAGATGTGTCTGTCTTACCTGTGTGGTGCTTGGCATGACGTAGTAGTTGTTTCTGCAGCCGGAAGAGTCTTCCGCAAGAAGGGTGAGGGCAGACGTATTTCTTCTTCATCATGTGTTGGTATTTAATGTGATGCTGCAGGGAAGACAGACAACAGAAAGGTTTCAAGTCTAATTTCTGTGTTAGGTATCAGTCAGTGAGGGAAGTGCTAGTTTGCGTTTGTACCTGTAAATAGCGCGGGTGGGCCAGAACTGTACCACATCCTTCCATTTCACAACGCACATACTGGACAGGTGGCTTTTTCCTGTGTAGAAGAACAAATGATTTTCAGTTAATATAGGAAAGGAATTATAATTAATATTTTACTGGAACCTTCTGGTTACAAAGTAAATACAAAATAAATTGTGGCATGCTGCCAATTACCACAGAAAATAATTTCAACCCATCTGTAAAAAGAACGGACAGTGTTTACTGTAATGCACTTGATTGTACAGAAAATTAATGGATATACATAATATACAGTTATTAAACTTTTTAGAGACTATAGCCATAATCAGGATTACCACACTTTTTGACCAATAAATTTATATTTTTCCATGATTTTTCTATTGGCTTGTGACCGAATAATGTTTTTCACACTCAAATACAGCGTTTCTTTAGAACTGAAAATGACTAGAAAATTTTCGATTGACCAGAAATTTCTATTACTTTTCCATGAACTGTTATAATTTTAGTAATTATAATTTCCATGACTTTTTGAAAATCAACACTTGAAATTGCCTGACTTTTTTTCTTAAAAAAAAAAAAAAGGATATTACTTATTTATGGAAATTTAATCGAGACTTTATTTACAATAGCTTTGCTCCAACAAGCAGACACTACAACAAATAAATTATATATTACCTATAGTTAGTAGAATGTCTAAAGTGGACCAACAAAATAAATTGTAACCATATATATTCTTGCACATCTGTATTCTAATAAAAAAAGATGGTTACTGCTCCACTCCTGTTTTATGGCAATTTTCAGCATTCAATGTGAGATGCTTTGTTACCTTCTCTTAGGAAGACGAGGACTTTTATCATCTTTCCTTCTCCGCCCTCTTCTAAGACAAAAAACCTGACAGTTAACATTTGTTTATCATTGACATATCAGTTGTTTGCAGGAGTGTTATGAAGTGCTTTTCTTATGTCCACTTATATTTTCATCACACATATATAAAACAACGTTACTGACTCACTTCCTAGGCGGCTCAGCACCTTCCTCAACTTCAGCACTGGTCTGCACATCTGTGCTCTCCCCTCCCTCAGTTTTGATCTCGGTCTCTTGCTCTGTTGCCGTCTCCTGCCCTGTAGCCTTGTCTTTCTTCTCCTTCAGTCTGGTGGGGGGTCTGCGCCTTAGCTTAGGAAAATCTCTACACACCAGGACAGAAATGGAGAGGGCATAGGAGATGAGACCTTCATCATACAGAAGCTGAAAAACAAACATGCACCTCTCATACTTAGGATCATAGCTCTGGTCATTCAGGTCATCTCTAAAAGGAACGTCTTCATCGCTACTGACAGCATCCTCTTCCTCACTGTTGAACAAACAAACATGAGCATCAAGCCATAATGAATTGCACACAAATCAAATGCACAACTAAAATCAGATTTGGCTAATGCTGTAAGTCAGTGTTTTTCAATCTTTTCACACTTTTGATTTGTTGTCATTTTCCAGTTGTTTGTGATTACTAGATAATGATTTTTAAAAGTCATTTTTATACATTTTATTTTCTTATATATATATATTTTTTTTTTTTTCAGCAATTTCAGCTAATTAAATGTAACTGAGCATAACTAGAAAAACTGATACTGACTTTAGAAATTGTCTTTACTGTGACTTTTTAATAATTCAATGACCTTTATTTAACTTTTTTCCTGATATTTACAGGTTTTCTATGATAGTGGAAACCCTGAAGTTAGCATAATACACAACTATATTTTATCATTGACTGATTACTGTAATCATGCTATAACACAACATTTATAAAATGAAACAATAAGTGTTTCCAAGAGGTTATGATGACATAATTCTGTCAAATCCAGATGACTACAATCAGTATATATACAGGAACAACATTACCTCGGTGAATGGGGTAGGTAGTTTTCGTCTTTTGGATCATCCACAAATGGACACTCTTCCTCTTCCACAACGTCTTCATCATACAAGCTCTCATCTTCTTTTTTCTCCACACTAAAATATGGCAGTAACAAACAAAGGGCTCGTTACACCAACACCAAAAAAGTAACAGCCATCAGTGTCCTCAAAGACCCCACAAAATGGCTTGACAAGCAGTTTTTCTTTTTTTAACAAATAGCCAGCTGTGAATCGTGCTGTGCTACTGGCATTTGCTAGTTGGAGGACGAGAATTTTAATATATTTGGTAATGCAAGATACTCTGGGTACATTTTTTCATGCATTTTAAATGCATATAAAAGCCACGAAACTTTGATTTCATGGGGTCTTTCATGAGAAAGTGTCCATGTGTTCTCATAATAAATGTGCAATCAATCACCTTGTTCCTGTCTTTTCGACTGCTTTATTGGCCTCCACTGCAAGCAAAATTGGCAACCATTATAGTAATTCTATACATGTACGTTTTGTAGTCAGTATTCAGTCAAGAATTTGTAGTGGACCCATGTTCAGTCTACTACATTTAAAGGCTCAGCAGCGTACCATAGTCAATGTCCATTTCTGGCTCAATTTTAAACACAGTCCTAGGCGAGCCCCGGCAGGTGCGGGCCCCTGAGCGCACCTGCACCCGTCTGCCGCGGGCCGCTGGAAGAGAACACAGTCACATGAAGCAGAATCAGATCACATCCTTAAGGCAAGCTGTTTTACCATTTCTTTCTTAAAACTAACTAGTATCTATTTTTACATTATTTGTTCTTTTTTAATTACTAGTGTGTTGTATGATACTAGTGACAGTAGTATCCACTCAATTTGTCACCAATACATATTCATTATATACTAGCATGTATTCCTTTGCTATTAGTCAGTAACCCAATAATGACTAGCTCTCTGACCGCTTGCATATTGCAATTTTTTGCCAATGAATTCTATTGCAATATGCAACTTAGATATTTAGTAATAAGTTCTCATTAATTAATGTATAAACTATCATAACCTAACCATAAGCAATACATTTGTTATAGAATTTATTAATCTTTGTTGACAACAGTAGTTAATAAAAACACAACTGCTCATTGTCAGTTCATATTAGCTCAGGTCCATTAGATCATATTAACAGATACAAGTTTGGTTTTAGTAATTTATTAGTAAATGTAGAAATTAACTAAGATTAATAAATTCTTCAGAAGTATTTTTCATTGTTAGGTCGTGTTAACTATAGTAGTTACCACTGATCTATATACAATGTCATTATATAGATCAGTGGTAGTTACTAATGTTAACAATATGGAACCTTACTGTAGTTACCAGACATATCAGATAACTATTCAAATCCTACTAGTTGGTATTCCAATTGTTGCTGGCATCTGATTCCAAAATTGCAAGTACTAATTGTAAAGACACTAGTGCCTACTTACACCAATTACCTATTTATTAAACACTAGTTTGTGTTCCAATTAGAACTAGTAACATGTTTAATCTTACTAGTATGGTTTTAAATTTCAACTATACAGCAGCTATTCTGACTAACGTTAGCCAATGGTTACAAGTAAAAGTTATTGTAACCATGCACTAGATCCTAAAAGTAAACTAGCAAAACCAGAACACAAACTAGTTGAAAGTGAATTATTTATGTCACAGATCTCTATAGAATTTAATGGCAAAATAAAGATTTTTTTTAACAATAACAACTACATTTAATAAATATGTTTTACAAATCACATTTAACAAATCTAATGAATATATAAAAGAGACTAGTCCCTTTTGGATTACAAGACTTCGTAATCATACAACGGCTGACCATATACAGCCTCCTTCAGATGCTCATTAACAAAATAAATGTAATTTAAAGTACCTCGATTAACCAGCGCATCCTTGTTTTCTTCCAACCTGTCATAAGACGGAGAAACAGGCGGTTTTATTTATTATGTCTCATCTTTCACATTCTCCTTCCCAGTGTCAAAGATTGGGCGTGCGTTATTTATTTTGCCCAACTAACGTTACTCTCTCAGAAACACAGCTAACGTTACTTTCACTAGTGCGAATGTAAACACAGCAGTCTGCCAGCATTAAGTTACGCCTAAACGTGTGAAAGGAGCACAGAAATGCCATGCATTACTATTAGGATATTCACAAGCGAGGCCTTGTTATATTACCCTAAAACACATCAAGTATATTACAGACTGAAAAGTCGCACGTACTCATCCGGCAGGTCGCAGTCGCCGCCGCTCTCTCTGCCCGCATCCGATGAACCTGCAGCGGCTACTGCGCTCTTCCTGCGCCGCGGGCATTTCGCTTTCCGCCGGCGATTCGCCGCTGCCTCGCGTGATAGTTCTTCCCGGACCTCCCCGATATCACTCTGCCTCCACACAGGAATCGTTCGCGTTGACCTGTCCCGTAAAACCCGTCCGGAACCCGCCTGGCTCGTCGCAGCTCCGTTTGTTTCGGGCGGGCAAATCCCTTCAGTCGCCAAGCACCCTTCCCCGCGTCCCCTGAACGCCCTGCACGGGCTGGATGCGGTACTCTGCCCCGCGGATTTCTCCATGGCCGTCTCACTCTCCACCTCCTCTTTGTTGTTCGGGAGTTGCGGCTCCATCACCACTTAAGTTGTTTTTTCTCACTTCTGGACTCCTCAATAATTCTCAACAAATTGAAACAGCTTGAAATAAACAGGAGGCATAAAATAAGAAAAATGTTGGATTGCTAACGTGAACGGCCCTGATCCGATTGTCAAACATATTTGACTGGACGCCACTTACGTCTCTTTGCAAATTTTGTGCAAAAATGTAAGTCGTATAAGTCGAAAATTTAGTATATCATCTCTATAATAACTGTGCAAAATTCATTTTAAAGACCCAGACCCTATTTTAAGTTCTTAAAGCTATAGTAAGCCACGCTGTTAGCAGGGCCCACTACGGTTGCTCTTTGTTGCGTCTCCTTTAAGTGGAGCTGAAGCCGAAGACGAGCTCAGCAGCGACACGCAGCGCTACGGCTGTACGTGTGCCAGTTTTCACTGACCTAAGTTACTTTGTGAAATACAAATAACCAACGTCGTTCCAGATGTACTTTAAATTGAAGAATATGGCGTAGTAAGAGCCTCTCAAAGCATAGAAAAGAGAATCTCTGTCAGCTTTTAGGCGTTGTTGTCCTTTTAATTAATTGGGTCCGTTCAACATAAAGAAAAACGTAGCCTGCATGTATGATGTAAAAGTATGTCTCGTTATTTATTTATTTTTTCTGTTGAAAGATAAAACAGTTAAATAAACCCATATGTTTTCACAGAAAAAAAGTTCAATTTTATCTGTATTAAAACTGCCAAAATTTAGCAATCTTACATGAATAAACGTTTACTATGCCTTCATTTATTTCAGACTAATCTTTTTTCCTGCTTTTCAAATGCATTTTTTATGTCCGGATTTTATCGTTTTACTAGTCTTGCCCACCCCCAGAGGACCCAGACCAGACATTCAATCTCATAATCCATTATAAAACTTTGAACTGTTTCAACTCAAGTTTAAAACGTTGATGATCAGCCAAAGAATTAAGTAAATATTTCAATATTTATTTTGAAAAAAAAAAAAAAAAAAAAAAAAAAAAAAAAATATATATATATATATATATATATATATATATATATAACTTAATGTCATTTCCCAGGCTAATTTTATGTTTTTAGAATACATAAGGCTGAAGTTGAAACAATGAATACATGGCATTTTAACATATATTTTTAAGGGAACTGCAGATATAAAGGCCATGTCTCACAAACTACACGGGTTGATGTAATTTTGTATGTCGGTTTCAAACACCAAAACTGTCTTAAAGTTTCATATGATTAAAAAAGAGACTATAACCCTACCTCCTTTATTAGGGTGCGACTGGACCTTCAAGCTCCACCCATCATCCCTGAGTCCCTGAGTCTGCAGTGAGCAGCTGCTTGACTGATCTCGCAGGGGCGTCTTGTCTCCTGTAGATGGCAGTCTACACCAGATAACCCTTCCGGTGAAGCAAGACTAGTAAGTTTTATTGAGTAAACGAAACGGTCCTTTTGACAAGAAAAACGAAACCCAGTTTACATCTATACTTGCACGACGTGCTCTTAATTTAGAAGTAGTTGTAACTTAATTTTACATCCATTAAAGAAAACGTTTATACTAACTTAATATTTGCATTGAAAAGAAGAAATCTAAAGTAGTCTAAAGTAGTAGAGAGACAGCATCCGTTTAGGGTAGGCTAGATACAGCTTGATTTAAAGCAGTAGGCAAAGTGTAAGGTGTATTTAGATTTCAACGTAATGCATGCAATAGCCTTGCTCGTGATTGTCGTGACTTGTCGTGGACCATCAACAATGACGACCTTAAAGTTTTGGATCTCATCTTTCTCCACACTACTGGTGGTTTCTATTGTTGCAGCTATTGCAATAGGTATTCCGGTATGCTTAAATGTATATTTTGTCCTTTTTTTTACTGCTTTACTGTATTATCTTTTTTAACGTATTAAAAGTGGCCAATTGTCATAAAATGTATATAAATCACTTCTAGATTTTCAAGCAACAAAAACTGGATTTTGATGCTATAGGTAAGGTAGGCCTACTTATTTTCTTTTTGATATACATAAATATATTACAAATTAAGCTCTGTCAGGATGATGAATATTATTAAAAAGGCTAAATATTGGTGTATTTCATCGTTGTTTTACATAAATGTTTGTAAATTTAAATATGTACGTTTGAAAAAATGCTATAATTCTTGTTAATGTACAGTGTATCAGACAGGAGATCCACTCCGCATTCTGTTGGTTGGAAAAACAGGAGTGGGGAAAAGTGCAACAGGCAACACTATCCTGGGACAAAAGCTTTTTGAATCAGAGATATCATCCTCCTCTGTGACTGGACATTGTGAAACGTTTCATGCTTTAATAAATGGCAGAAAAGTATCTGTCATTGACTCTCCAGGTCTGTTTGACACCAGCTTAACTACAGATGAGGTGGTCAACAGAATTAAACTCTGTATTCCACTCTCTGCTCCTGGTCCACATGTCTTCTTAGTTGTGATTCAGCTGGGCAGATTCACAGATGAAGAGGCAGAAGCTGTTAGAATCATTCAAGCAGTTTTTGGTGAGGAATCCTCCACATACACCATGGCACTGTTCACTCATGGAGATCGATTGGAGGACAAGAACATTCACACATTTGTGCGGGACAGTCCAAAACTGCTCCGTTTCATCAGAACTTGCAGTGGACGATACCATGTGTTCAATAATAAAGAACAAAATCCTGAACAGGTCTTTCAGTTTCTCGACCAGATTGATAAAATGGTCACTGGAAATGGTGGGCAACATTACACCAGTGAGATGCTTGAAAGGGGAGAGAGAGCGATTGAGAAAGAGAAACAACGTATTCTGAAGGAGAGAGAGGAGCAGAGACAGAGGGAAATAGAAGCTCTGAGGGCTAAACTTGAAGACGAGGCATATGAAAAAGCATTAAAAAAAGTTAAACAATGAATATGACTAGCTGGCAAGATACCAAGCTGAAATAGACCTTCCATTCTTAATCCAAGTGGTTAGTGCTTTGATTAAAGCAATAAGCAAATTATTGTTTTGATCACCTTCTGATGTGATCCACATGTAAACTGTTGCTACTGAAAAACTTAAGTACAGAAGGTATTTAAAATCTCATGATTTATAGTTCATTTTTAAAGTTTGCAAATTTATTGCAAATAGAACTAAAGAATGTTTACACTATGTACATTCTGGTAAATGTGATATACAGTATGAAAGTTTAATATGAAATGTTTGATGAATGTGTCTGTCTGTATTATAACTTGTTCATAAATGAAGCAGATGTGTTGTGTATAAATTGTAGCTATATGAGATTTTGTACCTCTTTTTGTATGTGAGAAAAATATGCATCATGAGATCCTTTATCCACTTTGTGTGTATATATATATCCCTCTCTCTATCCCTTTTTTCATATATATATTTGCTATATGTTTTGCTATTGCTGTATAATGTTGTACAAAGAATGTTTAAACTATAGGCTATGTGTCACTAGACTGGTAATACCAAACTCTGCTACTTCGCTTTGCTTCGTAGACAGAGTCTGGAATCGCATAATTGAAAAGTGTTTTGGGGTGGACGGATCGATCCTGAAGTATCGATACTTTCGATACTGACGTGGTATCGAAAAGGATCGATCCTCACATAAAAATATCGATCCAAATGTGTGTGTTTTTTACCAGTAATTTTTATTAATTTAGAACGCAATTCAGTGCGTAAAAAAAGCTTCTAAGTTTAAAAATAAGCGAATGTTAGCGAATAATTGTGTAGGGTAGAACTATTTCTCCTAGTCATCTGGATACAAGACGAAACCAATCAAATCACAGAGAGCGTTCGATGAAACGCGTTTGGGAAACGAAGCCTTGCTTAGATGACAGAGAAACAATCGGGAGTTATTTCGCAATAAACAAATTAAAAGTTTACATAACGGTTCAAAATGTTGACGTCAGTAAGATTTGTTTAATGAAATTAATATTTTTATTCAACAAGGATCGATGCATTAAATTGATCGAAAGTGACAGTCAAGGGTTTTACACTGTAAAAAAAATCTATTTCATATAAATGCTGTTCTTGCAACTTGATGATACATTTTATGCAAAATTATTTGGTTTCCACAAAAACATGAAACTGTTTTCAACATCGATAATAATAAGAAATGTTTCTTGAGCAGCAAATCAGCATATTAAAATGAATACTCATCATGAAGGATCATAAAGACTGGAGTAATGATGCTGAAAATTCAGCTTTGATCACAGGAATAAATGACAGAATAGCCCATGTTAAATTGTAATAATATTTAGTGGCACAAAATATTTAGTGGTCGTGAAAACGTATTCAGATTTAGCATATTAATGATGCATTCACCTCATAAAATCATGACACACTGCTCTAGCACAGGAAAGTGCATGTAAGTTCAAGTGTATGCTTTTAAAATTAAAAAGTATTGGTATCGAGATAGCACACTTCTATTTGATGTGATATTTACATCTGGAAGACGTATTTTTAAGAGTGTTTGCTCATCTGCAATACGTCTATAGGACGTTTCCTGTCAGATGTCAAATAGACGTTTAGAAGATGTCAGTTTAACATGCATTCTAAATCATTACATCTTGAAGACATCTTCTAAACGTCTATTTTACATCTGACAGGAAACGTCCTATAGACGTATTGCAGATGAGCAAACGCTCTTAAAAATACGTCTTCCAGATGTAAATATCACATCAAATAGAAGTGTGCTATCTGGGCGGCGATACTGGCCCTGTATTTACTTGGTATCGGATCGATACCGAATTTTGCAGTATTGCCCACCCCTATTTTCTTTCTCGCGGGGGGCGCTTGTCTGAAGTATAAAATCCTTGGTTACCCGTAAGCCAATCACATAACGCAATAACCTCTCTCGCCAACTTAAACATCACCTCCATTCAAAATGTTTAACAAACACTCTTCTTGTTCGGGCTTCAGTTTGCAAATGCCGGGAATATTCTCCACAACAGAGTGAATTGCATCCCGTGTCTCCATATCCGCGGCCGTTTTCGATTTCCCTAACCTAAAATACAATCTTAAACTCGGCGCTTAGCGTCTACGTCACGGCTCTCAGCCCGCCCTCTGTTCGTTGATTGGCCGGCAGTTTTCAGGCCGGAGGAAAACTGAGAGATCGGTCGCTATCTCAGACTGAGTACAGAAGCGAACTGAAATTGAGCGGAAGTACGAAGTCTGACGTAGTCAGGCTAATGTGTCACGGGCTTGTTGCAGCAATGTGAAAAAAGGAGCAGGATCTGCACAGCAGACTTTATTAATAACTAAGTCAAAATAACAAAACTTATCTGGTTTCTCAGGACATCAGAAACATGAACAGAACAACCTACCAACATTAACTATATCAAACAACTAAACAGAACCAAACACATGGCTTAAATACACTTAGCAAACAAAGGCGTTGATTAAGTAGACACCTGAACAGAATACGAAACGCAGTTCAAAGTTTATGAAAAGTTACAGTTTACGTTAATCACTTTCTTGTGGATTATTAGCGTGTTGGTCTTGTGAATAAATGTTTTATATTTGGTGTTATATCGCTAGTAAACATACAGTAGGATTAGATTGTTTGTGGAATGTGCTTTCCTGGGAAAAAAGAGTGAATTATCTATTAGCTGAGTGAGTTGTGTGCTGTTTGGAATGTGTATCCTTGGACGTCTAATGCTATCATGCATTCTGACTTATTTACACTGTTAAAGGGTTGGATTCTCATGCTAAACATGGCCAAAGATCCAAAAATGAGTTGGATGTATGACAGAGTATTTCTGTGCCTAATACACTCCAGGAATCGTATAAGTTCCGGAAAGTTTTTTTCGAGTATGGCCCAAGCGTGCCGCACAAGTCCAGAAAAGTGAAGCCAAAATTTCTCGATCACCCATCGGTGGTTGATCCCAGTATAGGTCAAAACCTCGCCTCCCCATGAAGTCTAATAAACGCGATGGAAACTAAACAATCAAATTACACTTAAAATGACATTTTTCCAAAGATGTTTTCTGTCATTTTAGGTAGTTTTTTTACGCTGATGTAAATTTAAGTGTTCGATTTTTAAAATAAGTTTGGTCTTAGTTTTTTTTTTTTTTTCAGGGACTGCTTCCTTCGAAGGACACACCGAGACTCTTTTTATTCAAGAAATAAATTACAATAATGCAAACACGCATCTTTTAAAAATCTAGAACATTTCCTACAATGTATATATTAAACAAGTAAAATCATTCTTGCACAATCATAGGACAAAAATGGAAAGATCAAAACAGAAAAAAAAGAAGAAAAAAAATAAACTGCAAACAGATATTAATCACATGAAATATCTCATCATATTTATTCAAAAAAGAAGTACATTTTCTATTATCAATTATTCTTAGTGATTTGATTGAATATTTTACTTCACATAAGAAATCTTTAAAAGTAGGATTTTTTTTAAGAAACCTTTGTTTGTGAAAGTAAAACTTTGCCACAAGGATAAGGAAGTTAACAGTAGATTCTAAAGATTTGTTTGGGTTTTCAAAAAGACAAATGACCTCCTTAATGCGTAGATTACCGTTCATATTAACTTTAGAAAAACAAAAGGAGCTCAAATCATTCCAGAAAATTGATCTCGCCCTGGACCTAACGAAGGCACCTTTAACTATTTCGATAAATAACTGGTCTAATTCTAATTGCAAGGTTTTTAACTGACTAATTTCTGTAACAGAGAGATTCTCTTTTTTTGATTAAGTTTTTATGTTACTTAACAAGTTGGCTTCTTCTTAATCAGCATTAACCACTTTTAGGGCCTTAGCTCTATTTATAGCTAGTGATCTAGCTTTAAATAAAAATAAAAAAATCCCAATTAGCACCATGTGACTCAAGCTAATTTTTTGAATATATTTCTTTAACTAATCCCTTGATCTGATCATTAAAATTTTTATCTTTTAGCAGAGTATTGTTCAACTTCCAATAACCACGCAAAGTATTCTTCCCGTGTTTTGTCTGCAAATTCAGCTTAATTACTAAGTGGTCCGAGAATGGAGCATAGGCTACTGGTGACTGGCATCAAACACATATTGCAGTATCTATTGAGGAATCAGAAAAAAAGTCTATTCTAGATTTAGAGGTTAGCAACTTGTTACTCCATGTGAATTCCTTAACATCTGGGTGATAATAGCTAGCCTGGTCCCACCAGACTCTCGTACATTTCATTTGTACATAGAGTCTGGCACCGCTCCATTGACAAGCGTTAACTTCCTTGTAGGCGGGTACTCTATTGAAGTCTAAAACTATTGGATCTGCCCAGAGTCACTCTGGATCTGCCATAACCAATCGCTAACGTTTGGTCGTGACATATGTCATGCGCATACGATGCTCATACAACATCATTGTCACCAACAAAACTAAACAAAGATTGTTCTTGCTCCGGCTTTAACTTCTTGATATTCGGCAGCGTTGCCACAACAGACCGAATTACTTCGCTCGCATCTTTCTCCACTGCCATTACTGAACTTCAGCTCAAAATAACGCACAACATAAAGGTCATCGTTCTCAGCCACTCCCTCTGTTCGCTGATTGGCCCGGTAAAAAATTGATCGGAGAAAACTAAAGCCTACAGCACAATCCCATAGACAGTAAAAGAAATGGACACAGCGACCCCATTGATTTCAACGGAGAAGACTGAAGCCCGATTATTACACTTCCTGTCTGATGGCTGAGCGACTGCGCAGGCTCAAACTGAGCTTGACGACAGTCTGACAGTTGTAAATCTTCTAGTAGCTGTGCCAAGACAAATCTGAATCACCTAATTCCCCAAAACGTTGTTGAAATATTTTGTCCCGTTGTTTTTATGGACTCTCTATCTATGGGCTTCTCCCTTGACTTTATGCCTCTATGTCCCCCCGATTGCCTCATAGACAGTAAAAGATTGCCTGCGAGCTTCTCCTCCTGTCTATACGGTAATGTGTCTATTGTGCGACATAAAGTCGCGTGGTTATGACGCAATCGTTAGCCTGTTTTTAACAAAAACGGCTTCTACGGGGCCATAACGTAAGATACAAAGTAATGGAGCCTTTTATACATTGTCGTGTTTATTTAGAAATAAATAATGGACAAATGAAGTCTTTGGACGCCTCAGATGTAAAGTTATTCGCTGTCAAAGTGACGCCAAAATGAACGGGAGTCAATGGAATGCTAACAGCAGGTGAAGTTCTGCTACAATGGCGGCTCCCGCGAGGCTTCAACTTCCGGCTGATGGATTAACCCCTTGCATAATCCCAGACCAAGTACTGAAGGAAAATGAAAATTGAGCGGAAGTACGTAGGAGGGCGGAGCCAGGCTAGATAATAGCGCCATGCATCTGCATTATGGAGATGATCACAGAAGGTACAAATAATGTTATTATTTCCTCAGAGTTTGACTGTTTTATCATTGCTGGAGATTTTAACATTCACATAGATAATGCAGAAACCAATATGGCAAAAGAAATCAAAACTGTTTTAAAAACTTTTGATCTGACTCAGCATGTACATGGACCCACACATAATCATGGACACACTCTAGATTTACTTATCAGTAAGGGTCTAAACATTTCATCGATTGTTATTAAGGATGTAGCACTGTCTGATCATTTTTGTATTTTCTTTGATATATTGATCTCTCCTGCCCTTGAAGCTAGATCTGTGTCTGTCAAGAAGAGATGCTTAAATGAGAACAGTAGTGTACTGTTTATGAAGGCTATATCTTTAACACCAAGCATATCTGCTGACTCTGTTGATTTTCTCCTTGATTCTTTTAACTCAAAAGTTGAGAGTGTAATTGATGATATTGCTCCAGTGAAAGTCAGGAAGAAGATTGGCAGACAAAAAGCACCTTGGAGAAACTCAACAGCAGTGCAAAATATGAAAAGACAATGCAGAAAAGCAGAACGCATGTGGCGGAAGACAAAACTTGTAGTCCATTATAACATCTACAAAGACAACATCCATGCTTTCAATAAGGAACTAGGCAAAGCTAGACAGACTTTCTTCTCGAATATTATAAACAGCAATATAAACAACACACGCACTCTTTTTGCTACTGTAGAGAGACTGACAAACCCCCCAAGCCAGATTCCCAGTGAAATGCTCTCAAAGAGCAAGTGCAGTGAGTTTGCTTCCTTCTCTGAGAAAATCAATAATATCAGAAAGGTGATCAGCTCATCCTTGAGTTGCGCTGGGGTCAGACAGATCAGACAACAGCCTGAGAAAGTAGTCACTATGTCTGATTTTGAAGAAATTGATTGCAACATTTTGGAAGAAACCGTACAGCACCTTAAAACATCAACCTGCGCCCTTGACGCACTTCCCACATCTTTTTTTTTGCGGCAGTGGCTCAGTGGTTCATGTAGGTTGTCTACAAACTGAAAGGTTGGTGGTTCGATCCCCGGTTCCACCTGACCAAGTGTCGAGGTGTCCATGAGCAAGACACCTAACCCCAGCTGCTCCCGACGAGCTGGATGGCGCCTTGCATGGCTGACACCGCCGTCGGTGTGTGAATGGGTGAATGTGAGGCAATATGTAAAGCGCTTTGGTGGCCATTGGGTCTGTGAAAGCGCTATATAAATGCAGTCCATTTACCATTTACCATTTTCAAAAAAGTGTTACACAGCTTAGAAGCAGATCTCCTAGAAGTGGTAAATGCCTCACTTCTCTCTGGGAGTTTTCCGAACTCCCTGAAAACTGCAGTTGTCAAGCCCCTCCTGAAAAAGAGCAATCTGGATAAGACCCTATTAAACAACTATAGACCGATCTCAAATCTTCCTTTCATAGGCAAGATCATTGAAAAAGTTGTCTTCAGTCAGCTGAACAAATTCTTAAAGGGATACTCCACCGGTTTTTCATATTAAACTATGTTATTCCCTTAACTAAGACGAGTTGATACAAATTCTTAAAGGGATACTCCACCGGTTTTTCATATTAAACTATTTTATTCCCTTAACTAAGACGAGTTGATACATACCTCTCTCGTCTCAGTGCGTGCATTCAAACGTTCTGTCTTGTGGTGAAACTTTGTTTACACTTAGCTTGCCCAGTTCATTCAATATGGACCAAGCAGAGAAGCGACCAAACACCTCCACGTTTTCCATATTTAAATACAGTTACTCGAGTAGTGTAACTCGACCATAAACGGTGACACAAAATAAAACGTTGCGCTTTTCTAAGCGTGTAAAATGGATAACTATATTGTATGGCGGAATACCATTGCAAGTGCTTCGACTCGGCGCAGTAATATCATCACTCCTCTCTCCCCGCTCCCTCTCATTTCAACGGGAGCGGGGGGAGAGGATTTTTTCTCGAGTGAATGTATTACTGCGCCGAGTCGAAGCACTTGCAATGGTATTCCGCCATACAATATAGTTATCCATTTTACACGCTTAGAAAAGCGCAACGTTTTATTTTGTGTCACTGTTTTAGGTCGAGTTACACTACTCGAGTAACTTTATTTAAATAGGGAAAACGTGGAGGTGTTTGGTCGCTTCTCTGCTTGGCCCATATTGAATGAACTGGGCAAGCTAAGTGTAAACAAAGTTTCACCGCAAGACAGAACGTTTGAATGCACGCACTGAGACGAGAGAGGTATGTATCAACTCGTCTTAGTTAAGGGAATAACATAGTTTAATATGAAAAACCGGTGGAGTATCCCTTTAAGCTCAAATGGATACTTTGACAATTTTCAATCTGGTTTCCGACCGCATCACAGCACAGAGACAGCGCTCATAAAGATAGTAAACGATATTCGCTTAAATACTGATACAAGCAAATTATCAGTGCTGGTACTACTCGACCTCAGTGCTGCATTTGACACTGTCGATCACAACATACTTCTTGACAGGCTGGAAAACTGGGTCGGGTTTTCTGGGATAGTCCTAAAATGGTTCAGGTCATACTTGGTAGGGAGAGGTTATTATGTGAGTATTGGAGACCATAAGTCTGAGTGGACACCCGACATGCGGAGTCCCTCAAGGCTCAATTCTTGCGCCACTCCTATTTAACCTGTACATGCTCCCAATGAGCCAAATAATGAGAAAGAACCAAATCGCTTACCAATGCATTGGATCGCTTACCTATGCAGACGACACACAGCTCTACTTAGCCCTATCGCCTAACGGTTACAGCCCCATTAACTCTCTGTTCCAATGCATTGATGAAGTAAACAATTGGATGTGCCAAAACTTTCTTCAGTTAAACAAAGACAAAACTGAAGTCATTGCGTTTGGAAACAAAGATGGAGTTCTCAAGGTGAACGCATACCTTCAGTCTAGGGGTCAAACAACTAAAAATCAAGTCAGTAATCTTGGTGTGTCTCTAGAGTCAGACCTTAGTTTCAGTAGTCATGTCAAAGCAATAACTAAATCAGCATACTATCACCTGAAAAATATTGCAAGAATTAGATGCTTTGTTTCCAGTCAAGACTTAGAGAAACTTGTGCATGCTTTCATCACCAGCAGGGTGGATTATTGTAATGGACTCCTCACTGGCCTTCCCAAAAAGACCATAAGACAGTTGCAGCTCATACAGAACGCTGCTGCTAGGATTCTGAGCAGAACCAGAAAATATGAACACATCACACCAGTCCTCAGGTGTTTACACTGGCTGCCAGTTACATAAAGGATTGATTTTAAGGTATTATTACTGGTATATAAATCATTCAATGGCCTAGGACCTCAATACATTGCAGATATGCTCACTGAATATAAACCCAACAGATCACTCAGATCATTAGGATCACATCAGCTTGAAATACCAAGGGTTCACTCTGAGCATGGCGAGTCTGCTTTTAGCTACTATGCCAGCCGCAGCTGGAACCAGCTTCCAGAAGAAATCAGATATGCTCCTACAGTAGTCACATTCAAATCCAGACTCAAAACACATCTGTTTAGCTGTGCATTTAATGAATGAGCACTGTACCACTGTTCGTCCGACTGTTTGTACTGTATTTTATTTTATGTTTTAATTATTCTGATTTCTTTTGATTATTTCTGTATTTTATCTTTTATTCTAAACTGTTTTAATTATTCTGATTTCTTTTGATTATTTCTGTATTTTATCTTTTATTCTAAACTGTTTTAATTATTCTGATTTCTTTTGATTATTTAAATTTCTTCTATGTAAAGCACTTTTGAATTACCATTGTGTATGAAATGTGCTATATAAATAAACCTTCCTTGCCTTGCCTTGCCTATTACTGAGGCCCATTTTAGCAGGAAATCTGTCAGCTGAATTATCTAAAACAACATTAAAATCTCCAGCAATAATAATAAATGCCTGTTGATATTTATTTTTGAAAGCTTCAATTTCTGCCCTGTAATGATGAAATAAGACACTTGTTGGCAGAACTAAAACTGTGGCCATAAATATTACATATTATAAAAGTAGCATTATCAAGTTTAGTGACAAGAATAACCCATCTTCCTTTCGTAGAAACCAAAGACTCAACAATATCTCCTGCAAACTTGTTGATCAAAATGAAAACACCAGCGGAGTGGTTAGATCCATGACTAAAGTAAACCTTATCACCCCAATGTGATTTCCAAAAACGAACATCAATCTCACAGGAATGAGTTTCTTGTAAGAGTATTAAAGGACAATTCCGGCCAAAAATGAACCTAGGGCTAAATAACACATGGGTACCGAGTCGACCGTTCTCAGGGATGCGTTTTCATGATAATCGAATGTACCCAGTTTTAACGTTAGTTTTAGTTTAACCACAGATTAGCTTATAACGCTAGTGTATGGGTCATCGAATAAGTAAAAATAAAAATCGCTATTTAATACCACTAACAAGGCTCAAAATAGCCCCACACTAACATGGTAGCATAATTAAGGTCTCTACCTGCAAACCAAAGCATTGAGAACTTTGTAAGTGTACAGACAGTTTAATAAGAAGATACTTTATAAAGATACACTTCGCGTATACAGGCAGGAGCCATCTTTGGAAAACAGTCTCGACCAGTCGAACCACGAACGCCGTGCTACGTCCTGGGCTGGGTTTCCCAAAAGCATTGTAAGCTTAAGTTGATCGTAGAACAATTGCCACTAATGGTCTCTACGATCAACTTAAGCTTACGATGCTTTTGGGAAACGCAGCCCTGGTCGATAGTCACAGTTCAGCTCACGTAGCACAGCGTTCAGCGTTCTTGTTTCCAAGAACGTTCAAACTGTAAACAAACAAGTGTATTCTTTGACAAAGATTGTTTTAGTAACTCAGTAGCCTATGTATTTTTAAATTGTTTAAAAATGTTTAAATTGTGTAATATTTGTGAATTTGATTATACTTATCCATTTTCTTGCGTGTGCTGTCAAGATTACTCTCTGGTGCTTTGCACTTACCCCAAGACTTCGCCCACACGCTGTTCTGATTGGTTGTGGGTTTTGATTGATTTTGACACATCTCACAGTCGCGCGGCGTCTAGTGTGGACAGACAAATTATTTGTCGCTGAAATCTTATCGCATCGCATGTGGTTAGGACACGGTGTAAGAATAAAGCCTTTCTTTTAGTGAGATCTCTCAAGCCACGAGAGTTTTTAACGAAATAATACTCAAAGAGTTAAACTCAGAGTCTTGCATTTACATAGAAGGAAAGAAAAAATAAATAAATAAAGCAAAAACACACAGCAGGAAAGAGTACTTGGATAATAAGAATAAAACCCAGAACAATAACAAGAACACACAGAAGGTTTGAAGCTTGCCACTGTAAACGTGAGGAAACAAAGGTAGTTAAAACTAACATAGACCTTGAAACTTAGGCAAAAGTGCAACTGTATGGGAGGGCATAACTTAAAACTTTACAAAAACACAAAAAAGTACAAAAACTTTCACATTGCTCCATAAAGGCAGTCCGCAAATAAAGATTGTCCATGTGCAACTCAGGAGTCAAGTTCGATTGCAGGTGCTCCATGAATGTAGATTGCGAATAAAATAATCTGTCCACGCACAACTCGGAAGTTAACGCTGTTGCTCCTCACCGGTGATCGGTTCTGCGCAGATTTTAAACGGTGTTGCTCCTCGAAGACTGGTACATCTCAGGGGTTAAGTTAAAAAATTTTCCCAGCAACTAAAGCATGGGGACCCTTCCATGAGACCTTCCCATCCTCACGAGCCTTCTTGACAAGCAGCCATAATTTGTCTCGAGCGTCAACATCCTGCTTGATCAACACCTCCTTGACGCGATGCTTGTTTTCCTTTAGAAAGCGAGACTCTTTTGCAGCTCGCCATACCATGTCTCTGTAGGTTTGCATGGTAAAACGCATGATGATGTTACGAGGTGCTCCATCGGATCTCCTTTACCCTAGGCGGTGTTGTAAACCTTTTTTCTTCTTAAGTGTAGGAGACTCAGAAGTGAAGAACCAGGAGACGTTGGTAGTATCTTCAGCAGGATTCTTTATTGAGAACACGAGCTGTCGGTAGCTGTAGTCACCAAGTCTAGTCTAACTAAGGGAACTTTACATGGTATCTTATAGGCATTTTAGGGGGAGGGCTTTACATCAAAGGGGGGAAGACAAATGGCGAGGGTAAACAGGTTTTGGAAACCTGCTCAGCAGGGGTTCACGCACTGAGACAGGAGCTTCAGGACAAATGGTCTCAGCTCAGCAGGGTTTAAACACGTGACACAGGAAAAGCAGCCCTTCTCGTATAGACAGACAGGAATTGCTTAACCTTAATAGCTAAATACAATATTCTTCACCGTGATGTTATGTAAGGAAACGTATCTGAACTTAAATAAAACATTTAATTAAATTTGTATTCCTTCAATTCCCCCTTTGGGAGTTCTAAATAACTCCCACATAATATACAAATTTAAACACTTAAAAGTTCATTCTTATAACTTGCGTAAGTTACAGGCACATAGCTTGCTCTGTGTTGATGTTTCTGCAATTGCATGTTGACACAGAAACAAAACATGCAATTCCGTGAGTCTTTTCTGGTTGGAACTGTGATTTTCTCGTGATCAATCAAGTTTCTGAACCATGAAGAATTATCTTCAGTCATCTGGTGTAATTTTGCTGAAAGATCAAGAATGTCTTGTTGGACCACCATGTTTGGGCACAAGTGAGTCCTGGAATGCAGTCATCTTCGGATGTGACATGCAAAAGTTCTTTCCAGCAAACAATGCGTTTTTGACATATTCATCAGCTCTAAGAATATGTTGTTTCTGGAGTCCGGACTTTGTGCAGATCTGATGTGTAGTAGTAGGACAATCTTGATCATGTCGATGGATGACTGAAGGTTTCGTCGTCTCTGCGTTGTGTATTTTTTTCTTTTCTTTATCCTTTTGTGATAGTTGGCTCGGAAGTGGATCAAGTTGTTTCTTGAGGTTATGTCTTCATACGCAGACGAGGAGGTCGGTGCATATGGGTCTCGGGTCAGCAAGTGGTACCTGCACAGAGGAAGAGAGAAAACAAAAGACAGGAGAGCAGTATTTGTTCAAACACTAGGGTTGTAAACTTTTTCCCGCGTCTGCTATTTTTGTTCCTTCTTTCCCTATTTTCTGAATTATTTTGACACCTAAATAGAACGCAGTGAGGTGAGGATGGATTAATGGATGGGAAGGCCTATGAGGGAGTCTTCACCGAAGGGTTGTCCCCCGACGCCTGTTGCAATCGGTTCTTCCCTCGGCTCCCCACTGGTTCGTGTCCTATCCTATCCCTGTTGGAGCAGGAACAACCTTACAATGTGACATTAGTCCAGGTTTTTTTTTTCTTCCCTGACACGATCCTGCAGCTGCTGTAATCAACATCACTTAATGTGGTCCATGCCACTCTAATGGCTTGTTTCTGAGTTATTTTCAATTATTTGAGCTGAACCGTCAACAAACAACTCAAATTCTGAATTCTCTATGGGAATCTCTTCCACTTCCCTCGAAGGTGTGTATGTAAGCGCAACACAATCATGAGTCATCTCTCCTTCAGCCTCCAACACAAATTCAGTCATTGTAGACATCATACATGAGGATGGGTGAGTGACAGGTGCACGTTGTCATTCATCAGTGTGGACACTGCATGAAGGCATTTTACATTTACAGTCTGACCTAACACCATTACTGATGAAGGGCCTGTGCTGTAGCATAACATTTAAGGCTGTGAGTTTACTTAACCAGTGTTCCCCAAAGGAAGGGTGAGATTGTCACTTTCCTTTTGTTCTATTAAACAAAAATAAGTCTTTCATCTTTGTTGTAAGTTAGTGGGGAAATTAAGCACTCACAGCCCAAATGGTTAACAACTAAAACAGCTGCCCAACGAGCTTAATGACGAGGGGACAGGCTGTTTCAGAGCAGCCAGCAGGCTGAGCAGAAGCTGAGTTACATGGTTAGTTTCTCTAACATTCTTTTTGTTTTTTCTACATTCTTTTCCCCAATGTCCATGTTTGCCACAATAATAACAACTGCTGCCCTCTCTCTTAGGACATTTGCGTTTCTGTTGCTTCTCTGCGTTGACCTTAAAGGATGCTGCTGCAATGTTTACTCTCTCTTTAACATCAGAATCTCTTTCCCAAGTAGCTAACCTGTCTAGGTTACTTTGCAGGGTACTGGTAGCCCATGTGACGTCTAAGAAAGGCAATGCATTTCTATGCTCTGACAAAAGACCATCATACCATGTGCGAACTAAGGGGCCATTATCATTTAACACCTTCTCTGAAGTGTCTGCTATGCCACTGTAAGTTACAGCTGACTGACAAAATCTTTGAGTGTACTCACTAACATTCTCATGTTTCTTCTGTACACAACTAGTGATCTTTGACCAGTCCGTGTTTGGTCCAACAATGGTTTTCAAAGCTTTCAGAACTCCCTCTCTCAGTTTATCTTTTCTGGCATGTTGTAGTTCAGAAGTAACAGCAGACTCAAAACTGTTGAATTCAGATTCAGTTAGAATTTGTGACATCAGCTGTGTGACTTCTGCCAACGACATGTCGTAAAGACGCATTTTACTGATCAATGCCCTTCTAAACTCAGAAAAATTTCTTTGCACTGATGGCAAATTTTCAGCGATTCTCTCGATTTCTTTAGGACCTAAAGATAATTTGACTGCTTGTTGCTGCAGTATGGGGGTTACAGATTGAACAGAGTCAATGCCTTTTGCCCTAGTCTGAGCCTTTTGTCTTGCTCCACACACTTCAAATGCATTTACATCTTTATCTATCAAACCAGAATTTCTAGTGTTTTCTAGTCTACAGAAAGACTGTAAATCGCTGATTATGGCTCACCTTTGTCTTGAAACAGGACACTTGAGTCTGTAATTGTTTGTTTTGTTCATTTAACTTATCAATACACCTAGTTTGTTCTTGTGCAATGGATAAGCTATATTCTCTATGGCAACAGATTATGCCTTTCATGTTTTTCTTTCTGATACATGCACCTAACACCTTCTTGCATTTTTCAATAGACCAAACTTTGTCTGGATCAATACCAAATTTCTTTGTCAAATCCAATCTAACTGACTCAGTCACTATGGAGTCCATTTTCTCTCCTAACAATGACTTGAACTCACTGTCTGTCCATAAAGGGCTTGCTAATCCACGTTTCTCAGTAGTTGGAATAAGTCTAGCATTCTTCCTAACCATTTTGTGGATTTCTTTGTTAGCAACTTAATCAAAAAAAAAAAAAAAACTTCTCTCTATTATCTACAACAGAGGGTACAATCTTATTAGCATATGATGCTAAACAAACAAACACTAAAACTTCTCTGTTCAAAACAGAGGCTACACTTGTTAACACAGATCAAACTATTGTTAACCTTCCTTGGCAGAGCAAAGGGTAACACAAATTACTAGCACTTTATGCTAATCTTCCCTGATTGAATCAGAGGATACAAACAACTTCCCTGACTATTCAGAGGGTAACCAAACCAATATATTAACACGTAATGTTAAAACTTCCCTGCCTGACAAAAACAGAGGATATCTTTCATCTCTAAAAGCAAACTTTTAAAGGGTAACTTTTAGTTAGCAAACTCTACAGCTGTTTGTTAACTTCTTCTCTGATGGTGCAGAGGAATAACAGATTTTTTTTACTGGTTTTTCAACGGTTCTTTGAATGGAGTGAAACTCACCAAATTTTTGTTGTATAGAAAGATTCCGCCTGGAAATCTTGGTTCAGCTTGAAGTTTTCAATCTGGAGGAAGCTGGAAAGATTCAGTGTGGCAATCTTTGTTTAGCTGGATGTTTCAAAATTCAGTCTGGAGACTCAGTCAGCTTTGTTGAGATCTTTGAGCTTTGAAGTTTCAAAAGTTCATTCTTTGTTGAGTTTCAGTTTCTCCATCCGGGTCACGGCACCATCTGTTGTAAACCTTTTTTCTTCTTAAGTGTAGGAGACTCAGAAGTGAAGAACCAGGAGACGTTGGTAGTATCTTCAGCAGGATTCTTTATTGAGAACACGAGCTGTCGGTAGCTGTAGTCACCAAGTCTAGTCTAACTAAGGGAACTTTACATGGTATCTTATAGGCATTTTAGGGGGAGGGCTTTACATCAAAGGGGGGAAGACAAATGGCGAGGGTAAACAGGTTTTGGAAACCTGCTCAGCAGGGGTTCACGCACTGAGACAGGAGCTTCAGGACAAATGGTCTCAGCTCAGCAGGGTTTAAACACGTGACACAGGAAAAGCAGGCCTTCTCGTATAGACAGACAGGAATTGCTTAACCTTAATAGCTAAATACAATATTCTTCACCGTGATGTTATGTAAGGAAATGTATCTGAACTTAAATAAAACATTTAATTAAATTTGTATTCCTTCAGCGGTTTACATCAATTACATCATCCAACTTGTTCTGTATACTAGGGATCATCTTTCTTAGGATGTCGATCGTCACGCTTCTTGCATCTTCTCCATCGCATTCTGGGACCCCTTGTAGCTTGAGATTCCATCTATGCGAGTACCGTTGCGTGTCATCCAAGTTTTCTTTTAGACATATGTTTTCAGCTCGCAGATCCTTATTCTCCTTTTCAAGTTGAACGATCTTGACATCGTGCCTCTTGACCTCTTCACTTATGGGAGACCCTCTCAGACAGTTTGTCACGTTTTTAGCAAGAAACAGCAAACTTACCGTGCATTTCATCCACTTTAGCAGTTAGCTTCTGGATCGCGTCAAGGAGTTTAGACAAAGAAACTTTGTTCTTCTGAACTCGCTAGATTCTTGGATGGAGTAGAGCAAACAGGCCTTGCAAAAACTTCTTTATTGGCACCGATTTCTGTCTCAATATTAATATTCTCCAGATCAGTCGACTCCATGCAGCTCTCTTCCACGAGGTGTCCAGCTAATATAGCACTTTCTTGAAGGGACTGATTCTTCCTTTTTTTGCCCATTATATCAAGTCAAAAGTTAAGTATTGGCAAAAATGATAGAGAGAAAAGAAACAAATGATCACAATCTGAACTTTACTCAAATCTCATCTTGTTAGCTTTAAACTCCTCAAACTATTTGGACGCTTAAAAAAATGTGACCATTCACACCGCTGCCATCTTCTTTTTCTTCCCGTTTTTTTGGCTGTTCGCACCAATTTCGCACATTACTGCCACCTGTGAACTCGATCCAGAGACTCTAACCACTTACCCACTTCCCATCCTCCCCCACTCAATCCGCTGCCATCGTGGCTCTCCCTTAGTTAGTAATTTGATGCTATAAAAACGGGAATGTGACTTCTCTAAACAAAGTAGTCACTGAGGCACCAATGGACTTTTTTGGGGATTTTCGGGAGGAGATTGGAGCTTCAGCTTTAATTTCTAAATGTCCATAACTGTTTATTTCACACTGACATAATGAGTTGTTCTGCAGTAAACTGTCTATGAATGGTTTCTGCGAGAGTGAGGGTGGGACCTTGATATCGCGGCTTTACTTCCTGCTCACTACTGCGCAGACTTGGGTCCCGCGTTCACTACTGCGCAGAAGCAGGTCCCAAATCTGCGCAAGATGTCAGCGCTATATTAGGATTTTGGCGGATTTAGTTTTCACCAATGGAAGAAGGCTTGTTTGAGATGCGCCTTGCCTCACCTGAAATGTAGTCGAGAGTAGGCGGCTGCAGTGAGGGGATGAGTGAAAAAAAAAAGTGCAGGTAAGCCGGACAGATCTCTCTTCTCATAGTGGATCCTACACCTGCGAGATCAAAGGCGGATATCGCGGGATTCACGCTCGTGCACGGTGTTGCTAATAAACTGGATGTAATTTAAGTTCTGTTGCTTTTATATGAAAATAAATATAATGAACAAGACATCCAAAGTACTTGTTATTTAATCCCATTCCAAATACGTGTTTATCAATCATTTATACTTTAATACAGACATATGTTTATAATTTTTTTTTTTTTAAATGACATCCCATAACCTACATAGAGATCACATTGTCAGAAAGTTTGGGAATATTTGCTCATAATTTATACACATAAAAACATGATATCAGAGTTTTAAAACCAAACATTTTAAAAGAGAACAATACATCACGGTTGTTTAAACCAATGAGCATTAAGCTGTGTCGTCAGCATGTCGTTTTCCATCATGCTTTTGATCAGCGCATTCGATGGAGAGCAACTGCAGAATCCGACACAACCGAATTGCGGTTGCAAGAGTTTTTTTTTACATACGTCAGCATGACATTAGAGCCAGGCGGACCGCACTCGGACACAACCGGCATGCAACTCGCGGTGATCACCGGTGATCGGTTCTGCGCAGATTTTGCTCATCTCAAACAAGCCTAGAGAGTGAAAGGGCATCGTCCATCTTTTTTTACAGTCTATGGTATGGCCCTGTATGACGTCATATAGGATGGAATTCCTTGTATGGGCACTTCTCCCGGAAGAGCGTGCGCACACATCAACCAGAGCAAGAGCAAGAGCGGCCAGTGTTGCCCACTTAGCGACTTTGTGCAACTGCGATCATATTTAGATGTTAATGGTCTTTTTTAACCTTTTTAGTCAGGATTTCGGCCATCTCATAGCACTGAAACTGCTCTCCTTCTGGTGGTTAACGTCATTTTTTTGGCCATTGATTCAGGTTTAATAAACATCTTGATTCTTCTCGATCTAAGCGCTACATTTGACACAGTCAGACATGAAATACTCATCTCTCGCCTTTCTGATATCGGCATCACTGGTTCCGCTCTTTCCTGGCTCATTTCATACATCACCGACAGAAAGTACTATATCACTTTACAAGGGTATAGATCTGCCACTGCTTCGCTTACACAGGGTGTTCCTCAAGGTTTAGTTCTTGGCCCACTATCTGGATGTCCCTGAATTTCCTCAAATTAAATAATAAAAAACTGAGATATTGGGGATTGGCTCTGCTGCCCCAGTCAAAAGGATGGACCTGTAACGAGTCAGCTCAGAGGGGAAATATTAATAATCAATAATAACTGGTTATGATTAATTATGAATATTTGGGTCAGTTAATGGTATTAACTTGATGTAGCTAACTTAATATTACAATCAATTAATCAGTTCGTCCAACGAACTCTTTTGATTATTCATTATTATTCTAAGAAAAGGGGTATCTTCCATGGCTACGGAAAATAATTGTTTCTTAGCATGTACAGCGCTTTGAGCATGTAACAAGATCAAAATCGTAAAAGAGACGTTGTCTGCAAGCAGTGAATCAGAGCCAAATACATATTGTGCACAAGTTTTATTAACTAAATCACGAACATAACTAAACTAAACAAACATACATACATAAATACACGTATAGGTAAAAGGGTGAGTGATAGCATGGAACTGGAAACCGGAAAGGGAACTAAGAAAAGAACCATCAATATTATCATTATCAAAGCACCTTCTTAAATTGATACTTGCATGGCTTTGCAGTGGACACAATTCTTGAAGTTGTTGGAAATTGAAGTCGTTGACGGTTCCGTGAGTGTCAAATGTTGAAGTTGCAATCGTTTTCTTCTCCGTTGGATGAAGAAGATGATGAACTTGCATGGGTATTTCGACTCTGTTCTGGTTGGAGGTTTTCTCTCTCTCCATGAGCACATGGCTGGTTGAGTCAAGGCCTGGCAGGCTGTGGTCATAGCCTGCAGGGGCCATGAGCCGTTTGGGGGTCTCAGACACCCACCCGAAGTAAGCAGCCCGGAGGTCCAGCAAAACAAGAGTTGATCGTTGCCCGTTCAGTGATGGTAAGGTTAAAGTTTTCTGGATTGAAGAAAAGGCAGTCTGACTCCCTTTGGGAGCGTGAAAGCATGGCCGACGGTGCTCACGGCCTGCTGGGCCCTGGGGCCCCAGTGAAGGGGGGGGGGGGGGGGGGGTTCCCCAGTATCAGCAGAAGCAATGTTGCGGCCGGATGAGAAAAACTAAGAGAGCCAGGTCACTGTGGAATGTCTCTAATAAGGCCTGAGAAAAAGTCCCATCTCCGAGTTTGCTTCACCAATGAGAAGGGTGGACTTTCTGGCGGGAGTTTCCTCTGTGGGCAAGATTTATGAGTCTTTGTCCTTAGTGTGGTTAGACCTCTGCCTTACCCTTTTTCTGTTCATTAATGCTCAGATAGATATAACAAATCCACACTGTATTCTAAGAGAAGGTGATGTAAATCAAAGTGTGAGTCATTAAATGAAGATTAATTAGGTAGGACACATGATACAGGTGCGGTTACATTGACCGTTGGTTGGTTGTATAATAAAATACATACCATAGTATATACATAATAGTACACAAGACAGTAAATCATTCACACAGTTTCTGGGATGCAGGTTCATTTATAGATCAGTTAGTCTATGATTAATGCAGCAAAGTCTGTATTAAAGATTGTTTCTGTCTTCCCATTGTCTCTCTCTTGCGCATGTGGCCACATTCCTTTGACAGCAATAAAACCAACTTATCTGATCGTATCCATGGTAACTCAAAGGCCCCCCTTTGCACCCGCTAGGGGGATGGGGCCACAGGTCCCAGCGTGAGCTTTAAAGATTATTTGTTAACCATAACAAATAATTGTGTCTGATTGGTCTCAGTTGCTACAGACCTGTCCTTTGATATTGATGGAGTTCATATTAAGCCTTCGTCATCTGTTCGTAACCTTGGTATCTTAATCGACTCAACTCTATATTTTGGCTCTCACATTTCTTCTCTTGTTAAAAACTCTTTTTTCCATCTTCGTAATATCGCACGTCTTCTATCTTCTCTCACTTTAGCTGATGGTGAAACCTTAATTCATGCATTAATCACATCACGTCTAAATTATTATAAATGCTCTATTTCTTGGTCTGCCCAAAAAACGTCTTGCTTGGTCCCTTAGATCAGCTGAACTTGGTTTACTGTCCATCCCTCGTTTCTGGTTGTCTACTTTAGGTGGAAGGTCATTTAGTGCATGCTCCTAAATTATGGAATTCACTACCCCTTACACTTCGTAATATCTCATCTGTGGCTACATTCAAGACTCAGCTAAAAACATATCTATTTAACATGTATTTTGGATAATGTGACTGTATGTGTCCTGTGTGTTTGTAATGTGTTTAAGGGTGTATAAATGTATTGTAACTTCTTTGTTGCTAGATTTAGTGACTTAAAAAAAAGAAGAAAAAAAGCACCTAGCGACAAATCTAGCGACTTTTTGGACAAACCTCAGTAACTTTCCAAATACTGTCCTGCAAGCGCGAGGTCTTGCTTTCTCCCTGCCGTAACCCCCCTCTCTGCATCTACCCTGTTCAGTGAATGGCTGAGAGGAGCAGCAGCACATTCTGTTGAGCACACGGCTGCTGACAGACGTGAATGGACTTATCACTTATCTGCTTCTCCTTAGTTTTATATTTAAAGAATTTAGTCTGACCATTTTAATTTCCATTCTTCTCTTGTGCTTATCACTTGTATTACTCACTATCACAGAGCTTTATTTCATCCAGTTTCCGAACACTCAATTCAGATAATTTTACACGCATAAAATAAGTAGGCTAGTCATTCACTATATCAATACTCGTTCTATTGTCTGAATAGAAAAATAAATATATAGGAAATGAGAACAACTTTATTGGACATTCGGCTATATTACATTATATTATATTAAAATACAGTATGTGAGCACCAGTGTTGGGAGTAACAAACACATTACAAATGTAATGCATTACAGTAACATATTACTTTTTGCTGTAATGCAGTAGTGTGTCAGGTGTGGGGTTGAGGAGATGAAGCAAGGACTCAATTGCAGGAAAAATGGGTTTTTATTAACTATTAAAAAAAATAAAAACAAATGCAAACAAAACTACCCCGTAGGGGAAAACAAATGACTTGACTGACTTGACACAAGGGGTAACACACCAGGTACATACGACAACGAAACAGCACAAGACTGCTAACACAGGGAGAATAAATAGGGAGACCAAACAAAGGAGTAATGAGGGAGGACAGGTGGGGCAAATGAATCAATCAGGTAACGAGGGAGGACAGGTGGGGGAAACAAATCAATAATCAGGTAACAAGATGGGAGGGGCTAGACAATCAACAGGAGAGCACATGGCACAAGGAAACATGACAAGCCATGTGCTCACACCAAACATGACTTGAACACAAGCACATGGCCAGTAAAACAAATCACCAGCCATGTGCTCACACAAAACAAGACAACATGAAAGCACACAGCCAGTGTAAACAAGCTGCGTGCTACACAACACAAGACAAAACATGAGTGTCAGGGCTCTGTCACAAAACCAAGAAATAGACAAGACAGAAGTGACAGAACCCTGACACTACCCCAGGTGGCGTCCTTTACAAGGAACACCACAAAACAAGACAGGAACAAGACATAAAAACTCACCAACAGACAACACATGACGGGTAGATCAAAACACAGAGACAATGTGGGGAGGGAGGGGAGCCAAGACAGAGCCAGCATGACAGTCCAGGAAGTCTCTATAAGGGACCAGGGAGGGACAGGAGGGTTGAGCCAGGGAGGCTCAGGCGGGTCTGAAGTCTCAGCAGAGGGCCATGGCGGGACAGACCAGGCAGGCTCCAGCGGATCAGGAGTCCCAGCAGAGGGCCATGGCGGGACAGACCAGGCAGGCTCCAGCGGATCAGGAGTCCCATCAGAGGGCCATGGCGGGATAGACCAGGTAGGCTCCAGCGGATCAGGAGTCCCAGCAGAGGGCCATGGCGGGACAGACCAGGCAGGCTCCAGCGGATCAGGAGTCCCAGCAGAGAGCCAGGGCGGTGCCGGAGGGACGCTCCAGGGGGACTCCGGCGGGTCTGGAGTCCTGGCAGAGGGCCAGGGCGGTGCCGGGGGAACGGACCAGGCAGGCTCCGGTGGTTCAGGATTCCAGGCTGAGGGCCAAGGTGGACCAGGCGGATCTGAATACTTGGCAGAAGGCCAGGGTGGGTCAGGTAGCAAAGACTGGGTTGGCAGGACAAGACATTTGGGTGACTCTGGGATGGCCTCCGGGCTGGCAACGGGCTCTGGGACAGCCTCCTGGAGCTTGGGCGGAACCAGCATGACTGGCAGCATGGACGGAGCCGGCAAGGCAAGGCGCTTGGGTGGCGGCGACAGGGCAAGGTGCTGGGGCGGCGCCGGCAGGGCAAGGCGCTGGGGCGGCGCCGGCAGGGCAAGGCGCTGGGGTGGCACCGGCAGGTCAATGAGCCTGGGGACGGCCTCTGGGCTGACAGCAGGCTTTGGAACGACCTCCGGGCCCTTTGGTAAGCAGGAAGACTTCATCCTTCTCTGTTTCCTTGAGCAAGGCGGCGATGCAGCCTCTTCGGCCAGACCCCACAAACTGCCAGAAAGACAATATCCCCAGCATTTCCATCTCCCAGGCACTGACCGGCTCATTCAGACCGCTGTTAAAAATGTCCTTAAGCGCAGTGTTGTTAATGTCGAGCCCCTCCGCAGTGAAGACAAGCTGGTGGGCAAACTCCTTTACTGTAGACCTCCCTTGACGAAGAGAAAAGAGCTTGCCATAGCGTTCCATCGTCTGACGAGCGGAGGGGCAAGGGCTGGGAGATGGGAACAGGAATATGCCCATTCTCTGCTGAGTCCTCTAGTGGCTGTTGCGTTCTGTCAGGTGTGGGGTTGAGGAGATGAAGCAAGGACTCAATTGCAGGAAAAATGGGTTTTTATTAACTATTAAAAAAATAAAAACAAATGCAAACAAAACTACCCCGTAGGGGAAAATGACTTGACTTGACTTGACTTGACTTGACTTGACTTGACTTGACTTGACTTGACACAAGGGGTAACACACCAGGTACATACAACAACGAAACAGCACAGGACTGCAAACACAGGGAGAATAAATAGGGAGACCAATCAAAGGAGTAATGAGGGAGGACAGGTGGGGCAAATGAATCAATCAGGTAACGAGGGAGGACAGGTGGGGCAAACAAATCAATAATCAGGTAACAAGATGGGAGGGGCTAGACAATCAACAGGAGAGCACATGGCACAAGGAAACATGACAAGCCATGTGCTCACACAAAACAAGACAACATGAAAGCACACAGCTAGTGTAAACAAGAGACATTAACGATTGAAAAATGCAAGGAAGTTATTACCTGTTCGTGATCAGTCAATAGCCGCGTGTGGTGTCCAAGTTTGTAAATAAAGACTAATGACAGCATCTGATATATTTGTTTAGTGATTTATTTCATTCATCTCCCTCTTGCTGGTATACCTTTGTATTGTGTGACATAGTCCAGTGAAGGCGTGTTTAGGGCGTGTTTTACAGGAGTGCCGCAAGGCATGCTTTTGGCCTCTGTGCTCGTGCTGGCCAGTGGAAAAGCGGCTAATGGGTGAAGATGGCAGAAGAAGACTGTACATCCGCGAGATGGACGTATGCGCATTACTTCGAGTTTGTCAGAGATAAGGACAAGAAGAATGTAATAGTCAAATGCAGCCTTTGTCTGAAACCGAAAGAACTATCGACGTAGCGAAATAGCACTGGCAATTTAAAAAAACATCTTGAACGGTGCCATGTGACCACTCTACTTACTGAGAAGAGAAAAAACACATATAGGCCTAAGGGTCTCTATTTGTTTTGTGTTTTCTTTCTGAGCAGTAAGGCTATGTTTAGCCTATATGTTCATTTCTATAGAACTAAAATGACTAAGGCTGAGGGTTGGTCCTCCAATTGCACTTTATATTTCCTGAGAAAGCATAAGCTATGTTAATCATGCACACTTTGTGCATGACAGTTTTGTGTTGTGAAACTCTTGAATTCAAAGAGAATAAAATAATGGCAACAATAAGAAAAGAACAAATGTGCATCTTGTCATGGCATTAGAGTTTCCATACAGTTCTGTTGTGTCTAATATGCAGTGTTGGGAATGTTTACTTTGTACATGAACTAGTTAAAAGTTCAGTTCACAAATTTTAAAATGAACTAGTTCAGTTCATAGTTCATACTTCAAAAATTTGAACTAGTACATAGTTCTTTTTTTCCATATGTTGCTGCAAGCTATTATTTTTCAAAATTATTGCCACAGCCCGCACCACAGACAGCAATTATTTTATCGGCGGTTAAAGTTCGCACAGAAATGTAAGATTTTTCCCATCCTCACCGACCTTGTCATAAGACTCGTTTAAATGATCATACGACGCCTCCTTGCTGCTTTTTGTTTTGATGACGCATGCGGCGGTGCGACACTGGTGGCTGGTGTTGCCAGATTGGGTGTTATTTCCGCTACATATTAAGGCCTGTTTACAGTGTGTTTTAGCCGGGTTTTCGCCTGGAAGGCTCTATAGAAATCTGGCACTCTATTGAACGAAGTTAAACTGAGAGTGTTGCCATTCACAGACACCAGAATGAACAAGTTCACAGTAACGTTCACCAGGCAGTAATACAGTATGTTCAGTTCATGTTCGCCCAAAATATGAACGAGTTCATGAACTATCGTTCAATGAACGCGTTCAGGCACAACACTGCTAATATGAATAGGCCCAAGCTATTCCCAGATATTGCCAGATAATCACTTTACCTCTACCATACTTTTAACAGACTTGGATCGTTTGTGTTTCTGTCTGTCATCCTTTCTTGCATTGTCTTGAGCCGTCACTTTGCCAATTATATGCTATATTGTTAGTAGCCTGGATAGCCCACAGTCATTATGCTACATCATATCATTTTTGTATTTGTTTATTTATTATTAAAAATGTTGACTGTTCGCCGGTTCCCGCCTCCTCCTTCCCATAACATCTAACCGCGTTACACTGGTGCCGAAACCTGGGAAGGAGGAGGAACGCGCTGTCAGAGAGACCTCGCCGCTGTGGGTGCCATCGAGCATGGTGAGCAGAGTCTGTTGCCATGGACACTCGAGGCGGTGCGCTGGAGTGAGTTGCCGGGGGGACGGTCGAGCTCGCTGCCTGGGTGCTGGAGGGGCAACGACAGTGGAGATCGAGAGAGGCCAGGCCTGGATTTTGTTTGATGTTTTTTTTTATTATGTGTGGCGGCAGTCGACCGTGAGGGACTGCCGTCTTTACTTTCGTTTTTGTATTTGTTTATGTATTATTAAAATTGTTGACTGTTCCCGCCTCCTTCTTCCCATAACATCTAACCACGTTACACTTTTAAATAACAGTTACAAGTAATCTGTAATGTATTACAGTTTGGAAGTAATTTGAGATTGGAAACATGAGATTGGCAGAAACTGTGTGTGTGTTATGTCCCATTTAAGGCTGATTAAAGCTTTCAACCCCGTTCGCTTGGGTGTGGTAGAGAGTGTCCCGGACATGCTTAATTCCCTTATTACAAAGGAAAGTGGAGAAGTCTGCAGAGGTAAATTGCAGTCCATTGTCAGTAGTGATGGCATGGGGCATGCCCCAGCATAAAAGACTTGAAAAAATACCATAAACTCTCTTTATATTAATGTTATAAGTGTAGCAAATTAGCTCTATGAAATATTAATAACAAAGCATAACTTGTTATAATTGATTATTAATATTTGGGTCAGTTAATCGGATTAACTTGATGTAGCTGCATTAACATTACAACCAATTACTCAGTTCATTCTGTGAACCCTCAATATTGGTTATTAATTAATTAATAGAAATGTACATTTCCGGGGCATGAGAAATGTCTTTCTTACTAAGTACTACTAAGAGCAAGTAGTCAAGATCGATATGATTAGTGACTTCAGATATGAGCTTGAGACACGGACAACTTTACGTGTGATATGAAAAAGATTTGATTAAATAGACTAAACACTTAACATACTACTCTAACATACACATACATACATGCATACAGTTTACCAAGGGAAAGAGAGCTGAAGAAGAGTTCTAACACCCTTTAAAAGGGGTAAGGATACTTAATGTATCAAATAATGAGACTAGGTTTGATACTTGCATGTCTCGCCCATTTGAATTAAACTGTCCTGATGCAATTTGTTGAGGCTCCAGTTGATCTTTGATGATGTTGTCTTGATGAGAGAGAACCAGTGGAAGTCAGAGGATCTTTGGTAAATGGAAAGACAAGGCCGCAGCCTGGCACAAGCTTGGGGGTCCTTAGAACACTTCTATTTCAGCATCATCTTCACATCAGGACTTCTCAGGAAGGACCAAGAGAGTAAGAGAGGGGCTGATCTTGTGATCAGTGATTTTTAGAGCGTGAAGATGTCACACCCTCTGGAGGTGTGTGAGCCAATAAGAAGTTGGCCCTTTGGAGGGAGATTTTACGACCCTTTGTGAATCTGTAATTCCATTGGGTGTTTAAGAAAAAGAATCTTCAAGATTCTTATAATACCCATGCGTCACAAAGTTAGCAAAATGTAATGTAAATTAACAAATGGGGAACGAAGATTGGAGTTTATAGAGACCAAAGATGCCACACATATGATTTTGGTTATGCAAAGTCTGAAACATTAACCCAGTAGAGTTTACAAGAAAACATAGGCCAAACAACATAAAAGGAAAATCATGAGATGGGAAAATTAGATACATGTTTATACATTTCTCAAGTGGTTATATATATAGAATATATAGGATTAACAGGGTTTATTTCTCCTTCTCAGTAAGAATTAAGTAAGCATCACATCTCTCAGGAATTTCCTTTTGGGATCGTAAAGTCTTAGTCTAAGGCCCCGTCCACACTACTGCGTTTTAGTTTAGAAACTAAATTAGAGAATTAAAACGAATACGATCTCCGTCCACACCAGCGTTTTAGCTGCGTATTAGAATTGATCTCCGTCCACATTAAAACGACTGAAAATGCAGATCACGTGACCATTCACCTACACTGGGCATGCGCGTGCCGGTGTAAACAGGAAACAGATTGACTATTCCTCAGATTTCGCTGAGGTTGATGTTGGTGCTGATCTGGACATTCGAAAGTTTTCCCACCATTCCTCATTAACCACAACTTCATTGATAAAATTATCCCACCATGTGCTGGTTCTTCCCGGCTTAACCCAAAACTGGCGCTCCATGTACGGTCGATACCGCCGCTGCATACGGGAATTGTCAGAGATCGCTCGAATAATAGCTTGCCTCCGGCGCATGTAGGCAGTTATAGCATTGTAAAATGCAGAATTTACTTGCACTAACGTAACTGGAAGTCCAGGCTGTTGTTGTATGTTTTCTTCCGTTGTATGACACCCAATGAGAGAGCCGAGCGTGAGCCTCTGCGTCATCGTTTCTAAAGTCCTCCGTTTTTACCCGTCTTCACAAAAACGCCTTCCGGAGATTCAAATGCAAAACAGGGTCAGCAGCGTTTCTAAACTTCTCCATTTTAGGTCTTCATTTTTGCCGTTTTAGTCTGGACGGGAGGAGCAAACGTAGTAAAAGGTCTCCGTTTCTAAACTATAACGTAGTAGTGTGGATGGAGCCTAAAGCCCCGTTCACACTACAAGCGACTTTGTCGCTGCATGTCGCCAGTGGCTGGCGATGAGGTCGCTAGTGGGCGTTCCCACTACTGGTTGCCTTTATGAATGACATCCAATGATGTGGAGAAGGATCATGCGCGCTCCACTCCTATTGGTTGTCGCTCCCGAAAGTCGCTCTTCATTTGCATAGAGTTAAACAGATCTCAACTTTGTCGCGTCGCCAGACACGCCCCATCCGGTCGCCAACAGTTGCTGTCGCGCGTGTCGCCGGAAATCGCCCGCTCCCCATTGAAATGAATGGTATCGTGTCGCTTTGTCGCTTGTAGTGTGAACGGGGCTTAAATGTGTTCTGTAACACGACACAGAGTTCTGCCAGTGGTGTTAGCTTCATTGTGATGTTAGTTTTGGGGGAAGTTTCATAGACCTTTGTTGGGAGGGTGAGTTTGCTGGATTTTTCGTTAAATATAAGGAATAATTAGTGTGTGTCTGATTGGTCCAGACGCTACATAAGCATTATAAGCAACTGCCCGAAAGCAATTTCTTTAGAAATTTTTCAATTTTATAGTTCTTTAGCTCATCTTTCTCTGCATCAGACTGTTTTTCTATAATTCACATCAGCATACAGCTGATAGACCACAAATTTAGAGACTTTGTGTGACATAAAAATAGAAGAATTTGATAAAGCTAAACTATACTCAGGGAAATCTCGAGGCCCTCTTCTTCTGAATTTTATAATTTTTTTATTGAAGATTTGAGGGAGTTAATGTTTCAAGCCTTTCTCGAATGAGTTCAGAAAAAAATTCACTAACGTCAACTATAGGCTATAAAGCAAGGACTAATTACTCTTATACCCAAGCTATACACTCAACAAAGACAACCTTCTCCCGTCCACACTACTTAATTGCGATTATAGATTTTAGTTCATATACTTGGCAACAGACTTAAGGATGTTTAGATCAAATAGGCTAATTAACCTGGTTTCACGAAAGGCAGATCAATTTATAATAATATCAGACAGTTCTAAACATTTTACATTATCATGAATGGATTGAGGATGATGCTAATCTATTCTTGGACTTTATGAAAGGGTATGACAAAATTGAACACAATTTCATATACAGCTCTTTTGAAAAATATGGTTTTGGTAATAACTTTATCTCTTATAAAAAAAAATATAAAGATATAAATAGCTCAATATTACTCTTATGGGACATCCCAGAGATTTCATATTTCACAAGAAATTAAGCAAGGCTGTCCCATTTCCCCTTTCCTATTCATCTTGGCTGTAGAAATGCTTGCTATTTTGATTAATAAAGTCAATAGCTTTATAAGCTCAATGTGTTTGGATGACAATACAAGACAAGACAAATTGGTATTAATCAATTGGCCGATGACACAAACCTCCTTTTAAAGGACAGACATCAAATTGATTCAATTAATTAATTTCTTCTCCAAAGCATCCGGCTTACATTTAATTGTAAACAAATTGCGAATTGAACTCTTTATGTAAAATACCGATTAAGATATCTGTAAAATACTTCGGGACAACTATTACCAAAGACAACAATCATAGTATCCAAGAGAACTTTGTAAACAGATTTATAAAAGCAAAAACTATTCTCAACAGCTGGATACAAAAAGATATCTCAATATTTGGAAGAATTCTGCCAACCAAAATGGAATTTGCTCTCTAGATTTGTTTACCCACAGCCTCCTCATTAGCTATCCCCCCTCACTTAACAATGCATTCTTTAACTTTATCTGGAAGAATAAGCATAATAAAAACAATTTGGTTCACAGTAATGAAGAAGGGGGACTAAATGTTATTGACTAAGAAATTATCATATTCACATAATTTTAGTTCTCACAAGACTTGTATTTGGAATAATCATTTCATTGTACACTGTAATAAGTCTTTGTATCATGAAAACTGGTTTAAATATAATATTTTTTCTTTACTGGAGTCTGGATATGATGGACAGTTATTATGGTAATATTCTGATTTCAGGGTGTAACTGAAGCTCCACCCATTACATCTAGCGATCGGGAGCTGGACGTCAAGCTCCACCCATAATCTCTGCAGTGAGCAGCTGTCTTACAGATCTTACAGTGGCGTCTTGTCTCCTGTAGATGGTGGGCTACACTAAACCTTCTGGTGAAGCAAGACTACCAAGTTTTGAGTAAACGAAACTGTCCTTTTGGCAGTAAAGAAAAACGAAACCCATCTATCACGATGTGCTCTTCATTTAAAAGTAAGTAACTTAATTTTTGCATCCATTAAAGAGAAAGTTTTACACTAAATTAATATTAGACAATTCATACAATAAATCAGCTGATTTAAGTTGTTGTTTAATGAGAATCAAGTGTTTTGCGTGATTTTAAAGAGATAGAGGCATGTGTTCGAAATCGCACCCATAACATACCCTTCACCTCCACTTTTACCTCCACTTCATATGGAAAAACAAGCCTCATAAGTAGCCTATAAATATTTTATCTAATTTTTATCAAGGAGGTTTGAATGTGCTTGATTTTGTTACTTCTAATACAATTTTCAAGTTGAACTGGATTAAACATTATATTAAGCATAAAAAATAAGCTACGGTAGGCTAGCTATAATTTCAAATCATATTTTTGAAAAAGTTGGTGGTGTAGACCTTTTAAAATGTCCGAGTGGTTACGACCCTATCTTGTTCGAGGGGTTTAGCCTATCTGAGTTACGAACAAAGGCGGGGTTTATCTGAGTCGGCAGTGCCGGATGATTCTGTCAGCATTAAAGACTTTTAAAATAATTTACCTCAAAACTCACTTTCATGTTTGAATGCCTTCTGTTTGTGATCCGATGTGGATTCTGATCACCAGGCTATAAGGTAGAAATATTTACCCGATGCAAATGACTGCACACTACCAGCATAGTAGGCCTAAACATAGCCTAAGTATGAACTTGAAGAAATCAGACAAACTACTATAATGGCTATCACAATCATGTTTTTATTTTATCTGTCAGTAGCCTACGAGACGTATAGGCGTACGTCTCTTCATACCGGACTACCATAAAATAAAGCAACTATTTTCGTGAGCTTCCTCTATTTCTCTGTCTAAACTGTCTGCTCAACCAAATGGTTGAGCACATTTTGAGTCACTATATTTTATTGAGAGGATTACCTTGACTCAAACTGATTGAGCCATCTCTACCATCTGGTTGAGGTATGTTATGCCAAAATAATCCACTAGATGTCACAGTGTCAATCAACAGCACTTGTCACAACACTTCTTCTAACATGGATGTCAGAAACAAATAAATCACCCCAGCCATGTGAACTGTTTTTGGTGAAATTTTGCAAGCTAAGCATATTTTTTACCTATTACACTGTAAGAGCCCTAACTTAACAATTATGTTACTTGGTGCCATGAAAAAACTTAAGTATGTTTTTAATAATTTTTCAAAAACATGCTCAACCAAACGGTTGATTTGGCACATAACGGTTAACTGTCACCCCCCTTTTTGAGAATGGACATTACAATGCACCATTAAAACTTGGTTGTAATTTCAAGAATGGAAGACCTAAGTTTGGTCTTGTTTTAAAGAAAACACTCAGCAGATTATTGCTGAAGTAAAAGCACTTCAAAAAATAAAAGTATGAAAAAGTTATGGAAGTTTTAAATTTACATTAAATCAAATACTGTACTTAATATTTTTTCTTTTATATAAAATATATATTTTACAACATATTTTTTACTATAAAATTACTATAAAATCAAAGCCATATATCTAACCAAATTGTGTTCCAAATTTGAAGTTGATATCACAAAAATTGAAGTTACCATGAGATTTTGTTTAGGCAATACCAAAAATGAAATAAATTCCATTGAATTTAATTGTATGCATTCTGCTGTAACAAATTAATAAATTTCTGTCCAAATATCACTTCTGTCACAAAATATGGAACCTTGAGACTCAGGCCTTTCTGACAATGTGTTTTGTCAAGATTAGAAAAGGTTTTGATCATAAATTATGATGGGCAATGAAAAAGTATGGCAAAGTATGAGTATGAATTCCGGTACCATTTTTTACCATTAAGTGACATCTCAACCATTTGGTAGAGGCCGATATTTTAAAAATTATGGGATGTGTTGAAAAAAAAAAATACATTGTGTGTGGTTACTAGCAACATAAGGAGATAAGAAATGCGAACAAAAAAATTTTCCATCACTTTTTTCTTTCACTTTTTATCACACACAGAGTTGTAAATTAACCTGTCATGCTGCATTGTGGTCTATGGATCTGGAGTTATTGAACGGACTTCAGCTAAACAATTACACTATTATATTTTTGCAGTGTTTCATCAGCAGAACAATCCAAAAACACATTAAAGAACAGTACAATCCACTAAACAAATGTATGTCTATCCCTCACAGCCTCGCTTTCATTCCTTTAAAAAATTAAAGATGGCGCTGCTGTGAAAGGTGCGTTCATGCCATGTTGAAAATAACCGTAATTTCTTGTTTTCAACTTGTAAAAAGTGTTCACGTCTTTGTAGAGCTCATAATTACAGCTTGTAAGATGGGACTTTTCTAAAAGATCCCCCACGTGACCGCTGTACAACCTGACATCTGCAGATTAATTTAGGCATTGATAGTGTCACTATAGAAATGCATAATTCTCAGTCTGAGGACGTGAACAGCTCCGAATAGAATGTCACGTGTTGTCATCTCGAGTCTACTGTAATTACGACAGGGCGTGAACGCAGTGTAGACTGGTGCAGGTATGATTTAAATTTGTAGGCCCAAATGCAGAAATTAGTTAGTATTTTATCACTTCCGGTTCCATTGTCCAGAAGTCAATGGGTTTTGGTTAAATGGCTGAAATAAGGTCTGTGGAGAACACAAGCTCAAGATACTTTCACATTTTATTCTAAAATACATCAGTATTACGGTACCCTAGTCGTGAACTTTTCAGCAGTTACGTGTCTTGAAAAAGGTGGTTGCTAACAAGTGACTAAATGGGACTACAGTGGCTGTCGAGGAGATTAAACGTCATCAGCCGAACAGGTAAACTCAGTCCGCTTTTACAGCCTCGTTATGCTTACAATTTTGCTCTTACAAACTATTCTAACTCAAACGTTCTGGGAAATTCTGAAAGAGATGTCGGAAGCTTAGTGATGGTTACGCTGAAGTCTTAGAACCGTGGTGTAGTTCGTTTATAGCCTACCTTTAGCTTTTCATATCTGGCAACTGTATTTAGGCTTCAAAATTCATAAAATTTGTGTTCATCTTTGAAAATTATCTTGATGGACAAAACGTGTAAGTATCATAAACTTTTGTTGAACATAGAGCTTGTTTTTTGCGAAAATCCAAAAGCCTATGGAAAAATCCTATTGGGTTTTTGTCGAGGGAAACAGTGTGACGCTGACTGCCGGTTTGCCTACTACGTGACGTCATATCTGCTATTAGCTTCACATGGAATGTTATCATAACAACGCAAGGCAGCGACAACAGGAATATCTTGTTATTGCTGTTAAGGCTCTATAGTTTAATATAAAAATTTCTTCATTCTGCACTTTTTGTCATCCTTGATTCAAAATAAAATATTAATTTATTAGTAATATCCATTTCTGTAATCCCAGGTTTCTGAGGTCATGCAGGTTTGTTTACACATTAAACCTGTGGCCACATAAAAAATATGTTGTTCCCTCAACATGAGGCCACGACTTGACATGACCACAAGTCGTTACCTTGACAAAATGATCTTGTGGGCACGAAAAAACTAAATGAACTGACCATGTCCCCTCCTTGTCACTGTAGTATTGCCCTGTTCATGATTATCATACATATAATAATGATAAAATATCATTCATCTTTTATCATTTTGATATTTTGTATGTACTGTATACTAAGAACAACATCTTTTTTCATGACTTTCTTTATAGCTGTGCAGGACATTTCTCGTGGACCATCAACAACGACGACCTCAAAGTCTTGGTTCCCATCTTTATCCACACTACTGGTGGTTTCTGGTGTTGCAGCTATTGCAATAGGGGTATGCTTAAATGTATATTTTGTCCTTTTTTTTTTTTGCTGATTATCTTTTTAACATGTATAAGCAGTGTTGGGGGTAACACATTACAAGTAACATGAGTTATGTAATCAGATTTTTTTTTCAATTAATGAATAGTGTAATGCATTACTTTTACATTTACAATAGAATATCTTGAGTTACTTTTTCAAATAAATGTAAACCCGCGCTGGATCAGGCCAATGAGGGTCTTCTGATCAACGGGTGAAGGCATTCATTTGCATTTCCTTCTGCCTGAGACTTATTCATTTCACTTATGGTGTGAAAGTGACTTTACATTTGCCAAAATGGAACTTGAGTTTTTTTTTTTGTTAAAAAAAAACAGACAAGCAAACCCAGCCCAGAGTGAAAAAGTAACGTACTGCAAAAGTAACGTACTGCATTACTTTCCATAAAATGTAAGTAATGCAATTAGCAATCTTTTTTAGGGAGTAATGCAATATTGTAACATTAATTTTTTATAGTAACTTTCCCCAACACTGTGTACAAGTGGCCAAATGTCATAAATGTATAATATTATATACATCCCTTCTAGATCTTCAAGCAACAAAAACAAGATTTTGATGATATAGGTAAGGTATTTATTATTTTTTTGATATACATAAATATATTTCAACATAAGCTCTGTCAGGATGATGAATAGTATTAAAAAGGTTTAATATAGGTGTTTTTTATTGTTCTTTTAAATAAATGTTTGTAAATTTTTATTATATTAGCAAGAGTTTGAAAAAATTCTATTATTCTTGTTAATGTACAGTGTATCAGACAGGCGAACCACTCCGGATTCTTTTGGTTGGAAAAACAGGAGTGGGGAAAAGTGCAACAGGCAACACTATCCTGGGACAAAAGCTTTTTGAATCAGAGATATCATCCTCCTCTGTGACTGGACATTGTGAAAAGTATCATGCAACTATAAATGGCAGAAAAGTATCTGTCATTGACTCTCCAGGTCTGTTTGACACCAGCTTAACTACAGATGAGGTGGTCAACAGAATTAAACTCTGTATTCCACTCTCTGCTCCTGGTCCACATGTCTTCTTAGTTGTGATTCAGCTGGGCAGATTCACAGATGAAGAGGCAGAAGCTGTTAGAATCATTCAAGCAGTTTTTGGTGAGGAATCCTCCACATACACCATGGCACTGTTCACTCATGGAGATCGATTGGAGGACAAGAACATTCACACATTTGTGCGGGACAGTCCAAAACTGCTCCGTTTCATCAGAACTTGCAGTGGACGATACCATGTGTTCAACAATAAAGAACAAAATCCTGAACAGGTCTTTCAGTTGCTCGACCAGATTGATAAAATGGTCACTGGAAATGGTGGGCAACATTACACCAGTGAGATGCTTGAAAGGGTAGAGAGAGCGATTGAGAAAGAGAAACAACGTATCCTGAAGGAGAGAGAGGAGCAGAGACAGAGGGAAATAGAAGCTCTGAGGGCTAAACTTGAAGACGAGGCATATGAAAAAGCATTAAAAAAGTTAAACAATGAATATGAGCAGCGTGCAAGATACCAAGCTGAGATAGATCTTCCATTCATAATCAATGTGGTTACTTCTTTGATTAAATCATTAAGCAAGTTCTTCTTTTGAACACCTTTCGAAATGACCAACACGGAAGAATGACCACATGTTGCTACTTTAATAGTAGGCATTTAAAATCTCACCATGTTAAGTTTGTATTTAAAGTTAAGTTTAAAAGTTATTAATAAATAGAACTAAAGCACATATTTACACTGTACAATGGTGATAGAACATATGAAAGTTTAATTATATGAAAGGATAGAATATTAAGTTGAATGTGAAATGTTTGATAAATATGTCTCTGTTATAAACTTGCTTATAAATAAAGCATATGTGTTGCATATAAATTGTGGCTTCTTGAGATCTCCCTTCTGTTTTCGTATGTGAGAAATATGCATTGTGAGATTGTTTATCCACTGTATATTTATACAGTACAAACCTCTTGAACTTACGTTTAGCTATTGCTGTATGATATTGTTATGCAAAGAATGTTTCCCTTAAATAAATATTAAACATATAATTTGACAAAAATTCAATTGGCAATAAACATAACATTTCTCAAGAGCAATTTCTGAAGGGGACACAAATAATATAGCCAAAACTGTACTTGTAAGGATATGTGTGGTGTTTTGGTGCACTGAAAAATTATCTTATGTCCTTCTTTTCTCTGTCATTTTATCTGACCAACTACGCAAAGCAATAGTTGTTTAAATATGAGTTATCATAAGTTTACCACACGGTAATATTATATTTATTAAATTATCATGCTTCTTCCACATAGTATTTTAGGTTTCGTCTGGGACAGAGGACGTTTCTTACTTAGATATCCAACTGCAGCAAGCCCCACTGATCTGCCAGACTGCCACTTAACATCATATTGAGCAAAACCCAACACAGCGGTAGATCTACAATATCACCCTAATATCAGTTCATACAAAGGCTTATCGCCATATTACTTGTAGTGGGTGACTTACAACAAACTACCAAACAATAATCGCTAAAATATTGGACTCATGGAAAAATACATCGGTTATCATAATTTTTTTTTGTCATGACCTATTTATCAATAACTCAGCATCATCTGTATTAAAGAAAAAATAATCACTACATCTGCTGTTTAAAGTGAATAAAATGGCCTTAAAGGCCCACTGAAGTGCCTTGGAGGAATTTTTTTTTTTTTTTTATGTTTTATTCAAACATTCAATTTACAATGTGAAATAACATAATCAGAACACAACAATAACAAAAAATATACAAATAGTGAAAGGAAACACTGGAAATTTAAAATAAAAACAAGACAAAAAGAAAGACAAAGGGCATTACTTAAAATATATCTAAACATTTAGTATAGTAAAAAGTTTGTAAATCTTGCAAATCATACATGTTCTGAGTGCTTTTGGGTTAATGGAGGAAGAAATTGTAATCAAATAATTTTTTATCTCTTGTAAGAATACCAAAAAAAATGGTTTACAATTTGAAAACTTACATTTGTGAATATAAAATCTACATAGGAAAATAATTAAGTTTATTATAAAGCAGGCATTTGAATCCGCTTCAAAGAATCCAAAAATAACAGTCTTGTGATTCACAGAGAAATTTTGTAAGATATTGCTTGAGATAAACCAACTAACATCTTTCCAAAGTCGCAGAGTAAAACTGCACGACCAAAACAAGTGAAGAACAGTTTCATCGTCATTTTGACAGAAAGAGCAATTAGTGTCAATATCAAAATTGAATTTTTTTTAAGAAACGTTTTGACTGGGTAAATATTATGAATTAATTTAAAAGATATTTCTTTAATTTTGTTTGTGAGGAGAAACCTTTGTTGTACGGAACATATATTTTTCCAATTTAAATTATCAAAAAGACCATTCCAATATGAGATTGCAGGAGGGGCAGAAATAATGTTCTCAAGGAATAGAACTCTTACTTTATAATTTCTTCCTTTTTTTTCGGTGAAACATATCTTACCAATAGGAGTGTTGACAGGTTCAAGAGAAGATAGTGAGCCCAACGAGAGGGAGTTATTTTTGAAAAGCATGAGTATGCCAGAAGGAATAGCATCCATGACTGTGGCAAACTCTTTGGGAGTTACCGGTATATTATATTCTGAAAGAAATTCTGCATACCTAAAAAGCTGACCTTCGTTATTAAAAAGTTGTCTAACATGAAGTATGCCATTAATAAACCAATGACTATAAAACAAAGATTTATTTTTAAATAAAATACTCCTATTGTTCCATATGTAACATCGATGAGGAGAAAAGTTATGCTTGTAGATGAGAGTCCATGCCAAAAGAACTTGTTGATGAAAGTTAGATAGCTTGACAGGGAGTTTATTAATATCATAATTACACCTTAGAGCAAACTTTGCACCACCAAGCTGCGAAAAGACAAGCTGAGGGAAGATATTCCAAATAGAGGAGGGATTTTTAAGGAATCGATTAGGCCAATTTATTTTAATTGTGTTATTTAGTAAACTAAAATCAATGAAGTTTAAGCCACCCTTTTTTTTGAGAATTCAGTATCACTGACTTTTTCAAATAATGTGATTTGTTTTTCCATAAAAATTTAACTAAGATTCCATCAATAACTTTACAAGTGTGCTTATCAATGTACAGTGATTGAGCAGCATAAGCAAGGCGAGACAAACCCTCTGCTTTAACAAGTAAACCTCTGCCTTTCAAAGAAAGGTCTCTCTGCAGCCAGCAGTTCAGGCGTTTCATTGTTTTTATAAGAATTGGGTCCAAATTAGCAGAGCATCTAGAGTTATCTTTGGTTATTTGTATACCCAAATATGTAACACAGTTTTTAACTGCAATACCACAAATTAAAGAAAACATACTGTTTTTTATCGGAAGTAGTTCACATTTGTTGAGATTTAGATGTAGGCCAGAGGCTTTAGAAAAGGAATGAAGAGTACTTAAGGCTGCTGGTATTTGCAAAGAGTCTTCTAAGAACAGAGCAGTATCATCCGCTAACTGATTAATAATTATCTCTGTATTGCCAATATTGAGGCCTTTTAGATGGCTTGCTTTGATGTGTAAACTAAGAAATTGTGTCGCAATTAAAAAAAGATAGGGAGATACTGGACATCCTTGTCTCACTCCACGGTTTAAGAAGAATCTGGGAGAGGTACCGTTACTCAGCTTAATGGAGCTGCTACTGTTCACATACAGCATTTTGACCATATTACAGAAGGAGTCACCAAAGCCAATTCTATTTAGTGCTTGAAACAAAAACTCATGTTCTAACGTGTCAAATGCTTTATAGTAGTCTAAAAATAAAATAAAACTTTCTTTTGGGAGTAAATACGAGTAGTCCAATAGATCTAAAATTAAACGTATGTTGTTTGATATATGTCTGTTTGGCAGAAATCCTGACTGTGTTTCATCAATAATGGAATTTAGGACACATTTTAGTCTTTTGGCCAAAGCTAAAGCTATTATTTTGTAGTCGTTATTTAGTAGAGTGATTGGGCGCCAATTATCAATGAAAAGGGGATCTTCATTTGGCTTTGGAATTAGAGTTATTATTCCTTGACATAGGGTGGGAGGAAGAAATGTTTTCTCTACACTTTGTCTAAAAACCTCTAATAGAAATGGTGCTATTTTTTTGCTAAATAATTTATAAAACTCTGAGGTGAGCCTGTCAGTGCCAGGAGATTTTCCATTTTTTAATGAATTAATTGCTTCTACAATCTCAATCATGGTAATAGGAGCATCACAAAATTCTTTATCTACCATATTCAATTGCTGTATATTCTGAAGAGACTCGAAGAAATTAGCTAAATTTAGATGTGTATAAATCTGTGTAAAATTTAGAGCAGAATTTTCCAATTACTTTTAGATCTTCATTTAATACTCCATCAATCATAAGTTTCCTTATATTATTAGTTTTAGCTTGTTGTCTTTCTAAACGAAAAAAATAAGCAGAGCTTTGTTCCCCTTCCTCAAGCCACTTTCTGCGTGATCGGATGTAAGCTCCTTCAGCTTTATGTTTGTATATTTGATCTAATTGGTATTGCTGCTCAGCAAGTTCAGCTTTTTCAAGATCAGTAATATTTTCCACATTTTTATCTAACAAACTAGAAATTTTACAAATAACATTACTCTCATTAGACTTCTTCTTTTTAGCTAATTCACTACTGAATTTTCGAAAATATTTACAGACTTCATATTTAGCCAGCTCCCAATTACTGCAGTAGTTGCCTTCTTCCTTTGCTTTGCTCCAGAAATTTGTTATAATTTCCTCAATTTTATTTTTAACCTCATCATAGGCAAGAATTGAGTTATTAAGTTTCCAATAGGAGGGGGAACTATATGAGTTAACAGTAGCTGAAAGAGGGATGCAAATAGAAATACATTTATGTGCCTTGGAGGAACACGCAGCTTTGTTTGATGCGCTGACGTAATTTCCACTGAAACAGGAAGGTATTTTGGTAATACACTGAGGGTATTTGGTCGTTTATTTTAAAACAGTTTGATGTATCTTTGCCCATTTATGTGTACTTTGGTCTTTGTGGAAGCAATCAGTACAGAAACAGAGAAGTCACTTAATGTATTTATTAAGCAGTTATATAAAAACATGATTCACAAACAAAAAAGGCATGTAAAAAGATATACAGAATATCAAAGCAAATTGTTAATTGAAAACAAAATAAATATAATTTGATTCATGCAATGTGTCCTGGCTTTATCATCTGCTAACATGTACCACAAATTCAACATCATTCATCAACTATCCTCCTAACTGTTAGTCATCGAGGAATATACAATACACAACCTCTCGCTTTGTACAACTTTTAACAAACGTAGTACCAGTGGAGGACAGTAAGTCAAGTTTTGCCTCCTGATTGCGGCACTCAACGCGATCAGGTGTGGTGCCGAATTCTGACCCCCGCCAAATTATTACCCCCCCTAGTATGGTAGGTTTAGGATTAGATGTGGGGGAGGGGTTAGGATTAGGGGTGGGGTTAGGATTAGGCAATCAGATACTGATTTCAACGAGGGGGGTAATAATTTGGCAGGGAGTCGAAATTCGGCACAACACCGGCGTCTTCTCGTCAGCTCCTCGACCTGCTTCCCTTGTTGTTTTTTCCAAGAAAGAAAGGTGAAAAAACGTATTCCATTGTTCAGTTTCCTCCCTGAACGATCGTGTGACCTGCTATGGCAGTTGAACTGAACAACCATATCGACGTTTATTAAAATATCGACAGAAAATCCAAACACAGCCTCCAACACATGCATTTTAATACAGCGGTATTGGCACAGTTACCAACTCTCGCGAGACAAATAAGCAACTGTAGCTTCAAAAACAAGCCCAAAACAAGCCCAATATTATTAGATTATTTAGTTTCAGCATTATCATTTATTTTTTATTACCAATAAATGAGCCTGCAACATATTAAACTGAAACCACTCCTTTATTAGAAAAGGTTTTTTTATTTTTTATTAAAGCCTGTAATAATTAATATATTACAAAAACATTGTAAAAATTACAAATTTACCTTACAAAAGAAGGTCATCCCTCTTCTCCCCTGCACTGTCCATCATCTCCCCAACGTCTATCATTGGATTACAGTGTCGCGCGCGCGGCTGCTGCACGTTGAACGGGATTTTTCTCCATTAAGGGGGCGGATTCGGCGGAATGTTTTGACGAATTACGCCACAGCACTTATACAATTGCACTGATTGGCTCTGGCTGTGAGCAGACAGTGTCAATCAATGTATTGGAGATTGAGAAAACGGCAACCGTGACCATAGATGTAAAGAAAACAAAGTTGCTTGTCAGATTTTCCTAACAAGCAACCATATTTTTTTAAAACGCAACCCGCAACCCGTGCTTTTTTAACGCGACTTACAAAAAAAAAAAGCCCAAAGTCGCGTATTATAAGCGGACTTGGCAACTATGGGTATTGGGCGCGATCCTGTAAGTAGGCTTGTTTGAGATGAGCAAAATCTGCGCAGAACCGATCACCGGTGATCAGCGCGAGATGCATGCCGGTTAGAAATGTGTCCGAGAGCGGTCCGCCTTGCTCTGATGTCATGCTGACGTGTGTCAAAAAACTCTCAGGAGCGCAAGGCGCACGTGTCGGATTCTGCAGTCGTGCGCAGTTGCTCTCCACCGACTGCGCTGATCAAAAGCATGATGGGAAACGACTTGCTGACGACACAGCTTAATGTTGATTGGTTTAAACAACCGTGATGTATTGTTCTCTTTTAAAATGTTTGATTTTAAAACTCGGATATCATGTTTTATATGTGTGAATATTCCCAAACTCTCAGACAGTGCGGTCTCTATGGGTTATGCTTATGCAATGTCATTTTATTATTAAAAAAACACACACACAAAAAAAAAATCACATAGCCTATGTCTGTATTAAGGAAAAAAATTATTGATAAACACTTATTTGGAATGGAATTAAATAACAAGTACTTTGGGTGTCTTGTCCATTATATTTATTTTCATATTAAAAGCAACAGAACTTAAATTACATCTAGTTTATTAGCAACACTGTGCACGAGCGTGAATCCCGTGAATCCCGCGATATCCATCATTGATCTCGCAGGTGTCAGATCCACTGCGAGAAGCGAGAACTGTCCAGCTTGCCTGCGCTTTTTTCACTCCTCTCACTGCAGCCGCCTACTCTCGACTACATTTCAGGCGAGGCAAGGCGCATCTCAAACAAGCCTAATATGGCGGCGGACCCATAATGCAACACGGCGTGACGTCATCTCCACATTCCCTATAGGACATTTCAGAATGTTTGTAAACAATAGGCACCAAGATACTTCCGGGTGGCAGAACGCGAGCGACTTCTACTGACCAGCTGAAGAGATCCAGCCGGCTACTGTTTCAGTTACATAGTTAAAATCATTGTTGTTGATCAAAGTTGAAACGATGGCGAAAACATGTGTTTGGGGTTGCGCAGCCAGATATACAGCAAAAGGTGTAGGGTTTTATCGATTTCCGTCAGAAAAAAGTAAATCTATCCAGCGGAACCTGTGGGTGAGGAGGTTAAAGCGAGTGGACGTCGTCAAAAGTAGTGCATGTCTATGGCAAGCCGTTTTAGCTTAAATTGTACTCAGCCTTACTCGTCGTAATTGCATTTGTACTAGTAAGAATTGAATTGGAGAGCTCTACAATTGAATTGTTACTAGTAAGAATTACAATTAGAGAGCTCTCTAATTGCATTCTTACTAGTAAAAATACAATTGGAGAGCTCTCTAATTCAATTATTACTAGTAAGAATTACAATTGCAGAGCTCTCTAATTCAATTCTTACTAGTAACAATTCCAATTAGAGAGCTATGGCAAGCCGTTTTAGCTTAAATTGTACCCAGCCTTACTCGTCGTAATTGCATTTTTACTAGTAAGAATTCAATTGGAGAGCTCTACAATTCAATTCTTACTAGTAACAATTACAATTAGAGAGCTCTCTAATTCAATTCTTCCTAGTAAAAATACAATTGGAGAGCTCTCTAATTCCATTATTACTAGTAAGAATTACAATTGCAGAGCTCTCTAATTCAATTCTTACTAGTAAAAATTCCAATTAGAGAGCTCTACAATTGAATTCTCACTAGTAAGAATTACAATTAGAGAGCTCTCTAATTGCATTCTTACTAGTAAGAATTCAATTAGAGAGCTCTCTAATCCAATTCTTACTAGTAACAATTACAATTAGAGAGCTCTCTAATTCAATTCTTACTAGTAAGAATGCAATTACAGAGCTCTCTAATTCAATTCTTACTAGTAAAAAAAACAAATTAAAGATATGTATAATTGCAGAGCTCTGTAATTGAATTAGAGAGCTCTGCAATTGCATTCTTACTAGTAACAATTGAATTAGAGAGCTCTCTAATTGGAATTCTTACTAGTAAGAATTGAATTAGAGAGCTCTCTAATTCAATTCTTACTAGTAACAATTCAATTAGAGAGCTCTGTAATTTAATTAAAGAGCCCTGCAATTGAGTTGTTACTAGTAAGAATTGGATTAGAGAGCTCTCTAATTGTAATTCTTACTCGTAACAATTGCATTAGAGAGCTCTCTAATTGCATTCTTACTAGTAAAAATTGAATTAGAGAGCTCTCTAATTGTAATTGTTAGTAGTAAGAATTGGATTAGAGAGCTCTCTAATTCAATTCTTACTAGTAAGAATGCAATTAGAGAGCTCTCTAATTGTAATTCTTACTAGTAACAATTCAATTGTAGAGCTCTCCAATTGAATTCTTACTAGTAAAAATGCAATTACGACGAGTAAGGCTGGGTACAATTTAAGCTAAAACGGCTTGCCATAGAGAGCTCTACAAATAAATTTTTACTAGTCATATGTCTCCATTGAATTCCATTCATTTTTAATTACAGAGCTCTCTAATTAAATTCTTACTAGTAAGAATTATAATTAGAGAGCTCTGCAATTTAATTGTTACTAGTAAGAATTACAATTAGAGAGCTCTCTAATTACATTCTTACTAGTAACAATTGAATTAGAGAGCTCTCTAATCCAATTCTTACTAACAATTACAATTAGAGAGCTCTCTAATTCAATTCTTACTAGTAAGAATGCAATTACAGAGCTCTCTAATTCAATTCTTACTAGTAAAAAAAACGAATTAAAGATATGTATAATTGCAGAGCTCTGTAATTGAATTAGAGAGCTCTGCAATTGCATTCTTACTAGTAACAACTGAATTAGACAGCTCTCTAATTGTAATTGTTACTAGTAAGAATTGGATTAGAGAGCTCTCTAATTCAATTCTTACTAGTAAGAATGCAATTGCAGAGCTCTTTAATTCAATTCGAGAGCTCTCTAATTGTAATTGTTACTAGCCATAATTGGAATAGAGAGCTCTCTAATTTAATTCTTACTAGTAACAATTCAATTGTAGAGCTCTCTAATTGTAATTCTTACTAGTAAGAATTAAATTAGAGAGCTCCGTAATTAAAAATGAATGGAAGTCAATGGAGACATATGACTAGTAAAAATTTATTTGTAGAGCTCTCTAATTGGAATTGTTACTAGTAAGAATTGAATTACAGAGCTCTGCAATTGTAATTCTTACTAGTAATAATTTAATTAGAGAGCTATCTAATTGTATATTTACTAGTAAGAATTAAATTAGAGAGCTCTCTAATTGTAATTGCTACTAGTAAGAATTGAATTGTAGACCTCTCTAATTGAATTCCTACTAGTAATAATTGCATTAAAGAGCTCTGTAATTGAATTAAAGAGATCTGCAATTGCTTTCTTACTAGTAAGAACTGAATTAGAGAGCTCTCGAAATCAGTTTTTACTAGTAATAATTGCATTAAAGAGCTCTCTAACTGTAATTGCTACTAGTAAGAATTGAATTGTAAAGCTCTCTAATTGAATTCTTACCAGTAAAAATGCAATTACGATGAGTAAGGCTGGGTACAATTTAAGCTAAAACGGCTTGCCATACATGTCGTCTTCTTTGCGCTTCCCGGCCCGACACATTAACTGTAATTATGAGCCCGATTTAAACCCAACCATTTTTAATACGTGGGTCGTTATAACTGACGTTCTCAACTACTTTCTATGTTACTTTTTCCCGCCCGCAACATTTAGGCTGCAGTTGTTTACGTCCCGCTCCCGCCCGCAAATAGACTTTTTTTCTGTACCTCCAAATGCTTTCAAGTTAGCCTAGGTGTCGCCAGCATACACATCAACATAATGCTCCTGATAAATGATTTGTTATTAAAGCATTAACACACAAGCCACTGTTATAAAATAAAAGCAAGCAGATACTGCGTGCATGGTTTGGCATGACTGAATGCGCACAGAGTGAGTGCATTACTGCCCGCGCTCGCAGTCGGCCATCAAATCTAGTCCCGCGCCGCACTCTTTTGCGTTGGGAGTGCACGTTTCTAGATCAAAGAATCTAAGCTCTAATGATCATGTTAACTATGTCTGAATTTCCACCACGTCTGTTTTTTGAATCAACTGTTGAAATGTAGATTAGACTACTGCCGACGGTGGGTCTCCCTTCCAAGCAATTTACTAGTGTTGCCATAGGAACGCTTCGGCTTTTGCCACCCGGAAGAACGTCTATTACTGCTGTGACGTCATGGTGAATTGTCAGAATTAACGTGCGGGAATAACAAAGTTAACTCCCGGAAGTTAACAAAGAGGAGGAAAATCCGGCAGACAGCTTTTCACTATGGAGAGACGACTCTGGTCATTGTGTATTATATAGTTTGTCTACACCACTTTAGGCAAACAATAACCTGCAAATCTCTGAAACCCCCTTTCCCTGAGCTGTTTGCTAAACAAAGCAAATATTTCGCTGTTCTTATGAGTCTTGGAGAGTTGGGAGCTAATATGGTCATCAGACCAAATTTCTATGATGCTCCACACCTCCTCAGAACTCCACGTTTGTCCGTGAGCTGCCATGCTAGTGCAAACTGTCAACAAACATTAGTCCTCATCCCATAATGCACAGCGCAGCTGACTACGGCAGCTGGTTTAGTCCAAAAATGTGCAGTTCTTTGGCAGTTGGGTCTGTTCAAGGTCGGATCACGTTCTCACCACAAACTAACTGCTCCAGAGTTGTTTGGTCCGCTTTTGGTGCGCACCCGAGTGCGATTTCTGCTTTCACACCTGCCCAAACGAACCGCACCAAGGGGGAAAACGAACTCTAGTGCGATTCAACCGAACTAAATGAGGCAGGTGTGAAAGCACCCTTATAAACGGAATAAAACTCGAGCGTTTGAGCAACCAAACACACATCTCCAACTCATATTGCTTTGTGAAGTGTCAACGGTCACTTAGGCCAGATTATATTTATAGCATAGGGGGCGGGACACTTTAGATTCTAGAGAGCATTTGATTGGACAGAAGCAGTGATGTCATAAAAATCTGTGATCCATTTTAGCGGAAGTGAGAAACTAAGTTTTGAATGCTTATATCTCCTAAATGCGAATTTTGTCATTGTTTTAGAACACACCAGCTTATTCATAACCTGGAGGCTAACATATTCATACTAAAACCTACAAAACTAAAATTTTGATTTCAGCGGGCCTTTAACAGCCTACTTACTGAAGTTCCACAACAGCTGAAGAACTTATTTCTCTCCCACCGGACTTGCAAAAACTTTTGAATGAATTACTTTTCTTCAGTTGTGTGGTGGGAGATGATGAAGAAGCAAACACATTTACCAGTTAGTGGATCAATATTTGAAAAGAGGGCTGGCAAACAAAACTCTCCCTATATATAGAACTAATGAGTGCAAATAGAGATGCTGCCTCCTACTGTCACGATTAGCCAGGCACTTCCTGGGTTTACTTGGACTACATTTCCCATCATACACCTCCCTGGACTGATTACACCAAACACCATTCACCTGCACTGCACTGATTCCACACACACCTGCACTTCATTTACACACACATAAAAGCCACTTCACACCACTTCTCTGCAAAGTATTGCTTTGCCCTGGCTTACAATTCGGCTTACGTTTATCTCTGTGTCTGCTGATCTGATATCGTACCTAGGACTGTGTACCTCAACCTCTGATCGTTCTCTGCCTGTCTTGACCCGGATTGCTCTTTGGACTTTGCCTTTTGCTGCCTGCCCTGACCTTTGCCTGTGACCTCGTCTTGCTCTTTTCTCTCTCCGTTGATTCTGTCTGCTGTTGATTTACCCTGCCTGTTGACCATTCTCAATAAAGCTGCAATTGGATTTCTCTGCGTCTGCGCCATCATTACACCTACCTGTCCCATCCCCTAGAAAGCCCTTCCCTACACCCTTAACCCTAGCTTTTAAATATTTTACATCCCTAACCCTAGCTGTAACACTTTATTCCCACAATTACATAATTTCTACGCACTTCTTATTTCCACTTTTTGGATGTTTTCTTAGTCTATATTCTAATTGGGGTCGGTCGGACGTTACAAAAGTAAATGGTAAATGGACTGCATTTATATAGTGCTTTAACAGACCCAATGGCCACCAAAGCGCTTTACATATTGCCTCACATTCACGCACTCATTCACACACCGACGGCGGTGTCAGCCATGCAAGGCGCCATCCAGCTTGTCGGGAGCAGCTGGGGTTAGGTGTCTTGCTCATGGACACCTTGACACTTGGTCAGGTGGAACCGGGGATCGAACCACCAACCTTTCGGTTTGTAGACAACCTACATGAACCACTACCGCCACTGCCGCACTGCTAAAAGCTAAACGCTTCCCCAATCTCTCCTTAACTCTCCATCCCACTGATCCTGTTTTCAGGAGCATTTCTTTTGTCTCAATTGGACAATGGGCAGAGTTAGTGTAAATAGAGAGTCCGGAAAAGGCAACTCTGCATGTAGGCTAGAGGGTGGTGGGTAGGCCTACAGAAATAAGCTTGAACCAAGTAGAGTGTGTTAAATTAATGTGACTAAAAAATAGTGTATTTGAATCTATTACTCTTGATGATGTACTTTATAGTATGCATTACTCTTCCTAATGTATGTTGATCGATTTTTTTTTCTGCCCCAGTTTATTGGAGCAGCTGATCACTCGATTGATTTTCCCTTTTTTCCCCTGATCGTTCACCTGCATAGATATATACACTAGAAGTCGCCTTGGCTACGGCAGTTCATTGGAACGAATCATAGACAGTAAAATAAATGGACACAGCGATCCCCTTGATTTCAACGGAGAAAACTTAAGCCCGATTATTGCACTTCCTGCCTGATGGCTGAGCGACTGCGCAGGCTCAAACTGAGCTTGACGACAGTCTGACAGTTGTAAATCTTCTAGTAGCTGTGCCAAGACAAATCTGAATCACCTAATTCCTCAAAAACGTTGTTGAAATATTTTGTCCCGTTGTTTTTATGGACTCTCTATCTATGGGCTTCTCCCTTGACTTTATGCCTCTATGTCCCCCCGATTGCCTCATAGACAGTAAAAGATTACCTGCGTCTCTATTGTGCGCCAGAAAGTCGCGTGGTTATGACGCAATCGTTAGCCTATTTTTACAAAAACGGCTTCAACTGGGCCATAACGTAAGATACAAAGTAATGGAGCCTTTTATACATTGTCGTGTTTCTTTAGAAATAATAATGGAAAAATGAAGTCTTTGGACACCTCAGATGTAAAGTTATTCGCTGTCAAAGTGACGCCAAAATGAATGGGAGTCAATGGAATGCTAACAGCAGGTGAAGTTCTGCTACAATGGCGGCCCCCGCGAGGCTTCAGTTTCCGGCTGGTGGAACGAATGCGTCAATAGAGCCGCCATCATGGAACAGGGGAGCCCCTCCTCTTTAAGCATCAGCGTCAATGTAGGAAAAGTTCTAATGGAAATAAAATCACCATAAATCGTCATGAATGTGATTTTCTAGTTGTTTTGGTTCGTTCCAACGGTCAGACATGTATTTATCATTGAGTCCAGAGAAACTTTAAAAAATTTACAAAATTTCACAATCTTGTGAAATGTAATCCCTTGCTGTCTGGTTTTTAGATTTCGTTCGTGTGAACATCCATACGCAGCACAAAAGTCCGCCATGAATTCAGCGTTACCTAGCTACTTCCTATGACAAGACCCCTGTTCCAAGATGGCGGCGTTTTTGACGCATGCTTAGAAACCCAAGGCGACATCTAGTGTATATATCTATGGCTCACCTGAAGGGGGAGGGGCGCGATGCACAGACTTTAGAGACTCTGTAGCAGCATCCCCGTGTCCTGTGATTATTTATTTAACAATTATTTTCTCCTCGTCAGGTAATAAATGTATACATCTGATGTTGAATGTATTGTTGACATGTTGAAAAGAGTGTGAAGTGGGAATGCCATTGTTTATAGCGTGAATGAGTTTGTGAACAGAATTTTGAAAATTCGGTCGGAGTTTGGCCACGGTTTCAGAAATAGCGTGATGGTAACGCTACTAAGTTAATGAATGTGTGTTTCTCACAACTAATATCATTAATATGGGTTGTTACTGATGTCTGTGTTGAATTAAGAATGTATTGTTCATGCAAACGTGCTATGAGTTTTAGAAATGTAGTACAGTAGGCCCTAGGCTATATAAGAAACACCAATCGTTGGGGATATATATATATATATATATATATATATATATATATATATATATATATATATATAGGACGATAAGATGTTTTATTTTGGTGCAGCAGTGTAGAATTAATCCATTTTCCAACAATTTGACTGATTGATTTGTTATGTCACTCAAGTTTCACTGACTGTCAATTATCTTAAATTTAAGTTTGAACTGTTTGAGCTGTTTATGCAGACATTACAGATACTCTGATGAAGCAGCAGCAGCATCCCCGTGTCCTGCTGTGATTATTTAACACAATTATTTCCCCCTCTTCAGGCGTGAGGATAACGTTACTACACAGGCATCCAGACTCGTATGCTCCCATAGACAGTATAAGAAGTGGACAGAGCCATCTCATTGGAACTCAGTTGAGACAGTTGAAGCCCATTTTTAGCGATTTTTGAGCACTTCCGTTCCTGACGCGCAGACTCAAACCGACTCAAACTAAGCTTGATGTGAGCAACCTGTCTGACAGACGTAAATCTTCTAGTAGCTGTGCGTGAAAATTGCCAACGTTAATCACTTCATATGTATTCACTTGCCACATACCGAATTATTTCCAATTCCCCAAAAACGTTGTTGAAATATTTTGTCCCGTTGCTTTTATGGACTCATTATCTATGGGCTTCTCCCTTGACGGGACGTCCCCCCCCGATTGCCTGCGAGCTTCTCCTCCTGTCTATACGGTAATGTCTCTATTGTGCGACAAAGTCGCGTGGTTATGACGCAATCGTTAGCCTGTTTTTAACAAAAACGGCTTCTACGGGGCCATAACGTAAGATACAAAGTAATGGAGCCTTTTATACATTGTCGTGTTTATTTAGAAATAAATAATGGACAAATTAAGTCTTTGGACGCCTCAGATGTAAAGTTATTCGCTGTCAAAGTGACGCCAAAATGAATGGGAGTCAATGGAATGCTAACAGCAGGTGAAGTTCTGCTACAATGGCGGCTCCCGCGAGGCTTCAACTTCCGGCTGATGGATTACCCCCTTGTATGCTCCACATCAAAGGTGAGTTTTAACTTCCAATTTTACATCTATAATGTACGGTGACACATTGCTGCCACATACATATTATTTTTTCCACTCAATTATGTCGTAATAACGAGATCTTATGTCGTTAAAACTACATATTTTTCTCTTAATAACGAGATGCTATGTCTTAAAACAACATATTTCCTTGGCCTTATAAGGACATGTGTAGAGGTATGTACAAAATATGCCTTTATCCACATAAAATTGATATAGCCTATCATACCATTATCAAACTTGTACGTTTAAAAAGCTTAAGCAAATAGTAGCAATCAGAGGCGAACTCCAGGCAAAATGAATCAGTGAGGCCCTTTTTTAAAATATATTTTATATAGGTAGTAGAGGCGGACAGAGTACACAGCTTTGTTACTTGAGTAAAAGTACAGATACCCCTTGCTAAATTTTACTCAAGTACAAGTAAAAGTACTACAGTCAGATGTCTACTTAAGTAAAAGTACTGAAGTACTTGTTTTTAAAAGTACTTGAGTATCAAGAGTACAAGAGTAAATTTTCTAAATATTGCATTACTACTGCCACAGTGTCAAGTCAAGTCATCTTCATTTATATAGCGCTTTTAACTGTGTAGATTGTTTCAAAGCGGCTTTTCAGAGATAAACATATAATTTAAGGTAACAGAGATTGGTTTGTTTTTATAGCGGTTCTTGAATAATGTTATTTTCCAGCTAAAGTTAGTTTTGATTGATTCACTTCCGTCGAAATGATCATTTGTTATTAAATTAGGGGCCGCTAAGATGACAACGTTCTCTCTAAACAGACTTTAAACTGAACCTGTGATAAACACTGATGGCGTTCACATGCACATTAAGAATTGATTCTATAGTTATGTGTGTTCGAATATATGTGTGCAGGTTTGTAATTCCCTACAAACCATGCCTAAACAAACTAGGTAGGTACGCGAACCGTGCTTACATTTATGTACAGAAACGTCCTACATGGAGTTATGAAAAATGTTAATGTTAATACCTTTGATAATCTAAAAGGAATTGAAAGTTAATTCAAGTCATTTTCATCTTTTTACCATGTTGCTTTATTTAACATTTCTCACTTGCCCACAAGGCAATGCACAATGGCAACGCTCTGACAAACCTCTGCTAGAGTTTCAATGGATTTTTTTGCACCCACATTTGAACCCACATAAATCTGACCATGGAGTTTACTTTGGCGTCAGTTCAGAGCTGAAGGTGAAGGTGATTTGCTGATAGGCTGTCCCAATCAGTGGCGCCTGCACAATCCAATCACGTTTGAGAGGGAAACAACAAATTGAGGGTTTCCGAGATTTTTTTTTCCTTTTTTTTTTTAGAAGTAACGGGTACTCACGGTTATGGATAGAAATGTAGTGGAGTAAAGAGTACAATATTTGCCTCTCAAATGTACTTGAGTAAAGTCATGAGTAATCCCCAAAAATGATACTCGAGTAAAGTACAGATCCCTCAAAATTGTACTCAAGTACTGTACTCAAGTAAATGTACTCCGTTACTGTCCGGCTCTGATAGGTAGGCCTATAAGTTTTTTATGTAATAGCCTATAATAGTTAAAAATAATTCTTATTTTTTATTAATGAAATGTCTGTATTCGTCTTTATAACAGAAGATATACAATACAAAAATCTTCAAGATACAGCCTACAATCTTCACATGTATAACGCATTGTCACCTTATAAACATTACTTTTTGTGGTGGAATAAGCAATGCTATATAGAAATATATGGTTATTTTAATTTAAACTTTATTTTATTATTTTATTTGTTCATTAACTAATTATGCTAACTCAACTAATTTAATGTAAAGAGCTGGATACTAATTACTAATAAAATAATGTCAACTATTAAATGTAGGCTATTGATTGAGTTGCCATAGACTAAAGATTTTTCTAGACTAGTAGTCATTCATTTAAGCAATTAGGACTAATCGCATGTTTATATTCAATCCTAGGTGAATATAGGCTATAGCCTATTCCGCACTCAAGCGCATGCATAAATCTTGCTGCAAAAGTAGGCTAATGATAATAAATGTGTCTGAAAAAATAATGAAGCATTTTATTTTTTTATTAATAAACTAGTGTTCTCTAAATCAGTGTAGGCTGCAAATATATCTCCATACATCGCTGTAAAGTAGATGCGCCTTTCATACGTACAGGATTATATAATCAGATGGTAGGCTACCATACGTATTTGCTTTCGATTGGATTTTTTTCGTTGGTGGACATTTCAAGCTTTAGATAGCTATATTTCTCATGTCTGTGAGGCTATAGTCTATACGCTTTTTTTTCTCAGTTCATTTTTTAGATGCGCTCCAATTCACGGAGACCATGAAAGAAACGTTTTCTTGTTGTTTTTACACAAATAAAAGTAGTTGCGACTGATGCATTATTATTTTCTGTATGACCAGAATGATGGGTTGTTTCCACTGTTGATAGGAAAATGCGAGTGATGGCACCGGCGCCTCCGTGTCATCTTGGATATGCACCTAATAATAGGGTTAACGTTAGAGCGAGCAGCCATGCCAGACGGATAAGTCCTCTTCATGTTTAACAAATCAAATTCTGTTGCGTTTGAAAAGGGCAGCTGAAACACAACACTTAGCCTATACAGATAAACGCCCAACACTGGTGTTATTCTTTAAATAAATTAGTTTAGGCTTTAAAATAAATATTGTTTGTGGGCTTATTAATGCCACAATAATTTGTGTATTTTATAGGCTACTTATATTTATTCATTTTTGTTCTGCATTGAATAGGGTCTACCATTTAAAGGATTTGTTGTGCACCGCAATGCCATCCTCCCATAAGCCACGTTAAGAGTTTTCTTTATAATAAATACTGGGTTAATCTGCTAATCTGTAGGCTACACATGCTTTATTAATTAGGTGTGTACATAATTTGATCTTTTAACATGAATCTCCATTGGGGGTTGCTATTGCTTCAGCTTTTTGAACATATAAGTATGAAAAAGACATGATAGGCTACATTTTATGTGGATAAAGGCATATTTTGTACATTACTATACATGTCCTTATAAGGCCTAGAACATTTGTCGTTTTAACGTCACAACATCTCGTTATTACCAGAAAAAGATGTCGTTTTAACAACATAACATCTCGTAATTCTGAGAAAATATGTTGTTTTAACAACATAACATCTCATTATTACGAGAAAATGTCGTTTTAACGAGATAACATCTTGTTATTACGACATGTCGTTTTAACGACATAAGATCTCGTTATTGCCACATAATTGAGTGGAAAAATAACATGTATGTGGCAGCAATGCATCACCGTACAAAGATACTTCTAAAATCACAAGAAATTGCATACATTGATAGATTTATTTTATCGAAGATGGTGATATGGTGTTTATTTAAAAAATAAAAAATTGGGAACACACCTGAGACCTTCGTGCCCCCATTTGTCCATGAAGGAGGAATTAAGGGCTGACACAAAGGATGATTGAGAAACGTTCTGTCTCAAAATCAGGATATTTTTAAATGATGAAAATGTTTTATGTAAAAATCATACTAACATCAGTGCTACACAGGAAACTATATAAAAAAAAATGCAGTTTATGACCCCTTCAAGCACTATGATAATCCCTGGAATTATCATTTTGCCTTTTAGCTTCTGATACATTTATGAGATATATATTTTTTATAACCTTATTGTTCGTTTATTGTATTGCAAGTCTACATTCATCAGTTTTGGAGGTTTCAGATTATTAGGGCCCGAGCACAGATGCAGTGAGGACCCTCTTGAAATTGCTCTGTTTATTATTATTATTATTAGGGCCCAAGCCTTGAAAAGGCGAAGGCCCTATTGTTTTCCTAAGGATTATTAGGGCCACAGCCTTGAAAAGGCGAAGGCCCTATTGTTTTCCTAAGGATTATTCTTTATTATTATTATTAGGGCCCAAGCCCTGAAAGGGCGCAGAGCCCTATTGTTTTCCTTAGGATTATTAGGGCCCAAGCCCTGAAAGGGCGCAGAGCCCTATTGTTTTCCTTAGGATTATTATTTTTAGGGCCCAAGCCTTGAAAAGGCGAAGGCCCTATTGTTTTCCTAAGGATTATTATTAGGGCCCAAGCCTTGAAAAGGCGAAGGCCCTATTGTTTTCCTAAGGATTATTATTAGGGCCCAAGCCTTGAAAAGGCGAAGGCCCTATTGTTTTCCTAAGGATTATTAGGGCCCAAGCCCTGAAAGGGCGCAGAGCCCTATTGTTTTCCTTAGGATTATTAGGGCCCAAGCCTTGAAAAGGCGAAGGCCCTATTGTTTTCCTTAGGATTATTAGGGCCCAAGCCTTGAAAAGGCGAAGGCCCTATTGTTTTACTTAGGATTATTTATTATTCTTTATTATTATTATTTTACTACCTTTTGGGCACTTTTGGGGCCCTTAACATGCTCGAAAACTCTTGAAACTTTGCACACGGGTCAGAGCCCGCGGCCATCAGGGCCGGGCTGAAGATGGTACCCAGGCGTGGCAGGGGGGCTCGACGGCGCCCCGTGGAATGGTGTTTGAACACTTGTCCATATATCAAACATATTATATAACGTATGTGACTGAGGATGTTGTGTTTTATTGCGAGTGTACACAAATATAAGTAAACAGTTTGCAGGCTGAATGATGTCCTGTATGAAAAAAATGAAAGAGTATGTTTCCACTATTCACACACACACACAGTTCGATCGCGCCCGCGCCTCTCTCTCTCACACACACGCGCACGCACACACACACACAGTTCGATCGCGCCCGCGCCCCTCTCTCTCTCTCACACACACACACACACACACACACACACACACACACACACACACACACAGTTTGATGGCGCGCGCCTCTCTCTGAAGATAATTCAGATGAGAATAAAGTTAGTGTTAATTAAAATTAAGGAACATTTAGTTTTTCTGTTCTGAATATCATTAAAACAGAAAAGGCAGAGACAACATAATGATAAATAAACTTAAGATATTATATCGTATGCTATGTGTTGTGAATACACCCATGTTAAACATTAAAATTTACTTCCATTGCATTTCATAGAACACATAAGCGTAAAATATAATTACATTAATAAACCTGTACAAAGACCTCCAGATAAATACTGGGCTTCTATATTTACACATTTAAGTGCTGCAAAACATATTGAGTTATGACATCCTACGACATTAAAAATTATTCTATATTTAAATTATCTCATATATGTGGCTATTGTGGTTCACGATCATAGGCCCTGACCCAAATGGCACACTTCATATGAATACTCTTGTCTTGTGTACTTATTTCATGTGTCCGTTGAATCCATGAGACCGTAGGGCGTCTCATTATTCATTTTAGGTTTCAGAAGGTTGCTCACGCATACTTTGTGGTTGATATGTGCCCTCGATGCGCACTTTTGCAGAGCCCACACTGATGCAAGCTAATAATAATAATAAATATAGCTGCGAGCAGCGATGAAGGGCCAAAGCCGGCGGCACCGCCACCCCGGTGCCTTTAGGTAACTAAAGGAACCGGGGTTGCGGTCCCACCGGCTTGGGCCCGTAATCGCTGCTCGCAGCTATATTTATTATTATTATTCTTTATTATTATTTTACTACCTTTTGGGCACTTTTGGGGGCCTTAACGTGCTCGAAAACTCTTGAAACTTTGCACACGGGTCAGAACCCGCGGCCATCAGGGCCGGGCTGAAGATGGTACCCGGGCGTGGCAGGGGGGCTCGACAGCGCCCCCTGGAATGGTGTTTGAACACTTGTCCATATATCAAACACGGTTGCATGTAATAATCTGAAACTCGGTACACTTATAGATCTCATCAGGCCGAACAACTTTCGTGCTCTAAGTTTTACATCAGCCCAACAGGAAGTCGGTTATTATGGGTTGTTTGGAAAGTCATTTTCTATATTTTTCTTACGACTATTTGGGCAATTTTGGGGCCCTTAACGTGCTCAAAAACTCTTGAAACTTTGCACACGGGTCAGAACCCGCGGCCATCAGGGCCGGGCTGAAGCTGGTATCTGGGCGTGGCAGGGGGGCTCGACAGCGCCCCCTGGAACGGGGTCCGAAAACTTGGTCCATAAATCAAACACGCTTGCATGTAATAATATGAAACTCGGTACACATATAGATCTCATCGGTTCATATATACTTCATACTCTTACTTTTTACCCCAGCCCAACAGGAAGCCGGCTATTATGGTTTGTTTGGAAGCGTATGCCCCTGGAATTCGATATACTCCTCCTAGAGAATTCAACCAATCGCCACGAAACTCGGTCAGCATGAAGTCAAGACATTGAGGATGAAAAATTGCCAGGGGATTTTTGATATCTCGAACGGTTTGGCCGTGGCGAGGAAACGAATTTATGGCGAATAATGGAAACAGGAAGTGTGTTATAACTTCTGCATACATTAACTGATCTTGATGAAACTTCAACAGTGTGTTCGCTGTAAGAGGCCGATCACATGGATGTGACTATTGTGAGTCAAAGTTATAGCGCCACCAACTGGCAGCAGGAAGTGTGTCACTTTCAAAATGCTTTGAAATCACCCTCTTATTTTTACCCGATTTGCTTCAAACTTGATGTGTATAATGTAGACACTCGCCAGATGTAGACCTGTGAAAGGATTATTGATATCTTAGATACTGTTGCCATGGCAACGCAGCAAACTTTAATATTCTTTTTGGATGCTTTTGAGACTCTTAGCATGCCTGAAATTGCTTAAAATTGCATGAAACTCGACAGACAGATCACATTTATTAGCCAGTAGACATGTGCAAAGTTTCAGAAACGGGCGTGGTGCAGGGACTCAGTAGCGCCACCTTTTGACAAAAGAGGGGGAGTTAGGTCTATAGTTTGACCTACAGTCATAAAACTCGGTACGCATATTGTTCAGATCAAAATATATTTTGGACTATTTGGTCCATATATCAAACACGCTTCCATCAATTAATATGAAACTCAGTACACATATAGATCTCATCGTGCCGAACATCTTTCCCCCGGTCAAGTTTTACGCCAGCCCAACAGGAAGTCGGCTATTTTGGGTTGTTTGGAAAACGTTTGCTATGGAATTTAAAGTACTCCTCCTAGGCAATTCATTCAATCATCGCCAAACTCGGTGTGCATGAAGTCAAGACTTTGAGGATGCTAAATTGCGGACGGATTTTTGATATCTCGAACGGTTTGGCCGCGGCGAGGAAATGAATTTCCATGACTAAAATAGGACATATAAAGTGTGTTATAACTTAGTTAGTTTTACCTACAGTTACAAAACTCAGCGTGTATATTCTTCTCCTCAAGCTGAACAAATTTCTAATTTACAGCCATTAGCTCAGACCAACAGAAAGTCAGATATTGTACTTTGAATGTGGACATTTTCTCTCTCTCTCTCTCTCTCTCTCTCTCTCTCTCTCTCTCTCTGAGCCAATATGGCAAGCCGTTTTAACATTTAATCATTTTAACCTACTAGTCTCTATTTTCATGCTACTAGTACTTATTTTTTAGATACTAGTATCTATTCAATTAAGTACTAGTACTTATTCATTAGCGACTAGTGCTTGTTCTTTAGAACTAGTGCCTATTCTTTAGATATTCTTTTGAATATGTATCATGAGGCTAATGAATAAGTTCTGGTATCTATTTAATAGGTACTAGTATCTAATGACTTAGTACTAGTGTTTATTGAATAAATACTAGTATTTATTAAAAGGTACTAGTATCTAAAAAATAAGTACTAGTACCTAATGAATAACTACTAAAATGTAATATATATGTACTAGTCACAATTGGAATACATACTAGTCAGAACTGAATAGTTGATATCTAAATTACAGATCCCCATAGAAGTCAATGGCAAAAAAAAAAAATGTCTTACTAGTAACAAAAGAATAGTTACTATTCACTATTGAAATAAGTACTAGTATCTAATGAATAAGTACTAGTATCTAATAATAAGTACTAGTAACTAATGAATAAGTACTAGTAACTAATGAATAAGTACTAGTAACTAATGAACAAGTACTAGTATCTAATGATTAAGTACTAGTACCAATTTAATAGCAACTACAATCTAATGAATAAGTACTAGTAACGAATGAATATGCACTAGTATCTAATAAATAAGGACTAGTATGTAATGCATAAGTACTAGTATCTTTAAAAAGATACTGTGTGTGTGTGTGTGTGTGTGTGTTTGTGTGTGTGTGTGTGTGCGTGTGCGTGCGTGTGTAGGGGAGGGGGGCTAGATTAACCATTTCACTGCTGTGTGGTTTGGCCTGCATTGAAAAGGAAAATAAATGTCTTAAGCCTTGTATTTTTTAAATAAGTTTTATTAATTAAGTAAAGGAATATAACCAGTTTAATTGTAGTGCATTAACAATAGTTTTATATAATTAGTTTATTAATTAAATTAACTTGGTCCATAAACTTGGTCTGAAAATTTGGTCCATAAATCAAACACACTTGCATGTATACTATGTACTATAATAATATAACACTTGGTACACATATAGATCTAATCTGGCCGTACAACTTTCGTGCTCTATGTTTTAAGCCAGCCCAACAGAAAGTGGGCTATTTTGGTCTGAATGTGGATGTTTTCCAAAACCAGCTTGTACATTTTTACTCACTCCTCTTAAGTGGTTTATTTTATTCCCACCAAACTTTTTCAACATGATGAAAATACATTAAAGATGCTAAATTGTGAACGCATAATGAATATCTCAAATGGTTTTGCTATGGTGAGGGATTAAAGTAAAGTAAAAAAGAATCAGGAAACGTCTCATATCTTTCTAAAACGTAATTATACACCATTTAGTTTTATATAAAATTATACAAAAATATTACAACTAAACCCATTTTATTCTTTTTTTCAATTCAAGAAGTATGAAAAAGTTTAAAACAGGCTATTTAGTGCTATCTGAAAAAATCATTCATAGGGCTATACTGCCCTCTTGTGTCCAAAATGATATCAACATAGTACATAAAACTATTTTATCAGGTATGCCTATTGTATTTATATATAAATATATTAGGTATATGGCTGTGATGATATTTTCCCACCGGTTAACCGACGTGTGACACCAGCGAGGGCTTCTAAATCACTAATATAAAAGTGAAAGTAAGTACGGACGTCTGCACGGACATTGATTATGGTGGCGCTCGCAGTGCGCTGGAATGAATTCCTATGAAAGTTAAGTTTTTTTAGAAATTAACTAAAAAACGTTCGCTCTGTTCTGCTCACTCCTCACGTTGGACGCGCACCATTATGAATGCCTGTGCAGCCGTGAGCTTTTTTGCTTGAAATTATTTTACAAAAACATGTGCTATATTTCAGATCAATATATTTGTTTTCCTTAAAATTATTCTCATCGGAATTATAAAATATGTATTTTTGTATATGTATTTTTTGTTCTGTTATATATGTATTTTTGATATGTGCCCTCGATGCGCACTTTTGCAGAGCCCACACTGATGCAAACTCTACAGCACACTTCTTTTCGACAGTCAAAGCAGGGTTACGTTTTTGCACGTCGTGCACAATAACCCTAAAGGCACCGGGGTTGCGGCTTGTTTTTATATATATATATAAATATAGCTGCGAGCAGCGATGAAGGGCCAAAGCCGGCGGTACTGCCACCCTGGTGCACCAGGGTTGCGGTGCCACCGGCTTGGGCCCGTAATCGCTGCTCGCAGCTATATTTTATTATTATTATTATTATTTTACTACCTTTTGGGCACTTTTGGGGCCCTTAACGTGCTCGAAAACTCTTGAAACTTTGCACACGGGTTGAAGATGGTACCCGGGCGTGGCAGGGGGGCTCGACAGCGCCCCCTGGAACGGGATTTGAACACATGTCCATTATATCAAACACGCTTGCATGAATTAATCTGAAAATCGGTACACATATAGATCTCATCGTTTCATATATCCTTCGTACTCTTACTTTTTACGCCAGCCCAACAGGAAGTCGGCAATTATGGGTTGTTTGGAAACTCGTGCTCAGGAATTTGAAACACTTCTCCTAGGGGATTCACCCGATCGTCACCAAACTCGGTGTGCATGAAGTCAAGACATTGAGGATGAAAAATTGCCAGGGGATTTTTGATATCTCGAACGGTTTGGCCGTGGCGAGGAAACGAATTTATGGCGAATAATGGAAACAGGAAGTGTGTTATAACTTCTGCATACATTGACTGATCTTGATGAAACTTCAGAAGTGTGTTCGCTGTAAGAGGCCGATCACATGGATGTGACTATTGTGAGTCAAAGTTATAGCGCCACCAACTGGCAGCAGGAAGTGTGTCACTTTCAAAATGCTTTGAAATCACCCTCTTATTTTTACCCGATTTGCTTCAAATTTTGTGTATAATGTAAACACACGGCAGATTTAGACCTGTGAAAGGATTATTGATATCTTAGATACTGTTGCCGTGGTAACGCATCAAACTTTAAGATTATTTTTTGATGCTTTTGAGACTCTTAGCATACTTGAAATTGCATGAAACTCGACAGACACATCACATTTATTAGCCAGTAGACATGTCCAAAGTTTCAGAAATGGGCGTGGTGCAGGGGCTCAGTAGCGCCACCTTTTGACAAAAGAGGGGGAGTTAGGTCTACACTTTTATCTACAATCTTAAAACTCAGTATGTATATTGTTCATATCGAGCTGGACAACTTTCTAATTTACAGTTATTAGCTCAGACCAACAGGAAGTCAGATATTTTGGTTTGAATGTGGATGTTTTGGAGAATTTTCTCTTCCTCTCTCTCTGACCCTACGTGTCTTCATGTGTTTGGGGGGAGGGGGATTTGTCTGCTGAGTGAGAATGCTTTTATTTTTGTTTTTCAAGATTTTGGGGCCCTTAACGTGCTCAAACTCTTGAAACTTTGCACACAGGTCAGAACCCGCGGCCATCAGGGCCGGGCTGAAGCTGGTACCCGGGCGTGGCAGGGGGGCTCGACAGCGCCCCCTGGAATGCGATTCGAACACTTGTCCATATATCAAACATGCTTGCATGTAATAATATGAAACTCGGTACATATTTAGATCTCATGGGGCCGAACAACTTTCGTGCTCTAGGTTTAATGACAGCTCAACAGGAAGTCAGCTATTATGGGTTGTTTGGAAAATGCATGCTTTTATTTTTTATATACTTCTCCTAGAGAATTAATCCAAACACCACGAAACTCGGTCAGCATGAAGTCAAGACATTGAGGATGCCAAATTGCGGACGGATTTTTGATATCTCGAACGGTTTGGCCGTGGCGAGGAAATGAATTTATGACTAAAAAAGGACACATAAAGTGTGTTATAACTTAGTTAGTTTTACCTACAGTTACAAAACTTGGCGTGTATATTGTTCTCGTCAAGCCGGACAACTTTCTAATTTACAGTCATTATCTTCTAATTTATAGTCAGATATTGTGGTTTGAATGTGGATTCTGAGAATTTTCTCTCCCTCTCTCTGACAGAGGGAGTGTCCCCTGCCATTCTGTCTGTGTGTGTGTGTGTCTGTGTGGGGAGGGGGAGAAGGAGGGGAAGGGGGTCTCTTCGGTGATAGTTTAAACACAAAATCATAAATAGGGCTATACTGCCCTCTTGTGTCCAAAATTATATTTATATATAAATATATTACGTATGTGACTGATGATGTTGTGTTTTATTGCGAGTGTACACAAATATAAGTAAACAGTTTGCAGTCTGAATGATGTCCTGTATGAAAAAAATGACGGAGTATGTTTCCACTGTTCTCACACACACACACACACACACACACACACAGTTCGATCGCGCCTCTCTCTCTCACACACACACGCGCGCGCGCACACACGCACACACACAGTTCGATCGCGCCCACGCCTCTCTCTCTCTCACAGGCACACACACACAGTTCGAACGTGCGCGCCTCTCTCTCTCAAGCTGGAGTGTGTGTGTGCGTGCCAGAGAGACGCGCTGGCGCCAGCGAACTGTGTGTGTATGCGTGTGTGATCGCGCTGGCGCGATCAAACTGTGTGACAGAGAGAGAGAGGGGCGCGGGCGCGATCGAACTTTGTGTGTGTGTGTGTGTGGGAGTGAGTGAGAGAGAGAGAGAGAGAGAGAGGGCGGGCGCGATCGAACTGTGAGAGAGAGAGAGAGAGGGCACGATCGAACTGTGTGTGTGTGTGTGTGAGTGAGTGAGTGAGAGAGAGAGGGGGGCGCGGCGCGATCGAACTGTGTGTGTGTGTGAGAGAGAGAGAGGCGCGATCGAACTGTGTGTGTGTGAGAGAGAGAGAGGTGCAGAAATCATTTTATACAGAAATCAATGATTTATAATTCAGATGAGAATAAAGTTAGTGTTAATTAAAATTAAGGAACATTTAGTTTTTCTGTTCTGAATATCATTAAAACAGAAAAGGCAGAGACAACATAATGATGAATAATCTTAAGATATTATATCGTATGCTATGGGTTGTGAATACACCCATGTTAAACATAAAAATTTACTTCCATTGCATATCATAGAACACATAAGCGTAAAATATAATTACATTAATAAACCTGTACAAAGACCTCCAGATAAATACTGGGCTTCTATATTTACACATTTAAGTGCTGAAAAACATATTGAGCTATGACATTCTATGACATTAAAAATTATTCTATATTTAAATTATCTCATATATGTGGCTTTTGTGGTTCACGATCATAGGCCCTGTCCCAAATGGCACACTTCATATGAATACTCGGTCTTGTGTACTTATTTCATGTGTCTGTTAAATCCATGAGACCCATGGATGAGGTGTCTCATTTTTCATTTTAGGTTTCAGAAGGTTGCTCACGCATACTTTGTGGTTGATATGTGCCCTCGATGTGCACTTGATGCACCCAAACTGATGCAAGCTCTACAGCACACTTCTTTTCGACAGTCAAAGCAGGGTGGTTACGTTTTTGCACGTCGTGCACAATAACCCTAAAGGCACCAGGGTGGCGGTGCCACCGGCTTCTTATATATATATATATAAATAAATATAGCTGCGAGCAGCGATGAAGGGCCAAAGCCGGCGGCACCGCCACCCCGGTGCCTTTAGGTAACTAAAGGAACCGGGGTTGCGGTGCCACCGGCTTGGGCCCGTAATCGCTGCTCGCAGCTATATTTATATATATATATATATTTAGGGCCCAAGCCTTGAAAAGGCGAAGGCCCTATTGTTTTCCTTAGGATTATTTATTATTAATATTATTCTTTATTATTATTATTTTACTAACTTTTGGGCACTTTTGGGGCCCTTAACGTGCTCGAAAACTCTTGAAACTTTGCACACGGGTCAGAACCCGCGGCCATCAGGGCCGGGCTGAAGATGGTACTCGGGCGTGGCAGGGGGGCTCGACAGCGCCACCTGGAATGGGATTCGAACACTTGTCCATATATCAAACATGCTTGCATGTAATAATATGAAACTCGGTACACTTATAGATCTCATCGGGCCGAACAACTTTCGTGCTCTAAGTTTTACGACAGCTCAACAGGAAGTCAGCTATTATGGGTTGTTTGGAAAATGCATGCTTTTATTTTTGATATACTTCTATTAGAGAATTAATCCAAACGCCACGAAACTCGGTCAGCGTGAAGTCAAGACATTGAGGATGCTAAATTGCGGACGGATTTTTGATATCTCGAACGGTTTTGCCGTGGCGAGGAAATTAATTTATGACTAAAAAAGGACACATAAAGTGTGTTATAACTTAGATAATTTTACCTACAGTTACAAAACTTGGCGTATATAATGTTCTCATCAAGCCGAACAACTTTCTAATTTACATCCTTTAGCTCCGACCAACAGAAAGTCAGATATTGTGGCTTGAATGTGGATTCTGAGAATTTTCTCTCCCTCTCTCTGACAGAGGGAATGCACCCTGCCATTCTTTATGTGTGTGTGTCTGTGTGAGGAGGGGGAGGGGGGGGCTCTTCGGGTGATAGTTTAAACACAAATTCATACATAGGGCCATACTGCCCTCTTGTGTCCAAAATTGTATTTATACGCACTTTTAGTTATTTATTACATGTATTACGCACACACACACAGTTTGATCGCGCCCGTGCCTCTCTCTCTCTCTCTCTCTCACACACACACACACAGTCTCTCTCTCTCTCACACACACACACAGTTTGATCGCTCCCGCGTCTCTCTCTCTCTCTCTCTCACACACACACACACAGTTCGATCGCGCCCGCGCCTCTCTCTCTCACACACACACACACACAGCTCGATCGCGCCCGCGTCTCTCTCTCTCTCTCTCTCACACACACACACACACAGCTCGATCGCGCCCGCGTCTCTCTCTCTCGCTCTGTCTCTCTCTCTCTCTCTCTCTCTCTCACACACACACACACAGTTCGATCGCGCCTCTCTCTCTCTCACGCACACACAGTTCGATCGCGCCCGCGCCTCTCTCTCTCACACACGCACATACACACACACACAGTTCGATCGCGCCCGCGCCTCTGTCTCTCTCTCTCTCACACACACTTTGCAATGATGTTGTCCTCTATGAACAAAATGATGGAGTATGTTTTTGTTTCCACTGTTCGATCGTGCCCACGCCTCACACACACACACACAACATATAAAAAGTTGTGTACTTTTTTTTTTTTAATTCTTTGATTAACATAAAGTTAAAAACAACAGCATTTATTTGAAATAGAATCTTTTGTAACATTATAAATGTCTTTACTGTCACTTTTTATCAATTTAATTCCTCCTTGATGAATAAAAGTATTGATCCATTTTATTTATTTCCCCCAAAAAATAAAATAAAAATTCTTACTGACCCCAAAGTTTTGAACGGTAGTGTTTAATGTTACAAAAGATTATTTTTCAGATAAATGCTGTTCTTTTGAACTTTCTATTCATCAAAGTATCCTGAAATAAAAATGTAAATAACTGTTTTCAACATTGATGATAATGAAAAATGTTTCTTGAGCATCAAATCATCATATTATACTGATTTCTGAAGGATCATGTGACACTGAAGACTGGAGTAATGATGCTGAAAATTCAGCTTTGATCACAGGAATAATTTACACTTTACTATATATTTACATAGAAAACAGCTGATTTACATTGAAATATTATTTCACAATATTACTGGGTTTGTTTTGTATTTTTAATCAAATAAATGCAGCCTTGGTGAGCATAAGTGACTTCTTTTAAAAACATTAAAAATCTTACCGACCCCAAACTTTTGAATATAACTTTTCGGCAGTGTATATATTTATAGCTACGAGCAGCGATTACGGGCCCAAGCCGGTGGCACCGCAACCCCGGTTATATCGCCACCAACTGGCAGCAGGAAGTGTGTCACTTTCAAAATGATTTGAAATCACCCTCTTATTTTTACCTGATTTGCTTCAAACTTCACTACTATAATGTAAACACACGGCAGATGTAGACCTGACCTTTCAGAAGGTTGCTCACACATACTTTGTGATTGATATGTGCCCTCGATACGCACTTTTGCAGAGCCCACACCAATGCAAGCTCTACAGCACACTTCTTTTCGACAGTCAAAGCAGGGTTACGTTTTTTTTTGCATGTCGTGCACAATAACCCTAAAGGCACCAGGGTGGCGGTGCCACCGGCTTTATATATATATATATATATATATATAGCTGCGAGCAGCGATGAAGGGCCAAAGGCGGCGGTACCGCCACCCCGGTGCCTTTAGGTAACTAAAGGCACCGGGGTTGCGGTGCCACCGGCTTGGGCCCGTAATCGCTGCTCACAGCTATATTTATATATATATATATATATTTATTATTATTCTTCTCCGCAATGAATCGCATTTTTTAGGGCCTAAACATGCACGAAAACTCACGAAAATTTGCACACGCGTCAGAACTGGCGAATATTTACATCTGATATGTGTTCTTGAATTGGGCGGGGCAAAATGGCTCGATAGCGCCACCTATAAAGGTTCAACAGAGTGCGCCTCCCGCTACGTTTCACGTACGTGTACGAAACTCGGTACATACATGTAATGGCCCAATACCTACAAAAAAGTCTCTTGGAGGATAGCCCTAAACACAACAGGAAGTCACCCATTTTGAACTTCCTCTCAGATTTTTGTGCAGTTTTTGCCATTTTCAGGCCTCGTACTTTAACGAACTCCTCCTACAGTTTTATTCTGATCATCTTCAAATTTGGTGAGTGTAATCTTAAGGCCTTTGCGACGTTAAATTGCGAAGATCTTGAGTTTTCGTCGAAGGGCATGTCCTCGGCGGCCTGACAAATTTCGATGTTTCACCATGAAACAGGAAGTTGCTGTAACTCAGGCAAACAATGTCCAATCTGCCCCAAACTTCACACGTTTGATAAGAGTTCTGTCCTGAACACATGTCCATGCTCATATTCAGTTACAGTCATAGCGCCACCTACTGGCAACAGGAAGTGACATGTTTAACACTGTTGTGGACTCCTAATAACATGTAAAAAAGTGCCAGCAAGTGCTAAACATGCTAGCAACATACTAGAAACATGCTAAAACATGCTAGCAAACACTTAGCTAAGTGCTAAAGCATGCTATTACTGCAATTAAATAGGAATTTGCTTTAACTCAGGCATGGAATATCAAATATTCCCCAAACTTAACACGTTTGATAAGAGTCATGGCCTGAACACATCTACATGAGAATATTCAGTTATAGTAATAGCGCCACCTACTGGCAACAGGAAGTAACATGTTTAACACTGTGATGCAGTACTAGCAACATATTAAATATGCCATTGAATTATAAACATGTTATAAACATGTTAAAACATGCTAGCAATTCATAGCTAAGTGCTAAAGCATGCTAATGCAATGAAACAGGAAGTTGTTGTTACTTAAGAAGGCAATGTCCAATCTGCCCCAAAGTTCACACGTTTGATAAGAGTTCTGCCCTGAACACACCTACATGACAATTTTCAGTTAAAGTAATAGCGCCACCTACTGGCAACAGGAAGTGACATGTTTAACAGTGTGATGCAGTACTAGCAACATAGTAAATATGCCATTGAATTATAAACATATTAAGACATGCTAGCAATTCTTAGCTAAGTGCTAAAGCATGCTAATGCAATGAAACAGGAAGTTGTTGTTACTGAAGAAGGCAATGTCCAATCTGCCCCAAACTTCACACGTTTGATAAGAGTCCTGCCCTGAACACATCTACATGACAATTTTAAGTTAAAGTAATAGCACCATCTACTGTCGACAGGAAGTAACCTGTTTTACACTGTGATGCAGTAAGCATTGTTACTGAATTAGGCAGTTGTGTTACTGAATTAGGCAATGTCCAATCTTCCCCAAACTTAACACGTTTGATAAGAGTCCTGCCCTGAACACATCTACATGACAATTTTAAGTTAAAGTAATAGTGCCATCTACTGTCGACAGGAAGTAACATGTTTTACACTGTGATGCAGTAAGCTACTAGCAACATATTAAATATGCCATTGAGTTCTAAACATGCTAGAAACATGCTAAAACATGCTAGCAACACTTATCTGAGTGATAACGCATGCTATTGTCCCCATAATAAAGGACATTTTTGTAACTGACTTTGACATACTCCTCCTATATTTACCTACTTAAATGCACATTGCCCACCGTGCTCTGTCTTCCTAAAGCCACCGGGTGGCGGTGGCACGGGTGCGAGGGCCCTTTCAATGCTGCTTGCAGCTTTAATGTTCATTATTTTTTGTGTTGGTGCTTGGTAGACTCAAGTACATCGATAGTGGTTGGATCTGTTCTCTCAATTTTCAGCTGCAGACAGCAGGAGGAACAGATTTAATGGTCGTAGCAGCTGAAGGAATGTCTAAAGGCCAAGGAAGGTTGAAGCTTAGTTTAGAGGCCCAGTTGTTACTGTATTGATTTCATCGATTTGTGATTGAAAAAAGTACAATTTCCTAATAGATTACTTGAAGAAGAAAAAATTCAATAAATTTTTGTATTCATTTAATTTGAATACATTTCAGTAGAAATGCATCTGCAAAATTCTTTTACAAATTGCAAAGGTTTGTTCGCTTATAATGCACAAACCTCTATAGGGAAGCAATCATGCTCTAACTTGTGTAGCAGACTGCACTTCCTGTCTCCAGGGCTGATGGAGGCAGAAAGAAGAGCTGCTCCATGAATGGACAGATATGTCTTAATCATCCGGCCCAGTTGAAATGAAAGGTCTTTAATGTACATGTGACAACAAAAGTTAGACACTACACATTTCATAAAGACATCAATCTGAGAATGTTATGCCATAATTACAATGGCAATAATTAGCAATTAGCAGCACTATACCTACTGACTCCAGATTTAGTATTAAACATATGAATTTTATCTCAGGTGATCAAAATCAAGGCACAGTTTCTAAAAAAAAAAAAACTAAATTAAATTATTTTTGTCAAAGTACATTTATATACTTTGATAAAAATGACTGTTTAACAAATAAAAATAAAACTTAAAAAACATCTAGCTCAATTGCCTCAGCATGCAGTGCTGCTTTGTTTCCTGTATGGATGGCAGTCATCACCATATTGTCACAGATTAAGAGACTCAGAGAAGATGAACTCAAGTCCAGGTTTATTGGAGGTACAGTAGGTGAAAACCGTGGTAACAATTGAGTAGAACTGATTTAAAAAATAACAATCAGGTCACACAAGGAAATAACAACAGGCAACAGAGGAATGAGGAAACAAGAGAAAATCCACAGAGTAAAACACAGGTGAGTAATTCACGAGTACACCAGGGGTCCATACAATGATACAATGAAGAGACAGACAACAAAGAAAGACATCAGGGCATGTCCGAATCCAATGCTAGTTTTGCTTCCTGTCTCCTGAGATATGTTCAACTGACCGATTTTTGAAGACAGCATAGATGTGTCCTTTGCTGCCTTTGATATCAATCCTGTGCTTTCCATTGCTTGACAGCTAAGCTAAAAAATAAATATGGTGTCTGAAAGTTACGGTTGGTGGTCAGTTTCTGTGTAAACGTACATTTTTGACATATGTTTTCCACTTTTAAAGTCATTTCTAGTGAGAAATTATTACCAAAGTTCACTCTATAGATCATAAAACCGTAACGCTGTACTGCTGGTAGATGAGGAACAGGTGTAAGGGAGTAATTAGTCTGGGGAGAATAAGCATTGTTAATGGAGTCGGAGAGCTGGGTGGAGTGGGATGTGACCTGAACCATGAATAAAAACAAGTCTAGCAGGTTTATGGTCCTTCAATATAGGGACAGAGAAAACAAAACTCTTCTGGAAAAGAATGCAGCTTAGCAGTTGGAACCTGGACCTGGATTATTTGCTTCCAAAATGAGAGGTGAGAGAAAGAGAATGTAGGCTACACATATTCAATGATTTAAAGCTTGTGTAAGCTAACTAACACAATAGTAATACAAGATAAACAAGGAATAGGCATGAACAAAAAGGGTGAGTGCTTGCCTATATCTTAAGAAATTGAAATAGACTAAGTGAACTATAAGTGAAATACTAATCATTGAAATAATTTGAAAGCTTTGTAATAAAAGTATTGCTTTTGTTTGATAAAAATATTCATCAAACGCCTGATTTTTACTCCTTTTCATATTTAAAAACAAGAACAACTGTTTTCACTTAACTTTCCCAACAGATATGGACAACAATGAGGCTTATAATGGACACATATCAAATATGTCAAGGGGCTCGACTTTTTTTCTCTACTTTTGGATTGCATTTGTTATAATCCTTGTTGGAGTATGGACAAACCCGGTATGTATGGTTTTTAATACAGCCAGAAACCATGTAATTATGGGTATGCTCCATTTCCTTGATACACCACTTCACCATTTTAAGTGAGATTCCAAATGACGGAGTATATAAATTCAGTCCAAAGAGTACCGAACAAAGAAACAATGTTTGATCACTTTACAAGAAGTGGAGAGGAACATTTACTTAGTAGTCATTGCACACCACCACCTCAATACTACAGGAAGTTTATCTGAAATAAATTACATGTATTTGGGTCTCTGGTATTGAAGAGTTTAATGAATCCTAGATGTGGTTTATATACAGCAATTTATACAATTTATAAATGTAATTAAATTTAATATATATTTTACATAAATACACATGGGTGTATTATGTTTATACATTTGATTCATATTATACACATGAATATTTGATTCATCTTATAAGTAACACTTTAATTTAGTGTCCAATTCTCACTATTAACTAGTAACTATGCATATTACTAGGATATTGGCTGTTTATTAGTACTTATAAAGCACATATTAATGCCTTATTCTGCATGACCATATTCTACATCCCTTAATCCTTCCTAATACCTAAATACAACAACTACCTTACTAACTATTAAAAAGCAGTAATCATGAGTTTACGGAGGCAAAAGTCGTAGTTAATAGTGAGAGTGATAATAGAATATTAATAGTGAGAATTGGACCCTAATCTAAAGTGTGACCATATTATATTTACTATACAGATATACTATGCCAGTATAACTGAAAGTTATGCGAGTTTCATCTGCTTGTTGCAAGGTGTTCCAAATCAAGTGAAGTGAACTTTGACAGATCCCCTACTCAGTGACGATGTGTACAAACTATTATATATGTGAAATTATGTATAATATTATTTTCTTAACTTTCAGATATATGACAATAAACAAAATCAACAAAACCCCAATGCAAGTGATTTAGGTACTGTTTTTTTTATATATTATTAAAATATTGATTGATATAATACATACTTTTATTTATACCTTTATGATGAAATGGAGAGTATATGAGGGCTAAATTAAAAGTAATTCTTACTAATCATGCAGGAGATCCGCTCCGAATTCTTTTGGTTGGAATGACAGGAGCAGGAAGAAGTGCAACAGGCAACACCATCCTGGGAAAAAAGGTTTTTAAATCCGAGATATCATCATCCTCTTTGACTAAGCAATGTGAAAAAAATAATGCAACAGTTAATGGAAGAAATATATTAGTTATTGACACTCCGGGTCTGTTTGACACCAGCTTAACTACAGATGAGGTGGTCAACAGAATTAAGGATTGCATTTTACTCTCTGCTCCTGGTCCACATGTCTTCTTAGTTGTGATTGAGCTGGGCAGATTCACAGATGAAGAGGCAGAAGCTGTTAAAATCATTCAAACAGTTTTTGGTGAGGAATCCTCCACATACACCATGGCACTGTTCACTCATGGAGATCGATTGGAGGACAAGAACATTCACACATTTGTGCGGCATAGTCCAAAACTGCTCAGTTTTATCAAAACTTGCAGTGGAAGATTCCATGTGTTCAACAATAAAGAACAAAATCCTGAACAGGTTGTTCAGTTGTTTGAACAGATTGACAAAATAGTTACTGGGAATGATGGGCAACATTACACCAGTGAGATGCTTGAAATAGAGAAAGCGATTGAGGCGGAAAAATATCAGATCCTGAAAGAGAATGAGGAGCAGAGAAAGAATGAAACAGAAGCTCTGATGGCAAAACTTGAAGGTGAAGCTTTTGAAAAAGAAAAAGAAAAACTGGACAATGAATTTGAACAGCAGGCACAATGGCAAGCTGAGAAAAATATTCGTATGCAAAATGGTGGGTTCTCTTTTCTTAATTATGTAAGAACTTTTTTTTTCTCAAAAAAAAAACCCTGAATCTTGAAAAAAAAAAGAGCAAAAATAAATAAATCAAATAAAACATTTCACTAAACAAAAAATTTAACAAATTAATATACATTTAAAAACAAAAGTGAAACCAAATATATAATAAGCAGAATCTATAAATAAAATACTATATGCTCACATACGCTCTCCAGTGTCTGTGACTATAACAAGCATTCCTTGCAGAGAAACTGGAAATGAGTCGCAAGAAAAATGTTGCATTAGAGTTTTGCCACTTATCCCTTCAGTATGTGTGAAACAAAATAATACCCTAACGTAGACTTTTGCATCCAAAATTGCTCACTTGTTCGGTTAAAAAAAAAAAAATATATATATATATTTATCCTTTATTTTACCAGGAATAATCCCATTGATATATAAATCTCTTCTACCAGGGAATCCTGGACAAAATTGGCAGAACAAAAATCACATAAACAGATAAAACAAAACAAAAAGTCTTATCAGCAATCATAAGAAATATTACGTAAAACATACACGTTTTCTTCAGGTAGTACTCCAAAAGGTTTCTAAAAATTTTTAAAGATGGAAGTGCTTCTAACAATATCCTGCATTTCATTCCATAACCTAGGAACATAAAAGGAAAATGCAGTTTTTCCAAACTCAGAAAATGTTCTAGGAACAATAAAAAGTAACTTAGAAGAAGACCTAGTCCTATAATTACATGTATAATGTGATAAGAGATTATAAATATAAGTTGGAAATTTGACTAATGAAGCCTTCGCAATAAACAGCAGCATATGCATTTTTCTCCTTTGGTACAAGGAGGACCAATCAACCAATTTGGACCAAATACAGTGATGGGTATGTCATTTTACCCATTTTAAATCGAGTAGCGTTATAACTCTGATTATAAACTTATAATGTGATGTAGTAGACTATGTTATTATAATTGTCCTTTTCAATTATGTATGGAGGGAAGATTTTGGTATTTTACTTTCAGGCCTTTACATCTGCCTTAGGTAAAACATGTTCCTTCATTCATATTGTCACCATTATGTTCAGTTTGTTTAGTTATAATGGACTTTTTGCATTCACTAATTTCTGTCTCCCTTTGTTCATGTTCCCGCCAATCCTTGGTCGTCATGGGTTCTGTCATTATGAGTTCATGTATATCCTTAATTACCTCGTTTGTATTCACTTCTTAAGTTTCTCCTTCACCGTCATTCAGTGTCCGTCCGGTCCCGTTAAATGTGTGTGTTATTCTACAACCTGTTTGGATCGCTACCCGTTTGGTTTATAAGTAAACTCTGTGCTGGAACCTTAGTCTTCTGTGTTTTCATTTGCCTGCCTGCATACACGGTAACACATATACACGTCTGTACATTCACGAAATATGTTTGATCATATAATCACCTAACCCGCACTACCACTTTACAGTTTAAGCTATAGGCACTCCACAGCAAATAAAGTCAAGTGTTCACTTTATCTACAATCCAATGCAGCATGCAAAAATTGTGAACTGAAAAACCGAGGGAAAAAGGCTTTGGCTTTGAATGCAGAATGAATTCTGTTACCCAGAACAACGGGAACACAACTGGCCTGAAAGACTAGCCACTGACTGGCAGTGGTGTAGCAGACGAGCACGCAGGGTAAAGCAGATGTTTTTGGTGGGTCATGATTAGGCATGTGACTGTATCAAATATTTATGTGTCGATAATTGCTTAAGCTTTTATCATAATATATAGTATTGAGATATTAAAATAAGTTGCAAAAAAAGTGTTGCCATCAAAACAAAAGAACTATGCATTTGTGTATTGCTTTATTGTATTGAAATGTTCAAAGTAAACAAATGTTTCAAAAAGATTAAAGTGCAAATCATTAAAAAAGAACAATAGGTAACTGCCACATTTTGAGTTTTTTATCTGTTTTTTTTTCTGTTCTGTTCATGCCTGAGTTTTATGGTTAGTTCTGTTCATCTTCCATTCCCTGCCTGTTTGTCTTCATGGATACTCATTGTTTGATTCATTCAGTTCAGATGCTCCTTTAGCTACCCTTGTTTGATCCCCCTTTTTTTACCCTCCGTTTTGGTTCGCCTTCGCCCTTTGTTCTGGTCGTGTTTTTGCGGTTTAGTTTAAGCTGTTGAGTTGTTATTTCTAGTCTGCTGTTCGTGACCTTGAATAAAACTTCCTAGGATTATGATTCCTGCTTCCAGTGACTGTCTGAACCTAACAGCATGACAATAAAACGTACTCGGTTACTAACGTAACCTCGATACTCTCTAGAAGAGGGAACGAGTATTGCGTAATATCTTACGCTAGGGAAAAAACCTCTTTTCCACGAGATATTGAAGCCAAAAAATTATCCTTAATTTTGAGTTAATGTAAAACGCGTTGCAGCAACATGCAGACATAGGCAGGACGGCTTGCGTGCCTATTGGCTGACCTGCGGCAACAGCAGCAGCCTATCGAGAGAGGCCCTGCGTGACGCCAATCCAACATTTCCAAACAATAACTACAGGGCAGGTTATAGTCCAGATTAGAATGTAAAAATGTTTAAATTTGAAAATAAATAGCCTATTAAGTCTTTAAGTATTTGGTGCCGTGATGAAAAACATTGCGAATAAAATATGAATGGCTGTTTACATGGGAGTAAATTTCATCCAACTGTTTCATCCAACAAATCATCCTTCAATTTTTGAAGGGGAGACAAATATTACAGCCAAAATTGTACTTGTAAGGATATGTGTGCACAAAGGAAAGCCTTACTATTATTAAGCTACAGTATTAAACAAGCTACCAAACAAGCTAGGTAACGTTATAATCGTTAACATACTGTATAGCAGACTAATGTATAAATACAATTTTGTCATGGCTAATTTATTAATGACTCAGCATCATCTGTATCAACTCTTTCAATATATCAAAAGAAAGAGCAGACCCTCTGCTTTATTCTAGCTTCATGCATTCTTTTTTTATCAACACTTGAACGTGGGTAAGTTTAATTAAAAAAGCAAAATTTTGAGCAAAAGACTGAGAAAATCGTGTTTTTGTCAAATATTTCACTTTAACCCTCAGATTTACACCTATGGCTGTTTGAAACATTAAAATACTGTTCAGAAACAGTGGGTTACCAAATTGCGTGTTAGTGCGTGTCAGGGCCAGTGATGTTTCCACTGTCACTTCCAGGGCTTGATCGAGCCTCATCGGGGCTTCCTCGGGGCCAACGGCCAGGGTTTTTTAGTGAAGCGCTGTGGAGCTTCTGGCCCGACAGTGAAAACGCAGTGTGTTTTGGGCCCGGGGCTTTCAGCCCGGCACGGCCCGTTTAAAGCCCTGGCTCACACTGGCCCGACAGTGGAAACGCGGCTAATGTAATGACTGCATTTCTGTTGATCCTTAAGCGCCATCTGCTGTCAGTGAGTAACCTGTGTTTTGAGCAGCAGGTCCATAAGAAATCCTCCCAGGGGAAATCCTCCCAAATGTGAATTCATGTGGAGTGAAACCAAACCACCCAGGACCCACCCAAAATATTTGCTTTATTAAGCTGGAGCAAAAACAAAAGCATAAAAAAAAATTCCAAAGAGCAGAATCAAACTGATATAATTTTTTTCTTAAATCAGTTGCAAATGCTAACTGTGCTGTGCATGTAGTAGTGAGTACACTACAGGAGTTGGACAATGAAACTGAAACACTGACATGGTGTTGGAAGTTTCACGCCTATATATGCGAGGTCTGGTGGCCAATCTTTACTGATTTTGCATTCCATCAGTAAGAGGAAAGTGTGAAGGTTGAATTAACAGAGCAATAACACATCTGTAAAATATCGCAATCCACGCAACATAATGGAAGACATAACAGATTTAAAAAGAGGACAAATTGTTGGTGGGTGTCTCGCTGGCTCATCTGTGACAGCAAGTCTCTGTGGTGTATCGAGAGCTATGGTACCTAGGGTAATGTCAGCATACCACCACGTAGGATGAACAACGTCCAACAGGAGTAACTGTCGACGCAACAAGAAGCTGTCTAAAAGGGATGTCCTGGTACTAACCCATATTTTATCCAAAAAACATTAAACCACAGCTGCCCATCTCGATGCGCACCTCGACTCTCTTGTTTCCACCAAAACTGTTCATCAGGAGCTCCACAGAGTCAATATTCATGGTCGGGCTGCTAAAGCCAAACCTTTGATCACTTGTACCAATGCCAAATGTCAGTTTCAATGGTGTCAGTGCAATTCTTGGGCTGTGGACAATGTGGAAAAATGTATTGTTCTCTGATGAGTCCAACTTCACTGTCTTTCATATGTAGGAGTCATGGTGTGGAGAAGCCCAAAAGAGGCTTAACAGCCAGACTGTTGCTGGCCAGAGTAAAGCACTAAGGTGGATCAGTGATCTTTGGGCTGGAATATCATTGCATTCCCTACTATGCTTGATGGGCGCGTTACTGCCAAGGACTACCGAAATATTCTGGAGGACTGTGCACCTGATCGTTCAAACATTATAGCCTACCCTAGGAGGTGCCGTATCAGCGTGATAATGCACCAATACAAACAGCAAGACTTGTGACAATAGTTTGATGAACATGAAAATGAAGATTTCTAAAGATTTCAAATCTAAAGATTTGCTTTATGTCAAGGAACAGGCCAGAGCAGATGATACAGGCATACAGTCAGATCGGTTTCAGCTGCTTGTACAAGCAAGAGATCACAGATAATAAAATCAGCAGATTAAAATCACTTTAAAAAAGCATATAGATTTGAGTTTGTTTTATCTCAAATTAGCCTACTCATAAAAAAACTAAACTGAACAACAATAAAATACAGATAAATTAAAGACATTAAAAAAGAAAGGCAAAGTTGCAATCCATGTTTGCTGTAGATACTCAGGCCAATTTTAAGTAAACTGAGATGCATTGGCATTTGAAATATATGATACTTAAGACATATCTGCATATGTGACCCTGGATCACAAAACCAGTCTAGCACGAGTATATTTGTGGGAATAGCCAACAATAGGCTACATGGCATGGGTCAAAATTATCAATTTTTCTTTTATGGCAAAAATCATTAGGATATTAAATAAAGATCATGTTCCATGAAGATATTTTGAAAATTTCCTACCGTAAATGTTTAAAACATTTATTTTTGTGAGTGAATGCAGCACAATCGCGAACATAAATGGACAACTTTAACTGTCTGAAAATTGATTTTTTTGCACCCTCAGATTCCAGATTTTCGTATCTCGGCCAAATATTGTCCTATCCTAACAAACCATACATCAATGGAAAGCTTATTTATTCAGCTTTCATGTGATGTATATATCTCAATAAAAAAAAAGACCCATGTGACTGGTTTTGTCATCCAGGGTCACATAAATGCTCTTACAAAATCTCATCAATCCTTTGATTGAAACCATAGACTGTAAAAAAAAAAGATTGAAACGCATGCCCCATACGTGGGCGAGCAACGGTGAGGGCGTGGTTTATCGCGCGCGATGTAGGCTACTGGAAAGCGTGACAAACTAAACTTCCTTCAACTGTGTTTAGATACTCTGGAACACAAAATCAGAGCTCTAATGGTATTTATAAATAACGGGACACACGCTTTAATTCTCTGCTCCGTGGATTATGCATGCAACTGTCTAACATTTGTTGGAAAGTCTGTTAAAATTGTTCGCGTGCACAAGCAAGTCCCCAGATGACGATCGCCTAAGAAGAGAACCTGTCCTAACGATCCAAAGGATATTTCAAAGAACATTTGTTTGAATAACAGAGTGCAAAGTAAGTCTAACTTACTAACAGTTAAGATTATAAATTCTATAATCGTCTTGTAATTGTAGCTAACATTTCAGTTATTCTCCAGTTGTAGCTACCCAGAATTTATAGTGCTGCTGTTTCTTGATTATTATTTGGATGTGTTAAATATAAAACCAGAGCTTGATAGAGACGTCTGACAGAACCAAAAGGTGCGTCTCAATCAGCTCACTAGCTCCCTAGGTCGTGCATCAGTATATGTGTAGGCTACAAGAATTCAGGTAAGGACCCTGGTAACTTACTACTGACTACCGGTACACATTCATTGTATTTCCGGCGGCGACATCCTCGTTGTACAACGATCTGTCATTCAACAACAGAATGATTTGTAATGCTATTTAAATTATTTCATGATAAATACTTTGTTATATAACCCATTTTAGCTGTAAATTAAATGGTAGCTTATGTTCGCCATCTGTATGTTTACGCTGATATATAATTGAGTAATGTGTTTTTTTATTTTTATTTTATTTTATCATCTAACATGTATGTAATGCTGTGTATTGAGTTGGCTCATGCAAATATGTGTCTCAGTCAGAATTGCAGTTAAGGGAACTTAGTCGAGTATAAATGCTGCCTGGTTTTCATGGTGCATTGTGGGACTTTTTAGGGAGCGAACGTTTCAGTGCACTGGAAGGATTTTGCTATTGAGACAGCCCTTATAATGGCGGACTCTCTGATCAAGCCCTGACTACTGAACAAGGAAGTTGAACTTTTACATGATGCAATACATATGAAATCCTGTCAGTTTCAAAGCATTTTAAATGGTTTCCCATTGTCGTAAGTTCTGCTTTCACAATGTATAGGCCTACATCTGTAATGGAGGCATGTCCATTTTTTTCCAGTCCTCAATGTGTTTATCGATCTGAACTAGAAAAAAAAAGAGTCTACAATGGCTTTTTCCTGCTGTATAGACTTTAGAATAAATATAGATTCTAGACGTGTCATTTACCAGTTGTACATTTCTGTGAAGTTATGCTTAATTTGACTGCAAATGTCATGTCCATAATGCTGGAATAGCTCATATCTGCGTTTGTGTTTTTTCAGCTAAATTGGGTGGAAAAGAATCATTGAATAACAGTGATGGAGCAAAGAGAACAATCAGATTCAGAAAAGGTATTGTTATTTTTTTTAATTCTTTGGTTTGCTTGGTCATCCCTAAAAAATGCATTGTTGCATAAGCTTTGTCGTAATGCAATAATAATAATAATAATAATCTGCCAATTGAAATCCAATGGTTTACTGCTCACTACTTTCATACATACTATAATTATTAAGTTAGGAAATATCAGAAGACAATGGTGAAGTGGAACAGCTCATCTGACATGACTGCATGTAACTGCATTTATGTGGCAAATCCCATGGGTTTGGACATTGCATTGTACTGTATGCAGTTGTAGGGTCCATTAAAAAAGATTGGTATAGAGAGCCTCCCCTTCCGGTGGCCCACCATGGGACCTTATTTCGGAAAAATATTGTATGGTAGTCAATGGCGAGAGACAACAAATATTTGGATCCCGTTTGAATTGTGCCCTGAATTACACATATGATGTTTGTCAAGAAAGTCACAGTTTGATGTAAGACTGTTTTGGTATAAGACTGTGAAAATATTACAAACACTACAAACCCAAAAGGCGCGCATTTGACGTCATACCTTTTCTCTCAATGAATGGAGCTAACTTTACTGAAGCTAACGTCTGTCATTTTTTCTATAGTCTAACGTTATAATCGTTATAATCTTATTGTATAGAATTACTAGTACATAAAGATATTAGACATTATTGTTTTAAACATGAACCAAGTTACTGTACTAAATATTTATTATAATACAGTAGGGCCTGTTCACATATCGCGTCTTTTGCGCGCTCAAGTTCGTTATTTCAAATGTAGGCGCGCAGTTTGCGCTCTCATAATGGAAGCGACGCGGTCTTAATTTGTAATACAACTACGAAGTTCTTACCTGTGTGTTATGACGACGCGCTCGTTTTTTCCAAGCGCGTCCGCGCCGCATCAAGATAAAAACATCTCAACTTTTCAGAATGCCGCAAGCGTTTTCCTTGCTGTAACGGAGAGCGCAGCTGATGGTTGCGCTTAGCAACGACAGACGCCTCCGGAGCGCAACCGCCCTAGCACTTTGGAAAAAGGAGAAAGCCTTGTTTATAGTCGACGCGTCCGCAAGAGCGCTAAGGTGCGCGCGGCAAAATGACGTCATTGCGGTGTGGGCGGTCGTGCGCATTGGGTGCGCAAGACCCCATTTCGCCTGGCGGTGTGCACGGCACTTTTTGTAACTTCACGCGCGGCGCCGCATCCGAAAATTAACGACTTCGAGCCGAATCTGGCCGAACTGGTACATCTACCAGCATGTTTATGATCCTTCTATACACAGAGACATTTGCATTGATGGGCGACCATAAAAGCCTCTCATTTTGTGAATAGGAACACATTTGCATTAAGCATCCAGTTTGCACTTGTCTAACGGAACTGCTTACATTTACAAAATAAGCCTACAATAGCAGAAGTAAGCTCTTCTGATGAAATTAAGGTTTAAACACTCTTCAATAAGGCTTCAGTTGTTTAACTACCGTATTTTCCGCACTATAAGGCGCACCGGATTATAAGGCGCACCTTCAATGAATGACCTATTTTAGAACATTTTTCATATATAGGGCGCACCGGATTATAAGGCGCATAGATACTGCGGTCAAACGTTTGACTGGGTTTGCGTTATGCATCCACTAGATGTGCTAAAGGGAATGTAGCGAGTGCGCGGCGCCGGAGGCGAGCCGTTTATTAGTAAAGCGTGAGCGCCCGTAACTTACATTCGCAGCCTGACTCATATGAGTATTCATGTGCGGCGACTCGCTGACAGCAACAGCTGGCTGTTTTGAATGAGACGACCCGGATACTGTGAACGGGGAGCGCTTTATGAACATTCTGTGACGCGCGAGCAGCGCCGGGGACAGTGTGTCTGTTCGTGTGTCTGTTCGTGTGTAAACACGAGCGCGAGTTTGCAGGCGAATTTAATAACGCAGAGCGTTATTAACCAATTGATCCAATTAACCAACTGATCCATATATAAGGCGCTCTGGATTATAAGGCGCACTGTTGTTTTTTGAGAAAATTAAAGGCTTTTAAGTGCGCCTTATAGTGCAGAAAATACGGTAGTTTACATGCAGTGAAAGTACAATAAACCTACTGCATTTATTACTCTTTTTATATGAATCAGCAAGTAATAAACTACTAATAAACGGAAAAATACTTCTTCACTGCTGATTCCTGGTGGTTTAGAGGAGAATTCTCCGAGTCGCCCCCTGCCGTTTGTCACAGAATAGCACAACGGCGAGCGCGTCAAGTATAAACGCCTCGTCCGTTTGGGGAGGTGCGCGCGCAGTCAGCGAAGACTCGCGCTCGTGCGGACGCGTCGAGTATAAACCAGGCTGAACGCGGCGCGCCTAGCGTTCTCTACGCGTTTTTAAGCCTTGTTTATACTCGACGCGTCCGCACAAGCGCGAGTCTCCGCTTACTGCACGCGCACCTCTCCAAACGGACGAGGCGTTTATACTTGACGCGCTCGCCGTTGTGCTATTCTGTGAAACGACAGGGGGCGACTCGGAGTAATTCTCCTCTAAACCACCAGGAATCAGCAGTGAAGAAGTAGTTTGCCGTTTATTAGTAGTTTAATTGCTGATTCATATAAAAAGAGTAATACATGCAGTAGGTTTATTGTACTTTCACTGCATGTAAACTAGTTAAACAACTGAAGCCTTATTGAAGAGAGTTTAAACCTTAAATTCATCAGCAGGGCTTACTTCTGCTATTGTAGGCTTATTTTGTAAATGTAAGCAGTTACTTTAGACAAGTGCAAACTGGGTGCTTAATGCAAATGTGTTCCTATTCACAAAATGAGAGGCTTTTATGGTCGCCCATCAATGCAAATGTCTCTGTGTATAGAAGGATCATAAACATGCTGGTACAGACGTACCAGTTCGGCCAGATTCGGCTCGAAGTCGTACATCTTCGGATGCGGCGGCGCCGTGCGCGATGTTACAAAAAGTGCCGTGCACACCACCAGGCGAAATGGGGTCTTGCGCACCAAACGCGGACGACCGCCCACACCGCAATGACGTCATTTTTGCCGCGCGCACCTTCGCGCTCTTGCGGACGCGTCGAGTATAACCAAGGCTTTAAGCCCCGTTCACACTACAAGCGACTTTGTCGCTGCATGTCGCCAGTGGCTGGCAATGAGGTCGCTAGTGGGCGTTCCCACTACTGGTTGCCTTTATGAATGACATCCAATGATGTGGAGAAGGATCATGCGCGCTCCACTCCTATTGGTTGTCGCTCCCGAAAGTCGCTCTTCATTTGCATAAAGTTAAACAGATCTCAACTATGTCGCGTCGCCAGACACGCCCCATCCGGTCGCCAACGGTCGCTGTTGCGCGTGTCGCCGGAAATCGCCCGCTCCCCATTGAAATGAATGGTATCGTGTCGCTTTGTCGCTTGTAGTGTGAACGGGGCTTTTGGCGCTATATGTGAATGGCGCCTAACATACGCACGGCACGCTGTAATGACGTAAGACGTCAGGGGCACTGAGGCATTATGGGCAGTTCCCCGTATTAATACAAATGTTTTAGTTTGTACTAAAAAAAAATGTTTTCTTTAAGTTAAAAGAAGCCCTGTTCGGAGGCTATTCCGGTGGATCTCTAGGACTCCACAGACAGTTAAGAAAACCTTTTTAACTTCAGACTTCAGTTTTCTGCAAACAACGCATATTTTGCCTTTTCTAGCAGCTATTTTATTAATCGTACATCGGCTTTACTCTTTAAGTTTTTGGATTGTTGCTTCAACCTAAGAAACGTCATAACACACAGGTAAGAACTTTGTAGTTGTATTGCAAATTAGAAGCAGCTTACTCTCGTGCAATTAAGGAACGATCGTGATTTTGTACAAAAAAACCCCATAAAGTACAGTCAAACAAACCCCTACAGTATTAAAATCGCTACACATAATTGTTTAGAAGGTTATAGTGTGCGTTATTTGTTTTCTCTTTAACTTCCTTCAGCTCTTTTCCTGTTTGGGGGGGTCGGATTGTACAAATTATGAAATATTCGATATCCCAATTTTGCATATCGTCCAGACAACAATTTGGATATTATCGTCTAAACGATATAATCGCCCACCTCTATACGTAATACAAAACAAACAAAACCAAACCAAACCCAGAGACTTAAATTTGACATGAACGTGAAATCACCAACAGAGGTTACAGGGAACAAAGCTAGACAAGATACAATGGAAACATGAGGGCTATTTATACACCAAGACTAATGACTAACAATAAACACGATCAAGACGATCAACCAATCAGAACATGACACATAAGACTAGGGAAGCACAAGATATGATCACATGATGGCAAGGGAAACGCATGACAAACAGGAAACATGACTGAGAATTTCATAATAAAAGACATGAAAACAAACCGTACGTGACGGTACCTAACAGTCATTTTATGAGGCACATAGTAGCTACAGACACCTAATATAAACTTTGACGAATAATTTTATATACAATTTAATAATATCAATATAATAGATTTAATGCACAGACAAATGTTGCTTTAGCGAGAACAAAACAAACAAGGATACTGCATTTAGGCTAATTCTGTGACAACACATGTATTTGCGTTAAAACCCTTTTTCTTGACAAAGTATTTCCAAACTAGTTTTTGTGATGTTTGAAGTCAAATTTATGCACGTTAAATGAAAAAGATTATTGGTAAAAATTCTCAACATCAATTTTACATAATTGTTATTATCTTTTCAGCATGCAGACTGTTCCCCACAAAACAGAACCACAGAAACATGGAAAAAGCTGAATAAAATGGATGACTGGACGAAAAAGGATGTCCATCAATGGCTCATGAAGTTGAAAGTCCCTCAGAAGTATGCTGATATGCTTTACAATGAAGATGTTACAGGAGCCTCTCTCATTTTATTTGATAAAAAAGACTTCCTAGATCTTGGTTTAACTCATGGACCTGCAGTTCTAATCGTTAAAACTGTGGCAAACATCCAAAAACATCCATTCAAAACATCCTCAGAAAATCTTGAGCACAGTGCTACACCCAAGGACACAGATGGATCTGTAAGGACATCTGCAACACAGCAATTTTATAAAGAAAAAGCACCAGCTGAAAGTCCTACCATTGGATCTCCTGAAATGGAGACATCAGCACAATTCAGCATTGAAGAAAATATGGGTGGTAAATCAAGTGTGCAGAGATGGTCAGAAGAGTTCTATGATGGATCACCTTTTCAAGAAAAGAAGGATCTACTACTGGAGGAATGGGATGATGGCATGTACACAAAAGGAGATGGGGCAAATGGTGCACAATCCCTGGCTTTACCTTTGACACATTGCACAAAACAAACAAATAATGTGGAGAATGAGACCAAAGAACACCTGAGTAACTTTATAAAGCACTCAGTGGACATGTCAAAAAGCTCTGTATTTTGTTGGTGTAAGCCTCGACCCTTTGATGAAAGCAGCACAACATTTGAATACGTACAAAATTATATACTTCCACCTGAGACTGGTCCAAGCAATCTTATTGACCCTCTGCATGAGTACAAGCTCATGGCAAACACAGAGAATGCTTTAGAAAAGGATGTATTCAAAAAATTCAGAGATGAAACATGTTGGTTTTCTGCAGCATGTATGAATTCTCGAACAAATGGAACTATCCATTTTGGGGTTGGGGATGAGCCTCTGTACAAACATGGACAAATTATTGGACTAGAAGTGCCATATCAGAACAAATATATCAATGAATTTTATAAGGGTCTGAAGGAGCACTTCAAAGAAAATATTAACATTGCAATGGCATGCATTAGGCCCCCCAAGTTCGTTAAGGTAAAATGTCCAGATAACAAGGACAAATGGGTTATTGAGATTGATGTGGTCCCAAAGTGTAAATTAACTGAGAAGAAACTTTTTTACACTACATTAGACAAGAAGAAAAGGAAATCAAAATGCCTTTTTATTCGTTACGGTGCAAACACCATTAATTATTTACCAGAAAATAATCCTAAAATTTGTAAGCAAAACAGTAAGAAATTAATACGTGATTTGGGATTATGGGTTTTATTTAGACAGTTAGCTGAAGACCATGGCCCTGTCCCAAATGGCACTCTTCATTAGCACGTACAGTGATTGTGCACGAGTCCACGAGACTGTAGGGGGTCCTATTTGTCATTTTAGGTTTCAGAAGGGTGCTTTGCACCCTCGATGCACCCTATTTCCAAGCCCGCACTGAAGCGACCTCTGCTTCTAACCCGACAGTCAAAGCGGCATTACGTCACGAAAGTGCGTATTTGTTGGAAGATCACAAATGTTCAGGGTGCCATTGGGGACAGGGCCTTATAGCATAAGGCCATGTGTCCAGCAAAGTGCTTTTTCCTTGCGGTCAGCATATTTTTTAAGTGTTTGCAATCAGAGCATATTGTAAAAAGTCAGCAGCGTAATAAGGAGCTCAGTGTCTATTCTGCACTGTGCTTGGCTTCTTTTTCTGGTCACCAAGAGTTGGAAAATGTTCAACTATTGGGTATTGTAAGGCCCGGCTCGTTCGGCCCAAAGAAGGTTTTCAGATCAGCGGGTGAAGGTCTCTGCGCGTTACTGTCTTTCCGCGTGGCAAAGTAATTTGAATAAATGAAATACATTTTATGTATTAACTCGTTATTTCATCTGACTCCATAAATGAAAAAGGTTTTAATGATATCTCTACATTATTAAGTGTGTGCGAATGTTTGATTATTCTTTTTAACTCTTTACTGAAAATAATGTCAAAGTCCATAAGAATAAAATCAAATGTTTACAATTTATTATGTCAGGTTAATGTATCACGCCAGTTGCATAATCAGTTCAAAGATAATAGATACAAACATCAAATGCTCTAGAATATAGAGAGAAGATGCAATACCTTGACATTATTAAATACATGATGCAAAGTGTTTTGCTTACACGTCGCATCACGGGCTAATCTGGGTTACAGAAAACACGTCAACCTCTAGTTTCATTTCATTATATAGACCAGTGGTTCCCAAACTTTTTCGGTCATTCCCCACTTTGGACAAGGGTGAATTTTCAAGCCCCACCTGCCCCCATCGCCCCAACACAATGCTAATGAAATACGCAACAAGCTTAAAATGTTCCAATTTATTGAAGTAACAAGTAGTATATTGTATACTTAAAAACGTGAAATAATTTTTTTTTTAAATAGACATAATTTACTGTGTTTGATATGGGATTAAAATTATGGGCAGTGTATAAGATATAAACTAATGATTAATTATTTTAATATTCCTTTGTTTCGATCAGAGCATGTGAGTGGAGAACGCACTGAATATTCCTCCGCTCGCTCATCGCGCTCAGGGTCGCGCGCTCAACACAGAATGGCCTGCTGGTTCGAAAATATGTGGAATAAGGGCTGCCTCCAACTAATTTTTTTTCCGGTCGACTAGTAGTTGTTAATTTAAACCATTAGTGGACAAATCCCCCCTTTATATTGATTTAATTACTTAAATAGGTTATACAGGATAATGAGCGTTATATAGCCGCACTCAAGCACACGAGCGCACGCATAAAGCTTGCCACAAAGAACAGGCAAAAGTAATGATTATGAATGTGTAAAAAATAGCAAGGAGACATTTAATTGTTTATTAATAAACTGGTATTTTCTGTGTCGCTGCAAAGATGAAGTTGACGATGCGGACTCGCCATGAACGAATAAAGATATAAAGGCATAAAAAGGAAAATTTCCTCCCGTTTGGCGCACCCCACCTGTCACGTCTCTATTCCCAGTGGAGAGCGCCCCACACTTTGAGAACCGCTGATATAGACAGACCAAGGCAGAAAAACTCTTTCAAATGTAAACATGAGTTCACAGTGGGAATTCACATTAATCACCGTCCCAGACTTACTGGGGGCAGAAGTTGATTTACATGGAACCATTTGCTAACAATGGGAATTTTAATTGAGTTTACACCTTCTGAGAGCATGAGACCATTTGAATTTCAGGTGATCTCAGCATGATAGCAAGAGCGAACGGGCAATGGGGGTTCAAGGGAAAAAGATGTAGATTAGGATTGCTTAGGTGAGACTTGCATCTCGGGATGGTGCACAAGAGAGAAATTCAATGTTAATTTGCCCTCTCTTCCAGTTTTTCCAGTCTTACAGTATCATGGTCTTTTGTTTGCTCACGTTTGCAATCTATTTTTACAATACATAAAAATATATAATATAATCCCAATATAATTTACTGTCCCATTTGTACTTTTTGTATGGTCTTTTGTAATAACTTTTGTTATTATTGTTATGTGTCAGTTATTGACTTATTGACACGTGATGCACAGTGCACAATGCACAGAGCTCAGGAACTCACGAGCTCAGCAGATTGATGGTGGCGAAGGTGGCCATGGAGAGGCATCTGTGGGTGAACCTGGTGGACATCGGGGAGAAAGAGAAGGCCATGTACATTATAGAAACACATGGGGCCTATCATACACTCGGTGCAATGCTGCGCCACGTGCGACACAAGTGTTTTTTTGCAAATTATCATGCATAGAAGCAGTTAAAATTTTCACGTACTGCACCACGTTGTTTAACCCTTGTGCATCCTTATGGACATTTTTGTCCTTTTCAGTTTTTTTTTTTTTTATCACTTTGCCTGTGTTAATGCTAACTGCATAAAATTTGGCACAGGTGTGTGTTTTTATTGGAATTTTACTATTTCACCGCCATTTTCTTAAAAAAATTCGCAATTTTTAATCCCAGGGCCATATAAAATGATGCAATCTTTGTTAAGAGGCTTTCATTCTGTTGACAAGGCTTCAAAATTTAAATTTTTACTATTTTTTTATCAGATGGTGCCATTTTTCTAGCCTGGTAATACCAGACTCTGCTACTTCACTTTGCTTCGTACACAGAGTCTGGAATAGCATAATAGAGAAGTGTTTTCTCTCTCGCTAGGGGGCGCGTACTGACGTTTAAAATCATTGGTTACCCGTAAGCCAATCAGATAAGTTTATTTATGACGTATGTTATGCGCCGACACAGCCGCATCGAACTACAGACATCATGCATCGAACTCAAATCTATGATCGAACTTCCACTGTAAACACTTGATGATGCAAGCGAAATACCGGAGTGAACATGGCTGTAAACGACTTTTTTGATCGGTGAGTGATGTAATAGAATGACTGCTGCGCTTGACGGCACAAACGAGCAGAGAGAGAGAGCCCCGGCCGCGCGCGCGCACTCTCACGTCTTTAGGTATGTAAGACCTGGAAAAGAAAGGAGACACTGACCTGTCAAAAGGCTCCCCAGTTTCTCGCTGACGATCGGTAATAGTTGATAAATTAAACTTTTCCCAAACGGAGTAGGGCCACAACATCACCTCCGTTCAAAATGTTTAATACACACTCTTCTTGTTCGGGCTTCAGTTTCCTAATGCCGGGAATATTCTCCACAACAGAGCGAATTGCATTCGCGTCTCCATATCCTCGGTCGTTTTCGATTTCCCTGACCTAATCTTAAACTCGGCGCTTAGCGTCTACGTCACGGCTCTCAGCCCGCCCTCTGTTCGTTGATTGGCCCGGCTGTTTTCAGGCCGGTGGAAAACTGAAAGATAGGCTGCTGTCTCAGACTGACTACAGGAGCGAAATGAAATTAGCGGAAGTAGGAAGTCTGACGTAGTCAGGCTACCATTTTTCCAGGTTTGGTCTATAAAGCAAATACTCGCTTTATTCCTGTTTTCTGCTTCGGCATATTATAGAGCCATTTGGATAAATTGTGCAACGATAATTGTGTGGGTGTGTTGGTATGGATATCAGAGTGTGGTTTGTATGTGTGTAATAAAAAAAAATGTGTGGGTATATGTGTTTGTGTGCTTGTAATATTTGAGAGAGAAAAACTCAATTGCAAATCTAAAATTCAATTACTGTGTGCACCAGTGGAGTTTTGCTGGCACCCAATGGGAATAATGTGTTACTGCGCCCAAACAAACTCTTACCGAAAGCTCATTTTTTGAGACATAATCCTCAAATTTGGAACACAACTTGTTTAGATTTATGGCTTTGAATTTATACCAGTTTTAGAGTTCAACATATTTTATATAAAATAACGATAATAATGTTCATAAATAATTTTCATAAACTTAAACCTCTATACAAAATTTTTGGTTTTACTTTTTTCACTTGTTTTACTTCAGCAATAATCTGCCAAGGGTCCTCTTTAAAATGAGACCAAACTTAAGTCTTTGCACCCAAACCTAAAATTTTTATAACAGTTTTTTGACATGGACATTTTTGTCCACTTTGTAGCTATGTGTAACTTTTTTTTTTGTTGTTGTTAATGTTAACTGCATGAATTTTGGCACAGGTGTGTATTTTTATTGGAATTTTACTATTTCACCCCCATTTCCTTTGAAAAATCTTTTTTGCACTAGGTCCACAAAATACTTCCCTCTCAGCGCCTTTTGGACAAAAATGTCCCCATTGAAACCCATTAAAACTGCAATTTTTAATCTCAGGGCCATTCAACTATAAAATGATGCAATCTTTGTTAAGAGGCTTTCATTATGTTGGCAAGGCTTAAAATTTTTAATTTTGACTATTTTTTTTTATCAGATGGTGCAATTTTTTTTGGGTTTGGCCTCTAAAACAAATATCGCTTTATTCCTGTTTTCTGCTTCGGCATATTATAGAGCCAACTGGATAAATTATGCAACGATATTTGTGTGGGTGTGTTGGTATGGTTGTCAGAGTGTGGTTAGTATGTGTGTTATGAAAAAATATGTGTGTGTGTGCATGTGTGTGTTTGTAATATTGAGAGAGAAAAACTCAACTGCAAATAACAAATCTAATCACTGTGTGACTAGTGGAGTTTTGCTTGCACCTAATGGGGAAAATGTGTTACTGCGCCCAAACAAACTCTTACCGAAAGCTCATTTTTTGAGATATCATCCTCAAATTTGGAACACAATTTATTTAGTTTTATGGCTTTTATTTTCTTGCCGTTTCAGAGTTCAACTTGATTTATAAAATATATATTTTGTATAAAATAATTTTCATAAATAATTTTCATAAACTTATACCTATATAACTTTTTTTTGGATTTACTTACTATAATTTTTTTACTTCAGCAATAATCTGCCAAGGGTCTTCTTTAAAATGATACCAAACTTAAGTCTGTGCTCCCAAGCTTCACATTTTTATGACAGTTTTTAAACACGGACATTTTTGTCCTCTGTGTACCTATGTGCAACTTTTTTTAATTGATGCACAAGGGTTAAATAGCAAATGCATTTGCGCCCATTTGTGCGCTTATGGGCGTGCTGGTCTGAAAACGAGGTGTGTTCAGGCGCATTGTTGGCGCGTTGCTATTTCAAGGCAACTGAAATAGACTGCGCCATTGACCAACTGACACCTGGTCTAAAGTCAATGACTCAATATTTTTTTTTTTGTTATTTTAAGAGCACATTAGTAATGTGCGCCAATGCATGCTATTATCTCAATAGTATTTTTATCTAGACCCCTATAATTAATAATTTAATTATATAACAACTTGAATAAGGCTTGAACAATAATCAGAGGTTATGGATAGTAGGCTACATTAAGATAATGCCGCCTCAATGCTTGCTATTACCTCAATAGTGTTTTTAGCCCCCTATAGAAAATGTGACTGCATAACAACTCAAGGTCAAGGAGTAAAAAAATTCAAATGGAAAAGCAAAGTCCGTTTGCAACTGCGTTTCCCATATCTTACGAGTTTTGGCCCTGTCATATTTAAATAGCAATTTCAATTACCACATCTGCTTTTTCACTTTCTCAATGTCGCGTATGTAGCCAGCCAAATGGAATCGCAATTCCCTTAGCATTTGCATTTCCGATGCCTACACGGAAACCTGTCAGTCAGTGTCGAGGGTGGGGTTATGCTATGGGGCGTGTTTGTGTTGGGAAGTGATGTCACTCACAATCGCCTTCATCATCTGATCAAGACATTTTTTTTTTATTAACGCGAAAAAAAAGTGAAAATGGAAATTTAAGTGAAAATTTTATCGCAATAAATATGAAATCAAAATTTAAATTTTTACTATTTTTTTATCAGATGGTGCCATTTTTCTAGCCTGGTAATACCAGACTCTGCTACTTCACTTTGCTTCGTACACAGAGTCTGGAATAGCATAATAGAGAAGTGTTTTCTCTCTCGCTAGGGGGCGCGTACTGACGTTTAAAATCATTGGTTACCCGTAAGCCAATCAGATAAGTTTATTTATGACGTATGTTATGCGCCGACACAGCCGCATCGAACTACAGACATCATGCATCGAACTCAAATCTATGATCGAACTTCCACTGTAAACACTTGATGATGCAAGCGAAATACCGGAGTGAACATGGCTGTAAACGACTTTTTTGATCGGTGAGTGATGTAATAGAATGACTGCTGCGCTTGACGGCACAAACGAGCAGAGAGAGAGAGCCCCGGCCGCGCGCGCGCACTCTCACGTCTTTAGGTATGTAAGACCTGGAAAAGAAAGGAGACACTGACCTGTCAAAAGGCTCCCCAGTTTCTCGCTGACGATCGGTAATAGTTGATAAATTAAACTTTTCCCAAACGGAGTAGGGCCACAACATCACCTCCGTTCAAAATGTTTAATACACACTCTTCTTGTTCGGGCTTCAGTTTCCTAATGCCGGGAATATTCTCCACAACAGAGCGAATTGCATTCGCGTCTCCATATCCTCGGTCGTTTTCGATTTCCCTGACCTAATCTTAAACTCGGCGCTTAGCGTCTACGTCACGGCTCTCAGCCCGCCCTCTGTTCGTTGATTGGCCCGGCTGTTTTCAGGCCGGTGGAAAACTGAAAGATAGGCTGCTGTCTCAGACTGACTACAGGAGCGAAATGAAATTAGCGGAAGTAGGAAGTCTGACGTAGTCAGGCTACCATTTTTCCAGGTTTGGTCTATAAAGCAAATACTCGCTTTATTCCTGTTTTCTGCTTCGGCATATTATAGAGCCATTTGGATAAATTGTGCAACGATAATTGTGTGGGTGTGTTGGTATGGATATCAGAGTGTGGTTTGTATGTGTGTAATAAAAAAAAATGTGTGGGTATATGTGTTTGTGTGCTTGTAATATTTGAGAGAGAAAAACTCAATTGCAAATCTAAAATTCAATTACTGTGTGCACCAGTGGAGTTTTGCTGGCACCCAATGGGAATAATGTGTTACTGCGCCCAAACAAACTCTTACCGAAAGCTCATTTTTTGAGACATAATCCTCAAATTTGGAACACAACTTGTTTAGATTTATGGCTTTGAATTTATACCAGTTTTAGAGTTCAACATATTTTATATAAAATAACGATAATAATGTTCATAAATAATTTTCATAAACTTAAACCTCTATACAAAATTTTTGGTTTTACTTTTTTCACTTGTTTTACTTCAGCAATAATCTGCCAAGGGTCCTCTTTAAAATGAGACCAAACTTAAGTCTTTGCACCCAAACCTAAAATTTTTATAACAGTTTTTTGACATGGACATTTTTGTCCACTTTGTAGCTATGTGTAACTTTTTTTTTTGTTGTTGTTAATGTTAACTGCATGAATTTTGGCACAGGTGTGTATTTTTATTGGAATTTTACTATTTCACCCCCATTTCCTTTGAAAAATCTTTTTTGCACTAGGTCCACAAAATACTTCCCTCTCAGCGCCTTTTGGACAAAAATGTCCCCATTGAAACCCATTAAAACTGCAATTTTTAATCTCAGGGCCATTCAACTATAAAATGATGCAATCTTTGTTAAGAGGCTTTCATTATGTTGGCAAGGCTTAAAATTTTTAATTTTGACTATTTTTTTTTATCAGATGGTGCAATTTTTTTTGGGTTTGGCCTCTAAAACAAATATCGCTTTATTCCTGTTTTCTGCTTCGGCATATTATAGAGCCAACTGGATAAATTATGCAACGATATTTGTGTGGGTGTGTTGGTATGGTTGTCAGAGTGTGGTTAGTATGTGTGTTATGAAAAAATATGTGTGTGTGTGCATGTGTGTGTTTGTAATATTGAGAGAGAAAAACTCAACTGCAAATAACAAATCTAATCACTGTGTGACTAGTGGAGTTTTGCTTGCACCTAATGGGGAAAATGTGTTACTGCGCCCAAACAAACTCTTACCGAAAGCTCATTTTTTGAGATATCATCCTCAAATTTGGAACACAATTTATTTAGTTTTATGGCTTTTATTTTCTTGCCGTTTCAGAGTTCAACTTGATTTATAAAATATATATTTTGTATAAAATAATTTTCATAAATAATTTTCATAAACTTATACCTATATAACTTTTTTTTGGATTTACTTACTATAATTTTTTTACTTCAGCAATAATCTGCCAAGGGTCTTCTTTAAAATGATACCAAACTTAAGTCTGTGCTCCCAAGCTTCACATTTTTATGACAGTTTTTAAACACGGACATTTTTGTCCTCTGTGTACCTATGTGCAACTTTTTTTAATTGATGCACAAGGGTTAAATAGCAAATGCATTTGCGCCCATTTGTGCGCTTATGGGCGTGCTGGTCTGAAAACGAGGTGTGTTCAGGCGCATTGTTGGCGCGTTGCTATTTCAAGGCAACTGAAATAGACTGCGCCATTGACCAACTGACACCTGGTCTAAAGTCAATGACTCAATATTTTTTTTTTTGTTATTTTAAGAGCACATTAGTAATGTGCGCCAATGCATGCTATTATCTCAATAGTATTTTTATCTAGACCCCTATAATTAATAATTTAATTATATAACAACTTGAATAAGGCTTGAACAATAATCAGAGGTTATGGATAGTAGGCTACATTAAGATAATGCCGCCTCAATGCTTGCTATTACCTCAATAGTGTTTTTAGCCCCCTATAGAAAATGTGACTGCATAACAACTCAAGGTCAAGGAGTAAAAAAATTCAAATGGAAAAGCAAAGTCCGTTTGCAACTGCGTTTCCCATATCTTACGAGTTTTGGCCCTGTCATATTTAAATAGCAATTTCAATTACCACATCTGCTTTTTCACTTTCTCAATGTCGCGTATGTAGCCAGCCAAAACTCAAATGGAATCGCAATTCCCTTAGCATATGCATTTCCGATGCCTACACGGAAACCTGTCAGTCAGTGTCGAGGGTGGGGTTATGCTATGGGGCGTGTTTGTGTTGGGAAGTGACTTGCCAACCAAGGCAAACGTATTCATCTACAGCAGGGGTGTCCAAACTCGGTCCTGGAGGGCCACTGTCCTGCAGAGTTTAGTTCCAACCCCAATTAAACACACCTGAAACAGCTAATCAAGGTCTTGATTAGCTGTTGAAGGTCATTAGGCATGCTAAAAACTTACAAGCAGGTGTGTTGAGGCAAGTTGGAACTAAACTCTGCAGGACAGTGGCCCTCCAGGACCGAGTTTGGACACCCCTGATCTACAGTGTCTAATAAGAACGAATAAAAGGCTCAACACAGTTTAAAGGAACACTCCACCGTTTTTTGAAATTGGAGTTATTCACTGTCTCCTCTACATTTAGATAGCCTATATGTGGGCAAATACATTTTTGTCTCAGTGCATGCATTGTCTTAACCTGGCAGTGTTCTGTTCAACATAGTTTTCTATGTCTGTGGCTGCAGAGATAAAGTTGAGATGCAGACTCGCGACCTTCGCAGTAGTGAACAAGCCTATAGAGATAAATGCATACTTCATATGAATTAGCCTACATAACCAGAGAGCAGACAATTTCTTTTAGTTTTTAATTATTTGGTTTAAAAGTAGACATTTCAATCGTTCTATACTTCTCAGGTATGCGGACAAGTATCTTATACGCTGAGTTTCGGTTCATTCATGAGACGCGCTCCAGTTCACGCGCCGGCGCATCCGTGTCTTAATTACCGGTATATTGTCTACTATTTGCTTCTTATTTATTAATACAGTCAATTTGTTGATGAAACATTGATTAAAATGAAGATACAATTTATACAAAACGAAATTCTTTCTACAGGTGGTCAAAATCATGTGTGACCCATTCCAAATTATTTCCGATATATTGGTCATCTTATGATCCTATCTTAGCCTACTCATCTCATGCGGTTCCCTTTTCATATAATCAATGTAGATGAAATAAAAAAAATAACATTATATTATTTAAACATATAGATGAAACGAATGTTTAAGTTTTTTTAACTTATATTTAAGCGTCACACCGCTCCGCTTTGCTCACATGCTCTGGTGTGTAGCCATACATGCATGTGCGCGTGCATGTGGTGGAGGGGTGCGATTTTCTAATAATAATCAAATAATACCCAGCGATCTTCGAATATTATTTTTGCTTGAAAATTTCGTTCTGTATAAATTGTATCTTCATTTTAATCAATGTTTTATCAACAAATTGACTGTATTAATACATAAGAAGCAAATATAGGCTAGTAGACAAGGCCTACCGGTAATTAGGACACGGCAGTGGTGTAGTCTACGTGATACGCAGGTATACGCCGTATACCCACTAGAAAATGTCAAGGATTTCCGTATGCCCACTAGGAAATGTCAAAGATCTCCGTATGCCCACTTTAAAAAGCGTGAGGATTCGTAACAACACCGTTTTGTGAAATAAATTAACTACGGCATCAGCCCCCCTAAATGTAGGCGACAGAATTTCGTGTTCCCTTAAGTTCTGTTATAATCAGATTCAGCGCGCGAGCAGAGAGCACGTCAAAAACAGAGGATAGTGTGTTCGTGGTGTGTGTGTGTGTTCGTGTTCTTCTGAGCCTCATTGGTCTGTCACTGCTCGTCAATGTCAGAATATTTGAGATGACAAATCAAATCAAAGTAGGCGGGCTTTATGTTCACCGACGCTGCTGAGCGCGAATTTTAACGGAGCAACTCAACGCTTCAGTTCACGGGCAAGTGCGAGATAAGATGTAAATGTGGCTAAACTTAACATTTCATATTTTATATTTTTTAGGTCATAAATGTTAAACGAATGACAAAAAAAAAAAAATCAGGCAAACAAATATAGTTTTGTGTAATTTCGCCATTTTGAACTGAAATAAATAGGCCTATGTAACGTGACTCATGTAATTTAATAGTTTACTGTCATTGCGAGGGGACAAGAAACATTAACAAAGCCGTTTTCATCATTTTAGCCACAAGAGTAATAATGAATGTGTACATATTGAGAATATAATAAAAATTGTAGCCTTTATTACATTAAAAAACCTCAGCCTTCAGAGGGGAAGAGAATTTACCTCCCACTGACATGGTTTTAAAGCTATTTCTTATCCTTTTTTTTTTTTGGTCTTCAAACGTCTTGAAATGCACATCAGAGAAATTAAATATTTGAAGCACCAACCTCAAATTTAGGACCTCTTTGATTATAAAGCCCTGTCTACGGCCCTGTTTTAGGCATAAGATCAATAATGAATGTGTAGCCTACATGTTTTGAATGCATTTAATAAACTTAATTACCTAGCTTTAGTAGCTTTCAGTGAATAAACGTGTCCAAGAAAAATTATTCATTGGCAAAATCAACCTATCAGTTGACCCTATGTTTACTTTCTTCACTGACAGACAAAAATGAAAAGCCTATATCAGTCAAAGCTCAGCTTTAGGAGGGGAACTGGGGAAGAGACAGGGCAAGATAAAAACAAAGAGAAAAAGAGGGTGATGCTGATGAGGAGAGAGAAATAATCAGCTGCCCAGTGCCCACTGACATGGTTTTAAAGCTGTTATCTAATTTTTTTGGCCTTCAAAACATCCTAAAATGCAGATCAGAGAAATAAAAATTTTCTCAGGGAAACCCTGAACCCCCCTAACTAACCTGCTTCACATTTGGGACAACAGTGATTATAAAACCCTGCCTTTGCATGTAATGAAACTGGTTAATAGTTAGCATTAGATCCTAAACTAAAGTGTTACCTTTTATTTTTTTTTTATTTTTTTTTAGAAAAAATCCTAAGTGATGATCAAAATCCTTGTGACGCCCCTGCTTCATGCAATCTGTCAAAATCAAAGTTTTGTATAACTTGAAGAAAATATAAAAGAAATATATTACTATTGCACAGTAGAGTATACTTCAAGTAGGCCTAATAATAATAATAATAGTTTATTAAAACACACAGAAGCTCAAATGTCTTTAATTTACAACCCACAAAAATAAAAGTTTATAGAGATAAATAAAGTAACTCGAGGGAATTATGAAAGAAATTGCATAGTAAAATGTAATTTTTAAAATAATAATAATCAAATCTATTAAAACATAATTTTAAAGGAATATCACACAAGTTTTTTAAAAAACTTGTGTGCAAACGTACTTGAATACGTTTGCCTTGGTTGTATGCATCATTTTGTATTCAATAAAAAAAAAATGTCTTGATCAGATGATGAAGGCGATTGTGAGTGACATCACTTCCCAACACAAACACGCCCCATAGCATAACCCCACCCTCGACACTGATTGACAGGTTTCCGTGTAGGCATCGGAAATGCAAATGCTAAGGGAATTGCGATTCCATTTGGCTAGCTACATACGCGACACTGAGAAAGTGAAAAAGCAGATGTGGTAATTGAAATTGCTATTTAAATATGACAGGGCCAAAACTCGTAAGATATGGGAAACGCATTTGCAAACGGACTTTGCTTTTCCATTTGAAAGTCAGTGTGCGTTCGCTTAAACGAAAATGCAAACGGTAATGCGCGATTTTCAATTGCGTTTGGATTGTCACATTTTATGCATCCACGAATTGAAAACGCAATTGCAAATACAATTTGCAATTCCTTTTGAATAATGTCCGGAATATCATTCCATAGATAATAAATACAAAACATCAGATGCTCTGGAATAAAGAGAAAAGATGCATACCTGACATTAGAAAAATACATAATGCTAAATGCTCTTGAAACATTTCTTTAAATATTCAGACCAAGACAGAAATCTCTTTCAAATGGAAACGTGTGCTAACAATGGGAATTTGCATTAATCACGGTCTTCAGAGTTTACACCTTTTGAGGACATGATGTCATTTGCATGAAAGCCCCACCCTCATCTGTAAGCAAGATATCTCTTAACTCTTAAAAACTTTATTACCTTTTGGTTTACTTCTTTGGTAATGATACCTTTGTACCATTCACACTGAGACATTTAAAATTATACCAAACATGTATATGTTGTATGATCATTTTTCACATTAAATTATATAGATTTTTGGGTGAATTTCAGATGATCTCAGCATGTGGAGAGGCGATGAGACACGGAGATTCTGAAGAGCCTGTACAAGATCTTCTGTGAGTGAAGTGAGACGACTCAGTTGATGGTGATGCAAGGCCAGCTGTGACGCTTGTGCTGATAACTCAGTCGACAGTTGCATGATGGCTGCTGGATCGCTTGTTGGCGAAGTCTTCTGTAATGTGGTGCAGCACTGGTGTGGTGCGTGGAAATTATTTATATGTGTTTGTGTGAATGAGATGCAGGTGTGTGCAAAATCAGTCCCAGGTAAGAGGCATTATGGGAATTGGAGTTTGGTAATGATTAATATACTCCACCGTGTTTTCATATTAAACTATGTTATTCCCTTAACTAAGACAAGTTGATACATACCTCTCTCATCTCAGTGCGTGCACTAAATCGCTCTGTCTTGCGGTGAAACTTTGTTAGCACTTAGCTTAGCCCAGTTCATTCAATAGGGGCCAAGCAGAGAAGCGACCAAACACCTCCACGTTTTCCCTATTTAAATACAGTTACTCGAGTAGTGTAACTCGACCTAGGACGGTGACACAAAATAAAACGTTGTGCTTTTCTAAGCGTGTAAAATGGATAACTATATTGTATGGCGGAATACCATAGCAAGTGCTTGGGAGCACTTCGAATTGGCGCAGTAATATCATCACTTGTGAAAAATCTCTCACCGGCCCCCTAGTGATGATATTTCTGCTTGGCCCCTATTGAATGAACTGGGCTAAGCTAAGTGCTAACAAAGTTTCACCGCAAGACAGAGCGATTTAGTGCACGCACTGAGACGAGAGAGGTATGTATCAACTTGTCTTAGTTAAGGGAATAACATAGTTTAATATGAAAACACGGTGGAGTATCCCTTTAATATTCCGGAGACGGATCCCTCCGGTGGTGCGGAGGAGGTGGAACGGGAGCCTCTTCTGTAACATCAACAATCAATCAATCTGATCTCTTTAAAGATTGGTTTTCATTTTATTTTTGTAATTTAGTGTTTTTATTTATTTTGATAAAGTTTACACAATATTTTGCAATATAAGAAAGAAAACTTATACAACTACTAATTCCCCTCTAACCACCCTAAAGATAAAACACTTTGTTTTATCCCAGCATAAATGATGTTTACCTACACAATAGCAGAACATAAGAGGAACAATTTTGTTTAAAGGTTGTATTTTAACATGAAATACAAATGTTTACTACATAGAGCACATAACATAAACTTAAATCCCTGACTAATCCACATAAAAATTCAAGGGAAGGAAAATGTAGCTGGTTCATTAACGTTTGTGGTATTTTTAATTGTACAGTATGTCTTTAAACTGTGGTCTTTGTTGTTTTAGACAAAGAAAGTATTAGACACATTTGTTATTATAATGTACTGTATAAACAAGTTTGCTACTGTCTTTTTTCACTCTGTATAGTTTTCTTTATTTACGTTCTTTCTTTTTTAATCATTATAAGTCAAGAGTCGTCCTGTTGGGATAATACTTTTGTTTTTCAGACTTTTGTCTGTTGTATTGTTACATTTGAAGAAGAATAAAATGGATCTGCCATATTAAAACCTATTTACTGTTAAACATCTTACTGTCCGTTTTGTTACAGTCTAATCATTTAGCTGACAGAGAGTACAGCAAGAGAGTGGGAATGGGATCATATGCAGGCCGGATTGGAACCTGCGTTCCTATAATAGTGCAGCAGATTAGTAAAAAAATCGTTCACTTTGGTATAAAAGCATGACATTTGGCACAGATACTCTCTAAGAGCCACTATTTTGGAAAAAGGCGTTGGCCACTCAAAAATTCAATATTGCGGCCATTTTTCAAGATGGCCACCATTGCTATTCAATGCTTATAAAATAAATTATTCAAACAGTAATCCAAGCAGAAAATTTGATACAAATACTCTCTAAAGGACATGTTAATGGAAAAAGATGCTTGTCCCTCAAAAATTCAAGATGGCTGCCGTTTTTTTGGATGGCCACCGTTCCTGTCGAATATTAATTATTTCAATTGTTCAAATGGTGATGCAAGCATAAAATTAGGCAGAAAAACTCTTCAAGGAACACTCTTTTGGAAAAATGTATGTGCCACTCAAAAATTCTCAAGATGGCCACCATTTCTGTCAAATAGTCATAATGTCTGCTTTGTCTGCCTCCTCTCCTTTGACCTGTCCGGCTTAGTTAAACTTGCCAGGGATATAAATTCTCCACCGGCATTAGCACTCAGGTTCATTGGAGTACACAAGCCTCTCCACCACGGCAAGGTGCAGTCCACAGAGAGGAAGGGCCACTGTTAGAAAAAGGAAGTAAAAATTCAGGAAGGAAAACATTTTTGAAGGTGGCTGCCCTCCTTTCCTATGTTCATTGTCACTGTTTCCAAAAATTGATGTAAGGATTCAAGAGAAATGGCGGCCATCTTGAAAAAAATGGCCGCCATGTTGAATTTTTGGGTGGCCAACACCTTTTTTCCAAAAAGTGACCCTTAGAGCGCATCTGTGCCAAATTTCATGCTTCTATACCAATTTGAACGATTCTCTTGAAATATGCCATTAATCTGCTGCACTATAAACACAACAGCTCTTCAATGGGTTATGAGCACTGTCCACTAGGTTGTGGCTCTTAACAATGCATTTCCGTTTTATGATTCAGCTCTGTAGCTATAACCATTTCTGTCAACATTTCAAATCAGTTTAAATGAAGAAAAAAAAAGAAACAGTTTCTACATTCAATCTTTTTTTTATTTCATGACATTTTTATAAATAACAACTCATTGACATTTATTAAAGCAGCGGTTCCCCAGAACTAATAACAGTAATCATAGTGATAAGTGCTTTGTTTTCAGAGAAAGAGGTTCTCTCTTAGAAAGAAACAAATCTTCATACAGTATCATGGACCTTACAAATCCATCCATGCCCCATCCGTTAAAACATCACTTCATCACTGACACAAAGAAGGCAAGTTCTGAATGTCTGTGCTGTATATATTACACACGATCAGTTCTCTTGCGTGCATGGAAAATTATAAATTAATCAGATATTTCATAATCAGCTTTCTGACTTTTACAGCCCAATACGTTACTTCACAGATTAGTATTAGAAAATGTACTTTTCAAGAATTGAAGTTCATTCATTTTAACATTTCATTCACCAAACTATAAGAAATATAACTTTCTGCTTAAAGAGCACTTATTGCATCCATATCTCATCTGAATTCAAATTCGAATAAGATAAAACGCCTTGAGACAACTTCACTTCTGATGCCAGTATGAAGGGAAGTTTCAATGGGCTAGACAGCTTTATGCCTATTGTCATGCATTAATATGTACAGATCACTGTTTTGTACAGTACTCAGCATGCAGATACTTCCTATGCTCATCTCATAACATAAGCAGATGTACGTTCACAAGCATGAGGAAATTCAGTGAACGTATTTTTAAGGTTTAATCTGCACCTCAGCAATACAGACCGTTTAAGATTCAGCATAAAGTAATGCAAAAAACTTTTCAGACTGAATATGAAACAGAAAGCAGATTTGTTGATCATATGTGTTGGGGTGTGTCATATAACTGTCATGAGCAAATGTCAGTGGCATCAGGAAACACTTTGTGCAAGATGCTATTTTACTTTTTTAAATACAATTTCATACCTTGAACATCACAAAAAAAAAAACTGAACTAGATCAAACGTGAAGGTAAATGTCCTCAAACATCACTCATGTAAGAGGAATCTGTTTGTTTTTTAAATAACAGCAGCAGTGATCTAACAAGAGTGAGTCCTCCTGACCACTAGGTGGAGATAAAAAAAGCTATCCTCTACAGGCACTCCTACACTTCTTCATTTGTGTTAAACTCAAAACATGGAAGTTTTAATAAAAAAAAAAGCCTATTAAACAGTACATTTTACAGAATTACTGATTTACTGCATACATTGCATCTAAACATACATGTGTATCACAAAATTGTATCAACAAATGTCTGACATCAGTACTCAGTGTCACACACCCTAGTCCACTCTCACAGCAAACTGAAGAGCACTCAGTCCTTCAGAGGAATGCTTATCTAATAAATAAATACATGAGATAATACACATAAAATGCTTGACATGCCACTATTTTCACATAGGTCACCCTTACAAACACTTTTTTTTAAAACAGTGGCTTTGAGTCAATCAAACATTTATGGAGCCAAAAAGAGCACACAATAAAAAGTAGACAGAATTGTAAAGTGATGATATTACGTTATTCTGAATTACAGTACAAAAAAAAAAAACATGATAAATAACTGGCACTATGGTACCAGCATGCTTTTCATTTCTCACTTTAAACTTGCGTGTATCTAATGCACACATTTGAAGGTATAGTTCACTTAAAAAACGAAAATTCTAGGACTGCACAAAATAATGCAATTTAAAATTTTCTGCTGATGACTAATATAACTATATTTGAAAAAAAGAAAGATTTTTTTTTAGAATGAATGGAGTGATTTTGTAGGGGAGTAGTGCACCTGGATAGAAATTTTTTTTTATTTTATTTTTTTAAAGATTCACTTTTTTGAGTGTGAACCATTCTTTTAAGGGCTGAACATGGGAAAACTTACAAAACGTGGGTGTTTTAATAACTTACTCAAACCTATATCAGACAGTAACTATAAAGTGAACTTATCTCTTTCCACTTTTTCATAGGCCACATTCCACAGGTGGGACCAAGTCATTGTTTTGCAAGTCACAAGTAAGTCTCGAGTCTTTGCATTCAAGTCCCAAGTCAAGTCCCGAGTCAAGACAGGCAAGTCCAAGTCAAGTTGCAAGTCCTCGAGTTTAAGCTTCAAGTCTTAAACAAGTCATTAGTGCTTTTTGCCCAAATTAGTGTCTCAGTGTTAATTACTATAGAAAAATTAAATGTATATAATTTATATCAGGAAGGCTTTTAAAATATGTTCATGACTTGTTTAATTTCATATTTATTGCGATAAAATTTTCACCAAGGGCACCCATCTATCTCAGTTCAATTTAGGGATTTTTCTTGCGTGTGACAAAAAAAAGGAAAAGGCAGTGAAAAAATATATTTTATTGGTAACCCAGTAACAAAGGCAAAATCATTTAATAGAAATAACTGCTACACATTTTGTATGTGTGTGAGAGAGAATGTGGCACTGCAAATTTAAAAATAAAAGTAACTGTTCATTGGGAAAATTAATCGTGATTTGCTACACATTAAGTTTAAAATATTGAGACCCTGGTTAAATTATTTTGTTAACGCGACAGTAGAACATTCCTATTTCCACGGCGACGTATCAAGCGTCACGTGACACTTTTTGGGGCTACGTGCCTGTCATTTAGCCTACAAAACATAAATCCATCCATTTCTCCCGAAAGACATGAAAGTGAGTGGCTGGTGAACAAGGAGAAGACTTTATAGTTACCTATAGGCTAAAATGTGCGTTTGTTGTAAAAAAAAAAAAACATGTCTCAAAATTATATTTGAAAGGTTTAGTAGCCTATTTATTTCTGCTAACTTAGACATCAGTTTGTTTGCTTTTTCTCAAATTATAAATGATTCGCTTGTACTTGTGTATTTAAATGCCTGAAAAAGAAAAGAAAAAACATTATTTGGTTGAAAACTGTCTGAACGTGTGATAAATGACAACTGACAAGCACTGCTGAACGCACTCTATCACGCTCTCTCTGGCTCAGTGCCAAACGTGCGAAAGCAGCGCTAATCAGCGCTGTGATCATGCGTCAATGATACAGTGCTATGCTACAGTGATTTTTACAACTCTGATCTGTGGTTTTAGAAGGTAGGTCAAGTCTTTCCAAGTCACAGGGCTCAAGTCCGAGTCAAGTCGCGAGTCATTGTTGTCTAAGTCTAACTCGAGTCGCAAGTCATCTTTGATTATGTCAAGTCGAGTCGCAAGTCATCAAATTTGGGACTCTAGTCCAAGTCAAGTCCAAGTCATGCGACTCGAGTCCACAACCCTGCCACATTCCCACTGTTTTTGTGCTGTTTTGTTTATTGTGATTATTATTAAATAATATATGGTAATAATACTATTAAATTTATTTTATTGTAAAACCATCAAATTATTATACTAATATTTGCATCTTAGTTACTTTATTTCCATAGTTAAACCATCAAGCTTTTATTTTGGCAAGTTGCCAGCAAATAAATATATGCACTTCCTGTTTTCAGAGTAAAGCATGCCACTGTATTCATTTAAATGCAATCCGCTGAAACTGGTAGTGCATATAATATTTATTTAAATAAATTGCAGCCTGCACAATTTGACAATCACACTAAGCCATATCGCAAAATTTAATTTATTTCGATATACTGTGTAGCCCTAGAAAATTATTTACTCACCCATATGTCAAAAGACTTTCTTTATTCTATAAAACTGTATTTTTATTAATGTTTCAAATGTTTTGTCCAAACGATTAAATATCATTGGATCTGATTGACTTTCACTGTCTGAACATCATCTTTTGTGTTCCACAGAATACAGAAAGTCGTAGATGTAAATGATGACAGTTTTCATTTTTGGGTGAACTATACCTCTATTTCAATGTTTCATCCCACACTGCATCCAGTAAGATAACCATACTGACATCAGGGATGCGGCCCGACTGTGTTGTGTTGTAAATATTGAGCAGTTTCTGAGATGTTGGAGTGGTCATCTTTAGGTCTGGGCCTCTGGCAGAGGTAACCCTGGCTCACAGGTTGCAGTGGATAGAGCCAGACCCGTTGCTCCCCGACAGAGCAGTCCCTTTGCTGTGGCTGCAGACGCTTCCCCTCTTTTGAAGTTCCTGTAAGGTCTTCTTGGAGGTCCACGGTGCGAGGGAGGTGGTCCACGCAGGCACAAGGAAGGGAAGCTGAACCCAGCCAGACAACAGGCCGGACATGACATGACATCGTCTTGTTCATTAGTGGGCGGTAAAGGCTCCGGGGCGGGGCCTTGGTATCCTTTGAGTCTAGCCCATGCAAACGGCCGGCCAGGCCTCAGCAGTCCATTGTTGTTGTCCAAACGGGGAAGGGGAGGTAATAACGTTGGTCCGTTTGAGATGGGCGTAGCCCAACCATTGGATTTTAAGGACGGGGAATAAGAAGAACCGCTAATCAGCCGCTTTCCTGACACGTTTCCTTCTGCTGTGTCGGGCGAACTACTACAGTCCATGGGCTCTGTGAGGTTCAGGCCCTCCTTCTCCACCTCTTCCTCCTCCTCTTCTACCCGTTCTAAAGACACCATATCTAAGTCCAGAACCAGACCTGAGTCCTCCACCACATCTTGCCGTCCTTCCGCCTCTTTCTCTTTCATTCCATCTCCCAGTTCTTCATTTCTCTCATCCTCTTCCTCTTTCCGGCCCTCTTGATCCCGGAAGGGTAGCTGTCGACCCAGATCCGGGGTGCACGGCAGAGACCGACACCTTCGAGGGGGTCCTCGGAGCCCCGGGCTCCCGTTTAGTGGTGGGGAGGCACAAGGGTCTGGAGGTGGTGGAAGGGTAAAGGTAAGAGAGATGACAGATTTGCTAGGGGTGTCGAACAGCTTGATGCGACCGCCGTTGAGATCTTGGCGAAGAGAGAATGGGTTGACCCGAGCAGGAGTGCCTAAACATGGTGATGTGGCAGGGGGCAATACGTCTGACTGACTACGTGACAGGCGCTGGTCACCAGGATAGCATGGTGAGCTTCTTCTCCTATACGGGCTGACGTCAATGGCAATGGGTTCTGAGGAAACCACAACAATGACATCATTTCTTTAAGAGTGGTAAAGAAAGTGTTGTAAAAAGAGTTCAAGTTTAAACCAGTAAATTTACTTTAAAAAATATATATATTTTAAATTTGCATATAATATACACAGCCATTCAAAAGTCTGGGGTTGGCAAGAGTTAGTAAACAGTAATTTTGTGAAATGTAATTACAATTTAAAATAACCAGTCTTCAGTGTCACATAATCCTTTAGAAATCATTGTATTATTTGGGGCTTAAGAAACATTTCTTATTTTGAATGTTAAAAACAGTACAACTTAAGAATTTTGATTTATATATTTTTTTAAATACTGCATTTATTTGAAATAGAATTCTTTTGTAATATTATAAATGCCTCTACCATCACAATTTAATGCACCCTTGATTAATAAAAGTATTAATTTCTTTAAAAATATATATATATATTTTTTAAACTGACCCCACCATCAAAATATATGCACGTGGGCTTAAAATCAATTATTTATTTATTTTAATTAATGATTATAAATAAAAATTCATTACACTGATTTAGCGCACTGATTTCCTGGCCATGTTGTTTGCCTATGTTACTTGTAACATACTTACCTAGGATGACTGGAACTTCACTCTTCACTCTTTCTCTCTCGTTCCTCTCAAGTGTCACTACTATTTCAGAAAAGGCAGGCCGACTGTCTGCACTCATCTACCATAGACATAAAATAACACATAAAAAACTATCTCAGTGAATAACATGAACAGTTTTATACAGATCTACAGTCCTATGTGTTTTTGTAAAAAAAAAAATACAGTTTTATTTTATGTTTGGGTACGTAGCTTACATTGCAGCAATTGACAGCCAGGCGAAGGAATGGAGGTGGACAGTCTCCTACCATATGCCCAAAGGCTTCCACATCCAGTCCAAAATCCTACAGTCAAACAGAAAATTTTATTTCATATCTATTACACTGATCAGGCATCTTCAGACAGAATACAAATACACACATAGACAAACTTGAGATACATATTTAACTTCAATAATGAACAACGTGTTGCTTTCTAAAATAAAATGAACTATGAAAAATCTATTTTATAAAAATATGCGACATGCTGCTTGACCAGCAGAGGGAGGCAGCGCTCTAGTGGTCATGCTCAATTTAACGTCAGATTTAGATTAGAGGTTGATTCATTATATAGTTATTCATATGCACATGCATCATGTTTATAAAAAAACATGGGAGTTAAGTGACATAAGGCCAAAATAAATCTAATTATTTCTGCATTAAGTTTGTTTTGTTTACAGATACAGTATACAATTTTACAATCAATACAATTTAAGAATATCAATATTTCTGTTATAATTACCTAAACAATAGACTTTCTAATAGACTGGAAATAGACTTTCAGACAAGATTTAAGTTTTTGTCTTTGAACAAAATTTATGTCTTTAAACTTAAATTTAGCAAAACTGATAAGTGATTTTTCACACAATCTCTAGGCTTGATCTATAACTGATAAACCAGCTTATGATGCTATGCTTGACTCTGTGTTTCATTTGGTGTTGTACAGCTGTATGATGTACCTCTGTCCGTGGGAGAATATCTGGGTCAGCCTCAATTCGAGCAATAATCTCACAAAGGATTATTCCATATGAAAAGACATCCGCCTATGGTATGAACATGACATCAATAAAGTTACACAAGTACATGAGCAGAGTTGGACATTGATTTGTTAGTTTTCAAAGACAGGATACCTTCTCATTGTATAGCTCTCCTCTTAACATTTCTGGAGCCATCCAGTAGGGGGAGCCCACAACTGCCAAAGGCTGCTTTTCAACACCATCACTGTAGACAAGCAAAACAAACATTTCATGCATGTCCTCAATCAGTATTCGAGTTATGTTTGGAATAACATTCTGAATATAGTCTTCCCATATAAGTGTAATACTTTTGCTTGTATTTCTGGGTTAAATGTTTGTCATAAATCTGTATTATTTCTGTTATATGTAAGACAGGGCTCTCAAGTTTTATCAAAAGTTTAGAGTGAGATTTAGAGGAGGAGCCACCCAAATATTTGCAGCAGCGGTCCCTCGACCCAACCAAATTCGCTTCAATTTTTGCTAGCAGTTCAATTTTGCCTATTGTTCATAATTGACCAGCACAAATGGAAATTATAACAATTGTTAAATCTGATAAAAAAGACAAATTCATCCAAATAAAATAAATAGTTATATTTAAAAAATACAAATTTATTGAAAAATAAAAATAAATTTGACCCCAAACAAGCCAACTGAACATCAGTGCTCAATGTACATAACATTGTGTCATAAAAACTTGCCCTGAGCATGTATGTCAAGACCCACACCGGTCACCTTTACAGGGGTCATCGGATGCCCATTTTCCACAAGTTGGTATGATTCTTTTGGGTGTTCATGTAAAGTTTGTAACATACTTTGGTTAAAATTTCTCAATGGTTGTGTAAAACAACACCCTTTTTACCTCCTCAAAAGCAGCTCTGTTCACAGTGACCCGTTACGGTGCATGTCTCTTTAAATGATAATGAGCAACAACTTTTTGGCTTTTTGAGGATTAAAAAAAAAGTGAATGGATTTTTTTCATTGCATGGTGATTGTGTCCACACACTGCAAAGACACATTTATTTGCAAATACCATATAAAGGTGTATTTTGCATCCGATGACCCCTTTAAAAGCAGTTGGAGAGTTTTTGAATGCATCAAAAATAATTTAGCACGAATTTGGCTATAGGCTACTCCTCAACATCAGCTCTCACTGTCTTTGATCACAGGCAAGAGATATCGTCCAGGAATCGTAAAATCAAAATGCTAAAAAAATAAAAAATAAATGAAGATGTCCGCAAACCGCATTCATCAGATCGTACTCTTTCAACTTCCACTCCGTGTGTGCGCGTGTTGTCTAGTAACGAACGTGCTTGCAGCGGGAACACATAATTTACCCGGAAACAACTAATTCTAATTTCTGATTGGCTGGTAGCTAGCATTTAACTCTGTATAACTCGAGACAGATGCTATGAACTCGGCAGAGAACTTCCCTCCGTTTTCCTGCGCCTCGTCCATTAATTGTATAGCGGGACAAGTTCCCTTACTCCTCAGCGTGAGAAATACAAGGTGTGGCGTGTGAGCGTGTGAACGGGTTGAAATGCGTGTGTCTCACGCCCAATGCGTGAGACTTGAGAGCCCTGATGTAAGATAAGGTATGCACTGACCTATAATCAGGGATTTTCTCTGCCAGCCCAAAGTCCCCAACCACAGCTGTAAAAGCACCATTGTCACAACGCACCAGACAATTCTGTAAAAGAGTGTTGTGTCAGAGTGTATATTTTAATATACTGTATAGTCTTAACTTTTTTTTGTCCAATAACTGTAACACTTTGCAGCAAAGCACAGTGACTAGACATAGGTGCTGGTTAGGGTTGCCAACTGTTCCGTATTAATACGGAATCATCCCTTATTTATGACATCAAAGCAGCAGTAGTGTAGTCTAGGGTATACGCAGACATATGCTATTTGACCACCTAGTTTTAAAGGAATTTTGCGGATACTAACTTAAATATGAGAGACTATACATCTATCAATAGCAGTTCAAGGAAGACTTTAAAACCAAGCAAAATCCTATGCTCCAGCTTCAAAGTCAGTGGGACTCATTACTAATAGCAATTCTGTTTCACCATCCGCGTTTTGATTGCAGCAAAACAGTTTGGCCGAATTCAGACAACATGGTTACTGTTCATGAGCCCCATATCCAGTCACACAACATCCAGCCATACAGTTTAATATATACATATAATATATATAGTAGTCAACATTTGAAGTGGATCAAAACCATTCATCAAAGTTATACATGAATTTTGAACAATACTCGTTCTTGTGTTAGGACAACTTTGATGAACTTTTTTGATCCACTTCAAATATTGACTACTGTGTGTATGTATGTATATATAAGAAAATTAGCTTTTACGTGCATATGATATGCACTTTATGGCGTGTAATACGCACGTACCCCACACCACTAATCCTACCCAAGGGGTTTGCAATGCGAGATATTACACAACGAGATTTAATAACTGATTATGCTGTAGTCAATGTATGCTTTTTCCTGTGAGCTTTTTGTTTTCCAATGCATTTTTTTTCTATAGTAAAATAAAACATTTACCTGTAGTTTACCCATTTTTTAATTAAATTAAATTGTACAAATAGGTTAAGCAAAACAAATATGTTGCTGTCTGAGATTGATTTTAGCATTTCATTCAGCCAAAAAAATTACACACTTAACTGCAAACACTGAAATGGCATACACTATGTGGTACAGTACAACAATTTTGAAAGTCCTTTATACTGTTCATTATTTTCCCATAAAGAACCAAGATTGTCCCGTATTTTCCTTTGCTCAAGTTGGCAACCCTAGTGTTAATAGAATAAATCAGTGCATTGTAATTGTGTTTGTACCTTAGATGTAAGATCTCGGTGGAAAATGCCCTTGCTGTGTAGATATTTCAGCCCTCTTGCAATGTCCAGAGACAGACCTATCCTCACAGTCCATGACAGATATATGTCACTGTCCAGCAGCTGCTCCAAGTTGCCGCCATTTATGTACTGTAAATGTAGTCACACTACAGTTATCATCACATCAACCAGACAGTCCATTAACTCCTGTAGTCTGGATTTCTGTGCAGTGTCTTACCTCTGTTAGAGCATGAAGCTGTCCTTCGTGAACACATACACCCAAAAACCTAAAAAAAGACCCAAGGTGAGTATTGGATTTTTTTTTTTTTTATTTGCATTCCTTTTGTAAATATGCATTTTTTCAACCTCGGATAATTCCCCCATGGGATACATAAAACAAACAAACAAAAATATACCACCACAATCTTATTGTCATCACATTCAGTTCAGACTTTACAACCACACAACTGAAGTAAATATAAAAATATAAAAACTGGTGTAGAAAAAAAATTTCAGTTAGTTTAATTTAATTATTGAAACGTTAAAGGTTTTACTTTGGTTAGTTTGAGCTGAAACTAACATAAAACATTAGCTTTGTTGTTACTGTATGTAAGTGTTGCAAACAAGTTAAAAACTGTTCTTATCGAATTTGTTTAAAATTAATTTTGTTTTGTGAGAAGAACTGTTGAATACAATTTAACAACCCAATTTTAAGTTAATGGTGAAGGTGGACATTCTGGTGGTTATTGTAAGAATGATAAATGCTTGTTGATGTCACATAGCAATGTGTCTTGCCTATTTTACCATAAAATTATTTGTTTCTTCCTTTTTGGCATTATCGCCACATTTCAGGATCATTAGTTTAATTTTCCTTAATTATAACTTGTATAGCGCTGTTTTTAAACTTGTATTAAATTTATAATGTATACATATAAATCAGGGATTAAAAACAAATTGGTTCGTTCTGCATGAGCAAAAACGGTAAGGTTATTTTTTTCTTTCTGGTTAGAGTTCCAAAGTCTCCTTAGGTCACTTATAACAAAATAAAAAATTACTGCTTTATTTATTTAGAAACAGAAGTAATTTAAAATGATATGTATGTATTTTGCTTTTCATTTTTTAATCTACAACAAAGTATAATGCTCCTAATAAGCTATAACAGAGCTGCCAACATTGGAAACTCCAAACCTAAAGAAAGAAAGACCTCAAGGTGGATTCAACTCCAATTTTGGATTTTACTGAATATAAAGCACCGTAATTTCTTCATCTTTTTGCAATATAACTAAATTGTATATATAAAATAATTTTAATTACAATGGTCATGTTTGTATTTTTTTGTATTTATTATGTACACTATTTAAATTAATATTCAGAAACAGATGCCGTTACATAGGGTGCTACTATTTTATAAATTTTTTCCTGTTTTTCTGCTTCAGTAAATAAACATTGTTACTTTCGAAACTCTTAACCTGCCATCATCATCATCTTAGGAATCTAAACATGACAGAATACCAGACCAAAAAGGGACATTGCAGCTGTAAACGTTGCGCCTAGAAGCTGCCCAGAACTTTAAGGAGGAATTGTTTTTATTTTACATGGTGGCAGTAGTTTGGAGGACTATGTGGAGGAGTTTATCAACATCAGCCACTGTGCGACGTGTGATGACGCCTTCGTAGTTCCGCGCCTTCCCAGAGGGGGCGTTCTGTCACGATTATGTTCAGTTAGTTTCCCTTTCATGGACTTTTACTTTGTTTATCATCTGTTTCCTGTTGTCTTTGTTCTAGTTTTCCCGCCAGTCATCTCCATGGATATTCATTTAATTATCACAGCTGATCATTATTGAGCTTGTTATCATTGAGTATTTAAGTTCCTCATTCCTTGCTGTTTGACTGGTATTGTTGGTGTTTGCTATGTACTGTCTCAAGTTGTTCGCTTCTGTAAATAAACCTTGTTACAATTTTGAAGTAACAAAGTAAAATAATTCACTGATCTTTCTTTTGTTCTTTGATTAACATTTAATGACAGGTGCCAGCAGGTATAGCTATTAGGCTGCTGTCAATGCACGGATCCTGTTTAGAGGCGGCTCTATGTGCACGCTTTGGATGTGTGCGCAGCATAGAAAACAGCACGCAAGTACAGAAGTATTCTGTTTCGTGGATCACATTTTAAAAAATCACATTAAAATGCGCACACAGGAAATGATAAGCAAAATTTTAACTTTATAACAATTATTATCAGTTTCTGACCTTAATTACATAGTTGGAATCGATTTTCTATTCCTAACACTACTAACTACTAGCCTAGTCTATAGAAAATATTTAATCCATGCTATTGCATGTGAATAAATAAGTGTATGGTAACTATGGGGCTATGTGAAATATATGTCATTTTTTCCAGATATTGTCGATGATCATCTGGTAATTGACAGTTATAATGGACATCATGATACTCGACATTGTCGATATACAATAATATTTTCATTTCGCCCAGCCTTAATTCCATGCATACAGAGAGAAGTATTCCGTCTTTTGTATAACAAAACATTTTTTAAAAAGGGAAAAAGGTGAGTGCCACACCTGAGGATGTTGGGGTGGCAAAGGCGGTTCATGAGTTGCACCTCTCTCAGCATGTTGGCTTTGTTACTGGCCATTGTGTTCATCTTCAGAGCCATCACCTGGCCTGTGATCCTGTGCTGCACCTGCAGAATACACACACACAGGCATAATGACTTAAATACAGAATAAATTGTATATTCTGTCCCCTAACCTTAAACCTACCCATCACAGAAAACGTTCTGCATTTTTTCCTTTTCAAAAAAATATAATTTTGAACGATTTGTAAGTTGTTTTTTCTCATGGGGGACCAAAAAAATGTTCCCACAAGATAAAAAAAATTCTAGTATTACTATCCAATGTATAGAATACCTGATCCACTGATTCAGTGACACTACTAAAAAATAAATATTTTGTATGATGCACATAGTAGACCAGAAATGCCCAAACCAAGGTCCATGACCTTTGATTTGTCCCACCATGCCATATAAAAAATTAAAAAAACATGCCACAGAAGCATAACTTTGATTTAATTAAACTTTTTGTTTTAACATTTTTGTAAAAATGTCAATATTATTATAATATAGTTGGATATAGTGCAACATTTACTTTCAGGCCACGGTGCTTACACAAGTTTGATTTTTGTCCCTTTGTAGTAAACGGTTTGGGCACCTCTGCAGGTGACAACTTTTAGTTTTCTTTGGTCAAACTAAGGTAAGGCAGTATATATTATTAATGTATTTTTTCCACAGAAGATTTTTTTTTTCTCTATGATTGTATTTCTATTAGTGCAATGAACTGAACACAGCCTAGCCTATATATACTCCAATACAGGAGATAAATCTATAAGTTGATTTCCTGACTCAAAATTCCATACCACGTCTTTTTCAGTGAAAGTCACAACTAATCATTTTGTCAATCAATAACAACAAGCTTCTGCATCTATAACCTGTAGAGTGCTTATATCTCATTCTTTACATATTCTCATGAAAATTATGGATACATAGCAAACATAGACATAAAAAATATTATATTATAATATAATTGTTATATTATAATGTAAAAACTTCCACAGCTGGTCTTCACAACAGGGTAAGTGCTTGATGGGTCATGCCATTTAGTCGTGTAGATGCTCTAATTGAGGATAAAATCTATTCACATTTGTACAAGAGTATCCAAAGCTTTTTCTGGGCCTGAAAACCCAGAATTACTCTGAACCATGTCGATTAAAATGAGCAAAATATAGGAGTTGAGGATAAAGAATCTAGTGGTGATAGACAAGAGAAGCTGGGATTTGTATGCACAATAATACAATAGCTGTCTTTAAGTTAAATTAAATATGGCTTTTTGGTTTGTATTATTGTGAGAGACTAAGACAGAGATCCAGTGCAGTATGCTGAGTATTAATAATCATTAGGCACTAATAGGCTTTCTGGATTTCCCGTCATCCCACCTAACCAGCTGGAATCCCAGACATCATTACAATGACGTCACATGCAAAACTCAACATGGGCTTCACCCACTCCTACACATGATCCATCACCAAACACCACAGCGTACACCATCCCACGTTTATAAATCAGATATCGGACTGACTTTGATTTATAACTATTTGCAAACCGTATGTCAACAAACAGTACATTCATATTTCATACTTAACAAAGAGTCATTTGTCAGTCAGACATAATTCTTCTATGACACCATTTTGTTCCAAATAAATTTTAATTAATGGTGACATCGTAAAAGGAAAAAAGACAAACCACTTTCAGCATGAAACATTACATTTATTAAAAGTTACATGCTCAGCTTTCTGCATAGTTTTAGTTGTCTACTGTAAGACAACATATTCAAAAATCTGAGCCAAAACAGCTGTTTTTTTTTTATTTATAGAGATAAAAAAAAATCATGTGTCACATATTTTCAGACCTCACGGGTTATTAGTTATGCTCACATATCTGCAGTTCTGCAAAAAATATGTAATACTGATGTAACTAACCACTAATTAAGAATAAACGACAAGTACTAAATAGCTGTAATATTATGTAATAATGTATGTTATTATGTATTAATATTATTTATGTATTACTACTATTTTTATAAATTATTAAATTTGTGATGGTTTGACTTTAAATTCATGACAGTCAGTAGTGGTCTGGTTTGACTTACATCAAAATTATTTTAAACAAATAACCCAGAATATTTTTCATAATTTGCTTTTAAGAATAAAATCAGAGCCGCCAACTGTTGATAGAAGCAAAAGACATGGGCCAATAAACACACAGGTACCCCTCTGTGATGAGGCAGACAGATTAGGGCAGGTTGGTAATCTGATTATGCTGTGGAGTGGAACCGTCCTGTCTTATAATTAATCACAGACACCGTTGCTCTTAACATGGACACATATGACACTGTTATTATATACAACACATGATTTTTGAGAAGCAGTGATAACTGAAACTATTATACATTGTAGTTCATGAGACTTTAGGGCTAATATATATATATATATATATATATATATTTTAAACAGACATTTTTTGGCATAATGATCATGATACTAAAACATAAAAATGTAATATTAATTATGAATTATTAATATTATAGTTGCTGTTAATAATAACAACAATGATTATTAATAATACAAATTATTAATTATTTGTATTATTTCTCACAATATAATCAAACGACACATTAAATAAAAATATTGTTATTTATAAAAGTTACTTAACAGTGAATACCACTGTTGGGTGCTATTCTTTGAGACACACAAAATGGTTCCATTTATTGGCAGAAACAAAATAATAATAATAATAATAACAATAAACATTTAAAGAGTTTAAGTTGATAAGTGTGAATATCCGTTAAAAAATATACAATCAATGCTATTTTGAATTTATTTCGCTAGCCTCCTGAACTTTGTTAATGATCATAATTATTTATGGTATATCCATGGACTGTTTAAATCATGTAAAGTCCCCTGCTTTCATCCCAAACTTAAAGTCATCAAAAGGTGCAACCAATTATCAGGCATGACCACTGCAGTATGACAGTGGTATGTGGTTAAAAAGAGGATAGGTTACCTTAAAGACTTCTGAGAAGAACCCAGAGCCGATTTTTTCACAGAAAAAGTCGTCGATTCGTGCCAGGCTGGACACCGCACTTCGCAGTGCCCGGTACGATGACGGCCGCATCCGGTTGGGCCCGTAAAGGGCATGAAAAGGTTCTTGGTTTTCATCTTGATCCATTATGATGGACAGGCAGGCAGCAGGTCCCTTCAACGCAGCCAAATATCCAAAGTCCAAATATCCATATCCCGAGTGAATGGACTACAAATAATCACTTAAAAGGCAGCTCTGTGACTAGTAAAAGAACGTGAAATACTGAGTACCACATATAATTACTCGATTAAATATTCTCCAAAAAGGGTAAATAAGTGCACGTGATGAAGAGTGCGCTCGGGCTGTTTCGCGATTGATGCGGTTGCCATGTTTCATATTCCTATATTCCGGTCGTTAAATCAGTAATTTACTCCAAAGAGGTTGTGCGTTATCGCTCGTAGTTCCAGATATGTCCTCCCCAATATCTGTAGTTTAACTCCCAACAGCTTTTACAAACAAATCCTGCAAAAAAAAGGTTTTAAAATAAGTAATGTACTGCTCCTTTAAAAGAAAAATAAATAGGCATGTGCTGATATTTCAAATGAAGCCCGATAAATGGCGACAGAACGAGTAAAATTATTGAGAGGCAGCAGTAGGGAAAAATCTTATTGCAAGCAAAATAATACAACAAAATAATTCCAATGGCAGTAAGAAATGCGGTGTGTCCGCACCATCTGTCAAGCCTGGCTACAGAGAGGATCCATTGCGGATTGTTTCTGACCGCTATGTCAGGGCTTGCTCTGAATGCAATTAATGTTTCGCCTTTATCGACTTTTAAAGCGACTACCGTTTTACAGACTAAGCTGAATATTATTTTCTATAAGACATGCGAATTTATAATAAAAGCATCTTTAAGCGTGCACATGCAACCAAGGACGGCATGCACGTAGCCGGGCCCATGCGGCTGCCAAAGAATATGGCACTGTACCTGATTTCAGTAAGATCGAAGAAAAAATACTTTCTCGTTTGGGGACCAACGTTGCATTTAGCAGATCTTCAATGTTTTGTCAACATCTCGTTCGCAAGCTGTCACTGTCCGTCTCGGCCATAGTGTAACGCTTATGCCGCTTGTAAATTTGCCCGTTCCGTTCATTGGTGAAGAATAGGGGCAGGTCTTGGCGAGGCTGGACATTGCGCGTCGAGCATGCGCACTTGCGCAGTACATGCTCCAACGTAGGCCAGTGTGATTCTGCACTATTTAGGTACTAGGCTACTTTCAGTTTTGTGTCCACAAAACAATGGGACGTCACGGACTGCAAGTCAATGAAATTTTAGCTTAATCGACTTCGAAAGCATTTTAAGTATTTTAGCCAACATTTGCACAGCAGGAATAAGTTTACATTTGCCTTTATTCTTGATGAGCTTTCGTATTTGGTCTTCTGATTGGCTGCATCATACGTCAATCAAGCATTCAAGCCAATGAGCGGCCAGTACGCTGGCGTTGCTGAACCATGATGTCACTTTTACATTTCAATTCACAATGCAACGTTAATAACATGCAGACAGCGACCGCGATGATATCATCGTCGTCGTGAGTCAGCACTGCAGTACGAAAAAAGGCCACTAACCCATTATTTGAAATGAAACTAAAGTATTATATCAATTTGGCCACTGTTGTGGAATTCCTGTGCTTCCTCTGATATTCTGGTGAACTCCTCTCATCTGAAGCCACTATCTTTTACCATCTAGATTAAATCAGACTAAATGATTGTTCCAAAATAATTGTCAAATTATTGCTTTGTCTTCAGTGTCATTATTAAAATGTGCTGCCCAAGAATTTGCATTTAAAATGAAATATGTAGGCTATAGTTGAAAGCTAAATTTGAACTTAAAACTAAGCTACTGTAGCAACACAAGTTTTTCTTTTAAATGAACAAAATGTATTCAATAAGCGAGTATATTAAAACAAAACAACGTCAAAACAACATTATTATTACTCTGTCATTTTTTTAAATAAAATATAAGCCTATTAATTTTACTTGCATAGACTTTCACTTTATCTTAATTTTTTAATTGGAGAATGTACATAACAAGACAGGGAACAATCAACAATGTAAGACACTTCCACTGAGACTAACACAGAGTTTGAATTTGAGAAGGAAATTAATGTTCACTTTCAGATGAAAAAGATGATTAAAAAGCCTGAATCTGCCATGGTTCACCAATAAGTGGCAGCAGAGAGAAATGTTTACGTCTCTTTCTGCCCTTTATAATTTTAAGTTGTTGTTGTTGTTGTTTTTTTTACATTATTATTATTATGTTTTTCAATTTATACTTACAAAATGTGAAAAATGTGTGAAAATGTGTCAAGAACTTGCTGTTGAATTCTGCAATTTTGAAAGTTCAATAAAAAAAATACTTGTCTTAGAGCTACTTTGAACTTTTGCTCTACACCACATTGGGCTGTTAGTAGTTAATTTGATAAGTTTGTGAGAAATATGGGAAATAGTCTAAATATATTTTACAAAAATATTTTGAGACAAAATTTTACTCATTAATATATTCTGTAGGCTATAGGCTATACCATCATGTGTGAAGCCTCAGTTGATACCCAGATAGAAAAGCTGTTTCAATTTTGTTTAAATGGTTATATTTCTTAACCCCGTGGTATTATTCAGTCATTTTGGATTTAGACCAAATAATATTGTATTTAGATTTTTTTTTTACTTCATTGGAATGTGGAATGGTACGAAACTTTTTGGCACTTGCTCAGGGCCGGCTCTAGCCCTTTGGTTGCCCTAGGCGAGATTGAGTTTTGCGCCCCCCCCCCCCCAACCCCTTATTAAAAATACTTAAACAAGCAAATTATGACTTCAACTGTATAATAAATTGTTCATACAAATGCTACAAAGAACGTTCAATGATATTTCTATCATCCTGCATTGTACAAATACATTTTGTCTGACCATGTAACTTGTAGTATTTAAATTACAATTACTACCATCACTACTATTATTACTAATCTATTAGGTTGCTACAAGGCTAAGGGGGTTTCGGGGGTATGCCCCCCCTAAGACAATTTTGTGCATTTTAATGGTAAATTCATCAATCTGGTGCACTTTGAGAGTTCAAAATTAAAAGCTCCAACCCATATTGAGTGTGCAAATTGAACAAAGAAAAACTCAAACCTCTTTTAGTTACAGTGTCTGTCTACATGACACTACTACATAATAATAGTTATAATATTAACCCCATGACAGCAATAGCCATAGGCTATATTGTAAAACAAATGCACTGAAAAATAAAGGAAACTTTCATAATTAATTTTGTTACTTGGAAGTAACCCAGCGCCGCCAATTAAACAAAACAAAACAAAACGAATGGGCCGATGTACAAGTTTTTTGGGCCACTAAGACAAAAAAATAAATAAATAAAAGTATTATGTATCGGCCCAAAAAGCACGTCGGCCCACCGGGAATCTCTACCATCCTGGGGGAAAAGAATTCGCTCTCGGTAGTTCCGATGGCCAGCATGCCTGTGCACAATACGAAGTAAATTTATTTCGTTTGACACCTTAATGGCTGAGATGAGAATACTTACCTCTATACTGGGCTTTCTTTTTATCTGGTTGCTTTCTCCGTTTTCGTCCCTGTGCACCAGAGGGTTTCGATCAACACGCCAGCAGCCGAGCACTTGCCTAACATAACGTAACGTAACGTAACGTAACCCCCCACCCCACCATTAGGAAATGATCGACAATAATCATCAATTCAATCTAATAATCAGGTTGACAAGTAATTAAACGTGTGGCTGAGGGGGCGCCGGATGATCATGTTTAATAAACATGTTTTTGTTTCGTTTGTCATTCTAATTCTATGATTAATGGGAAGTAGGGCGACATTAGAGGGCGCCCGCGCGCTGCGCCCCCAACACATTTGTCGCCCTAGGCAACCGCCTAGTTCGCCTATAGCAATCGCCGGCCCTGCACTTGCTATGTGAACACTCCAAATAGACTCTGAGAGCCCTCACAGGGCAGAGTAGATTTGCATCTCTTTCATCTTCTGACGAAGGAAGAGATGACAGCAAAATAACCTGTGCTCTAAACAGAGTCGAGAGCACTTTAGGAACATACCCGTGCCTTGCCTTCAGGACGACTCTGGAGTCGTTGGGCCCGAATTCAAGGCAGGAAGCGCTTACTGAGAGTGCTTGCAAATCACCCACTTGCTTGACTGATGCCAGTGATAGCAAGAGGGCAGTTTTGAGTGAAAGCGGCTTCAGGTCAGCAGACTGAAGTGGCTCGAAAGAGGCCCCTTTCATGGCCTTCAGGACCGTGGAAAGGTCCCAAATAGGTATAGAGCGGGGTTGAGGCGGGGTTTTGCCTTCTGGCCCCCTTGAGGAAGCGCACGACTAGGTCGTTTCTTCCCAGTGATTGCCCAGCCACGTGAGCATGAAATGCTGGAAATACAGGTCGGGACGGGGATGCCAGATCGTCCCGTTCGCCTGCGTGAGGAGGTCTCTCCAGCCATGGGGCTGATTCCAGCAGCTGAGTCAACTCGGAGAATCATGACTGGTTCTTCCAGAGCGGGGCTACCAAGAGCACTGCACACTTGCTCTCCCTGATCCGTTCGATGACCTGAGGTAGCATCGTGACCGGTGGGAATGCGTACAACGGGCGGGCCCTGTCTTTGGAGAAAAATGTTTGGTAACGAGCGTTGTCTTCTGAGGCGAAGAGGTCGACCTCTGCCTCGCCGAAGATGCTCCATATCATCTGAAACATTTGCGGGTGAAGAGACAATTCCCCTGGGAGGACATTGTCTCTGGATAGCATATGGCGCTAGACGCTGAATTGCGAGCGCGCACTCTGACGTCAGCCACGCTCTCATCTATATACAATTTATGACTGTTCCCAGAAAAGATATACTCTGGCTGTGAGACAGACAGTGCACTTGATGGCAGGGGAGCCAGGTTCTGTGAGTTATTAACTGCGCCTCTGAATGGGCTATGACCAGCCAATCGTCGAGGTAGTTCAATACTTGCACTCCTCGTTGTCTCAGGGGGGCGAGAGCTGTGTCCATGCACTTCGTAAGTGTATGGGGTAACCCGAATGGTAGGACTATGTACTGATAAGCCTGCCCCTTGAAGGCGAATCGCAAGAATGGCCTGTGATAGGGTGCTATCTGAATGTGAAAGTAAGCATCTTTCAGATCCACTGAGAAAAACCAATCCCCCAGGCGAATCTGCGCGAGAATTTGTTTGGTTGTCATAAGCGCGTCATAAGTGCTTTGTTCAGGTGTCTGAGATCTAAGATGGGCCTGAGGCCGCCATCTCTCTTTGGAACGAGGAAATATAGACTGTAAAAGCCCGACTTGCTTAGTGATAAGGGGACTGGCTCTACAGCCCCTTTCACTAACAGTTTTGACACTTCGGTGCGAAGGACGTGAGCTGCATTGCTTCTCACCGATGTCTCGACTACAGTTAGAAAGCGCGGGGGTCTGCGCGCAAACTGTAGCGAGTAGCCTCGTTTTATTATGTTCAACACCCATTTTGATATTCCAGGGATGGCTTCCCAGGCCTTGGCCCGCATAGCTGGGGGTTGAATGAAGTCTGGGTCTACACTTTATGATAGGGACCCGGCCGCCCAGCTGTTTTGTGTTTGTGATACTGTGTGAACAGTGCTTACGTGCAGGGGTGCGTACTTAATAGTGGGCACACAACCTACATTCATTACACTTCCAGCGTGAGCTGGGGGGATCTGGACCGGCGGCGCTGGCTTCGCTAGCTGAGGAGGCGGTGCCCTCTTGTGGCAGCCCGAAGCAGAGCTGGATCGTTTAGGGAGGAAGTGACGCATAGCCTGAGACGCTTTCTGAGCCTCTGTGTAACTATCCACGAAACCTTTGACTGCTGGGCCGAACAGACCGGTGGTGGAGGTAGGGGAGTCGAGAAAAGCTGCCATATTTGCATCCTTCATCTCTGTTAAGTTCAACCAGAGATGACGTTCAAGCACCGTCAAGTTCGCCATGCACCTACCAATCACCTGGGCGGTTGATTTGGTAGCTCGCAGAGCCAGGTCTGTGGTTCAGGTACAGACTCATCCATCGAGCAGAGAAGTTTGGCCGGAAAAACCTGGAGTACAGCCATGGTGGGACAGCCACGTAGGCTCGGCCAGCGAGAGCTAAAGTGGGGCGGCAAGGCTTCTATTGGTGGGTCGCCTTAACTTTACATCCCATAGCGGTGGGCAGGCAGAGGTGTGCAGCCACCACCTCTTCGAGGGGAGGAATCGCTTCGTACCCTTTTTCCACAGCGCCGTCGACGGTTGAGAGCGTTGAGGAGAAGGAAGGCTTTAGACGAGCTGAATGCAGTGCTTTCCACGACTTCGTTAACTCGCCGTGCACTTCTGGAAAGAAGGGGGCGGGTCTCTGCTGAGGGGCCAGGAACCATTCGTCCAGCCTGCTGCGCGTGGGCTCCTCGGGCGAAGACCACTCGAACCCGAGGTCTTCAACGGCCTTAGTTAGCACGCGGAGAAGCTCTGCGTCAAAGCTGGTTCTCATGTCGTTCGCGCTGGCTTGTGTTGAGGGCGTGGGGTCAGTCACGGAGCCCACCCATTCCTCGCATTCGGATGCAGCGACGCTGTCATCCTTCTCAACTTCCTCGTCTGAACCACCAAAAGAGACGAGACCGGCCGCTTGCTGAGAGGGGTGCTGGTCCGCCTGAGTAAACAGGACCGGCGAGGGTGTTTCTCTGGGAGAGAGCGAGGCACACGGGGACTGGGTCGGCGTGTGCTCGCTCTTGTTCATCCGCTCTGGCATCCTCTGTGCGCTGCGCTTTTTCTTGCGCGGCTCGAACGGAGGAAAAGGTGGAGCGGGAGGCGCGGGGTCGTCGTGGGCGAAGGGAGCCAGACGAGACCGCAGGGTGAAGAGCGCCATTTCATCACACTCCAGGCAGCCGCCCTTAGCGAGTGCAGGTTCCGCGTGGTCACGGCCCAGACAGGAAGCGCAGAGGATGTGACGATCTCCGCCGAAGAGAGGGCCTCTGCACAAGGCGCAGGAGACCCGAGGCATTTGAAACAACGCCTACAAATTGCTCTTTTAGAAAAGTGAGTCGTAACGGCGAACACACTATTTGCTTGTAAAGGATATAGCGCGCCGGATGGCACAGCAGAACAGCGGGCTGAAGGCAGCATCCAGTTGAAAACCAGGAAGCCGTCGTCTTCAGAACTGCTTAGCAGATGCTTGTTCCGCTGAAGGCTTTTCGACGGCAGCGAGGCTTCTCATCCCGAGGTCAGCAAAGTGAAACTTGTTGAAGGAGATTAAATCTGAATTCTATGGCGAAATGGGGGCTTATATTGCTATAAGCCACGCCCATTCTGGCATAGCATCCTGATTGGTTTGTGCATCCTAGCCGACTCACCATAGGTTTGTCCAGTTGCCGCAGCTCAGCCAATGAGCGAGCCAAGGCACTCAGCTGTATGTCTACTGTGCAGCTGCACTGCGTTTTAAAGAATTTGCTTCAATATTCTCAATAAAAGGAGTTTTCCCATAGCGTAAGCTAACTTATGCAATACGAGAGACCTCTTGAAAGGGAACTGAACGTTTTGAACGTTCCAAGAACTTTCAGAAATGTTTTCATAACCTTATGGGAACATTTCAATCTCTTTCCTGCAGGCTAAGTAGTGTACTTCCTCCCTGAGTGTGAAATGGACTTTTGTTCATCACAAAAAAAAAAAAAGCCTGTTGTAATTCTAAATCATATAAAACAAAACAAAGAAACAAGGCGTGAAAAATAACACTGAGCCAATCCTGCTGAAAAATCCAGGATAAACCATCATGAGTTCCATGTTAGTTCAAGGCTGGTTAGTGCTGATCTGGTGGACTAACATAGTCATACTGTTCTCGAGCAAGAGAAAGGAAGTGGCTTCATAAAAGTTAACTGTCAAATCTTATAGCTTATTACAAAGACAGTGAGGAAAATCTAGCATTGCTGGTCACCAGCACAAGGTATGTTTTGCATGCTATAACCAGCAGAAGAAGCAGGAGGAGGGCTGGTGGACCAGTTTTGCTTGAAAACAGAATGACTATGCTGGTCCACAGCTAGACCAGCACTATACCAGCTCTAACCAGCATAAACCAGCCTGGACCAACATGGAATTCATGCTTGTTTATGCTGGAATTTTCAGCAGGGAAGTTCAAAGTCGTAAACCGACCCTCCTTTCTCACCCTTCTGGTTGGTCTGGAAGAAATCTTTCTGCATTCATGGTTTAAGCCAAACTTTGTGGCTGTTCCCTGTTCTTTCTTCAGACAGCTTAGTGTCTGGTGGTATTACTTGCTTAGGGACAGTCTCAAAATGGTCCTAGAAGTTTATCTAATGATTGCCACAGAGGTTCCTGTGAAAAGCTGTTCCTGCTAAAGCCAGAAGTTTCAGCATTGGCTGGCCAAGAGGTTCCCTTGACCTCTCTATCCCTCAGCTTAGTGTTTTGTGTTTGGTGGTATTACTTGCTTACCACAATATTACAATAACTGTCCAGTTTCACTACATATAGCCTACTCTCCACAAAGAGATCTGATCTCACCATCATCATGTCCGTCTGTGATTACATGAAGAAACAGAAAAAAAAATGATCCAGACTAAATCCAGAAGAACTTAAAAAAAGTGCCTAAAATTTTCACAGGTTTCTTCAAGTGTCTTGGAGATGCAGTTTTTCCTGGATTTAGCCTCTCTCAGTTTTTTCTGTTTCTTCATGTAATCCTAGATGGACTTGATTATGGTGAGATCAGATCTCCATGTGGATCATACCGGCTGTTGTCAAACTCCTTGTGCATGCAAAAATCTCACTTGATAATTTTCAATTAATGGCAAAAGGAATGTTTGGAAATGTAAATTGATTTTTACTACTGATACACTATAGCAACATATATAAATAACTGGCTTAAAACCATTTTTGTGGGTAAAAATAGTAATGTTTCTTTTTAGTGTATCATAACCTGCGCTTACAACAAAGAAGATATGCATTTGTGGATCAGGTGACACACATGCATTCATTGACGTCTTTTCTGAGTAGATCTCATTTGATTCATTTGGATTTTGAGACTTTCTTTTCGTGGTTTTCAAGCATTTCACAACCCACACACAAACAACTACCAAGCCTGGTGCTAATTATTAATGTGTACACAACTACCCATCTATTTGATAAAAAAAGAAAACCTTTGTATTCACAAAAATTTATTTAGTAGCCTACGTTGAGCTCTCTCGGCCACTGTAATTTTGTACAAACGGCTGCACATTCATTTATTTCTGAATTTTGCACATACAAGTTGAAAGGCATTTGGTTGTGGATAGTAAAACATATCTGCAACATTTATCAAGATCATGGATATTTGTCCACACTCAAACCGTTTACTAAATTCATCCCAAATTATTTTCCTGTATATTTATTTGAATTTGAATATATAATTCAACATGTAAGCTAGATTGTGATATAGCCTACAGTATATGTTCAACTAGAATAAACATAAGAAAATACATATAACAAATCAAAATAAAAGACATGGGCCTAACCATAAAATCTGTGAAGTGTGTCCAAACTTCTGACGTAATGTATGGCCTTTGTAACATATCCATTAGAGATGCGCGGATGGGCTATTATTTAATCCGCAACCGCATCACAAAACGACTCGGTTACTAAAGTAACCTCGGTTCCCTGAGAGGAGGGAACGAATATTGCGTAAGTAGCTTACGCTATGGGAAAACTCCTTTTCTCGAGAATATTGAAGTCTTTATGTAAAACGCATTGCAGCTGCACAGCTGACAGCAATGAACGAAGGAGCTCGGTCATTGGCTGTGCTGCGGCAACTTGCTCGAACCAATGACGGGGCGACTCTGAATGCGCGACCAATGAGCGCGCTTCGCGCCCGCGCGCGTCAGAGCCCGTCAAGATGGGCGTGGCCAAGAGCTATATACTGGGCGCCCCGTCATGAGAGTTCTTTAGGTTAAAACGACTGAAGCGAACTAACCAAGCACAAGCACGGCAGCTTACGCAATACTCGTTCCCTCCTCTCAGGGAACCGAGGTTACGTTAGTAACCGAGTCGTTCCCTTTCGAGAGGTCTCTCCTATTGCGTAAGTAGCTTACGCTATGGGAACACCATGCAAAACGCCGTGCGTGCTGAAGTTCGCCTTATGATAGCCAGAGGCAGGTGCCTGAGCTGAAAAGCAAAGTTATCATCCAACTAGCCGGCAGAGGCGAGCTTTATATGTGGGAAAAAATACAGAGCGGCTAGAAGGCGCTCAGTGTGACACAAGCACATACATAATCTAGATACGAACTCGTAGTTCAACTAGCATCATGCTGATAGTACGTTGGAATGCAATGTCGGGACCTGTAGGTTGTAGAACCTGATAAATGTGGACGGTGAGGCCCAGCCTGCCGCCGCACAGATATCCTCGATCGGTATCCCGCTCGACCATGCCCAGGAAGAAGCCACACTCCTGGTGGAGTGTGCTTTGACTCCCCAGGGGCATTGAAGCCCCTTAGCTTCATAAGCCAGCGCTATAGCTTCAACTATCCAGTGAGAAATTCTCTGCTTTGAAACGGCGGAACCTTTCGTACGGCCGCCAAAGCATACAAACAGTTGTTCTGTCTGTCTGAATAGGGCAGAACGCTCCAAATACACTCTGAGAGCCCTAACGGGGCAGAGTAGATTAGCGTCGTGTTCGTCTGCTTGAGACGATAGCGCAGTTAGGGAGATAACCTGTGCTCTGAAGGAAGTGGTGAGCACTTTAGGAATATACCCATGTTTCGGTCTAAGGACGACCCTGCAGTCGTTAGGTCCGAATTCTAGGCAGGCAGCACTTGTCGAAAGCGCGTGCGGTCGCCCACTCTCTTGACCGAGGCGAGTGCCAGCAAGAGCGCAGTCTTGAGCGAGAGCTGTTTAAGGTGCACGGTTCGGAGTGGTTCGAACGGGGGCCCTTTAAGAGCAACTAGGACAGTAGCTAGGTCCCAGATCAGCACTGAGGGGGGGCGTGAAGGGTTCATCCTCCTAGCGCCCCTTAGGAAACGAATAATTAGGTCGTTTCTTCCCAATGGACGTTCCATTACAGGGTCGTATGACGCTGTGATGGCCGCCACATATACTTTGAGCGTGGAGGGGGTGCGGCCTGCCTCCAGAAGCCCTTGTAGAAAAGCGAGTACGTTTGTAATCTCGCATGTTTCAGGGTTCAGGCCCTTGGCATTACACCAGTCACTGAACACTTTCCATTTCTGGGCATATAAGCGTCTCGTGGAGGGCGCCCGCGCCTCAGCGATGGTATTTAGTGCTCCGCTCGTGAGGTTCCTGGGAACCCGTTGAGGGGCCATGCATGAAGGGCCCACAGATCGGGGCGGGGATGAAATATCATCCCGCTGGCCTGACTGAGGAGGTCTGGCCTCAGTGGAATCGGCCGTGGTGTAGATTGCATTTGCATCAGATCTGGAAACCATGTTTGGTTCTTCCAGAGTGGGGCTATCAGCAGCACTGCGTTTTTCTCCTCTCTGACCCGACTGATGACCTGTGGCAGCATCGTGATCGGGGGAAAGGCATATAAGGGGCGGCTCGGCCAGCTCTGGGCGAGCGCGTCCGTGCTTTTCGTGAAGAAAAGAGAGCAGTGCGCATTCTCCTTGGAGGCGAAGAGGTCGATCTCCGCTTTGCCAAAGGTTTTCCATAACCACTGAATCGTCAGCGGGTTGAGAGCCCATTCTCCTGGGAGAATCTTGTCTCTGGATAGCATGTCTGCCCCCTGGTTCAGGGCGCCTGGCACATGCGCTGCTCTCAGCGAGCGCAAGTTGTGCTGGGACCATAAAATGAGTCTCCTGGCCATTGAATGCATGGAGCTCGACCTGAGTCCACCCTGGCGATTTATGTACGACACTACCGTCATGTTGTCCGTTCGGACCAGGACGTGTTCGTTTTTTAGATGTGGGAGCAGGGCTCTGAGAGCCAAAGCGACCGCTTTCATTTCCAGACAGTTTATGTGTAGGCGCTTCTCCGGGTTTGACCAAAAGCCGGAGACAGGCCTGCCCTCGTAAAGGGCCCCCCAACCTATTTTGGAGGCATCTGTCGTTATCATCTTTCTCCTTGTGTTCACACCCAGACTCACGCCTGACTGGTATCAGTCGGCGGCTTTCCAGTGCGTCAGGGCTTTTATACAGCCGTGGTTCGCTCTGATTAAAAAGTGGCCCGAACGCCACGCGTGAGTAGGGACGCGGCTCTTGAGCCAGCGTTGGAGAGGGCGCATATGCAACAATCCTAGCTGGAGTACGGCCGATGCTGAGGCCATGAGACCGAGCATCCTCTGAAACCGCTTGACGGGGGCGCGCGCGCCCGCCCTGAATGATGTTGCAAGGCGCCGGATGGTGAGCGCACGCTCTGATGAGAGGCGCGCTGTCATTTGCATCGAGTCTAGAACTATTCCCAGGAAAGAAATCCTCTGGCTGGGAGATAGTATGCTTTTTGCAAAATTGATTCTTAGACCCAGGCATACTAAATGGCTGATAATCCAAGATCTGTGTGTTATTAACTGACTTTCTGATTGAGCTAGAACCAGCCAATCGTCGAGATAATTCAGTATTCGCACTCCCCTTCGCCTTAGGGGGGAAAGTGCTGCATCCATACATTTCGTGAATGTACGGGGAGCCAGGGACAGGCCGAACGGAAGTGCTGTGTACTGGTATGACTGTCCCTCGAAAGCGAATCTCAGAAACGGCCTGTGATGAGGCGCTATTGGAATGTGAAAGTAAGCATCTTTCAGATCCACTGAGAGAAACCAATCTCCTGGGCGTACTTGCACGAGGATATGCTTGGTTGTTAACATTCTGAACGAGCGAATCATTAGTGCTTTGTTCAGGTGTCTGAGGGCGGAACGCCCTGACGGAGACCGCCATCCTTTTTCGGGACGAGAAAATAGCGTCTGTAAAAACCTGCCTCGCTCAGAGAGGGGGAAACAGTTTCCACAGCGCCCTTTTCTATTAGTTTGCGCACCTCGGTGCGTAGAACATGTGAACACTCCTTTCTCACTTTCGTCTCAACCACAGTCGTAAAACGTGGTGGTCTGCGAGCGAACTGGAGCGAGTATCCGTGCTTTACTATATTCAATACCCATTTTGGCATATCTGGAATGTTTTCCCATGCCGCTGCGTGTACAGATATGGGCTGAATACAGGCTAGGGGCGGGCCGCTGTGACGTAAGAACCCGGCCAGCGAATCGCTTGAGCTCGTAGCTCTCAGAGGCGCGGGCGCGCGCTGAGCAGCTGAGTGAATGGGCGCGTGTGTGATTACAACAGCGCGCGCTTGTCTGTAACACTCGCAGCCTGAGCTGGGGTTGTGTTTGACACTGTAAGGACAGTGTTTATAAGTGGGGGTGCATAAACAGTGGTAGGCACACGCGTCACTTTTATAATGTTTCCCGCTTTTACTGGGGATGAATTTATAACTGTGTGAACAGTGCTTGTGTGTAGTGGTGCGTACATGACCGTAGGCACGTGATCTACATTCATGGGGAGCGCAGCCTGAGCTGGAAATGAATTTGGCACTGTTTTGACAGTATCTGGGAATGCACACTTTGTGGACATGTGAACCCTTAGTGACACAGGCAGAAAAAGACTCTTTTTGTGTTTTCTGTGCGTCGGCCAAAAACGGCGTTTCTTTGCAGGTGAGCGAGCTCTGTGACTGGCCCATTGACTGCTGTATGGACATATCCAGCCGCCTGTAAGGGGACTGGGTAATGTTTGAGCTTTTGCAGAGAGAGTGGTCCGGCTTTTGCGAGACACGCACTCTCTCTTCTCATTCTTGTGGCTAGGACAGCTTTCGAGGCTCAGGGTTCAGCACAATCTTGGGCCGAGGACCCCGTCGCTCAGAAGGCGGCTTGCGGTTGTGAGAGCGCGAGCGGCGTCGAGCGTCAGCCTGAGGCGCGGGCTGAGAGGCGGTGGGAGCTGTTCTAGCCCGCTGCGGCTGTGGCGGTTTCTGTCTGCTCTGCGATGAGCTTGAGCGCTTGGGCAGGAAATGACGCATAGCTTGTGAAGAGTTCTGGGCCTCAGTGAAGCGTTCGGCGAAACCCTTAACCGCCGGTCCAAACAGCCCGCTGGTGGAGATAGGCGTGTCGAGAAATGGCGCCTTATCCGCGTCCTTCATCTCAGTCAGAGTTAACTACAGATGGCGCTCGAGAACAGTCAAATTAGCCATTGCACGGCCAATAGACTGGGCGGTGGCCTTCGTGGCTCGCAGAGCTATATCAGTTGCGCTGCATAGGTCCCTAAAGGCTTCGGGTTCGGGGCCAGACTCGTCCATAGAGCGGAGAAGCTTGGCTTGGAACACTTGAAGTACCGCCATTGAGTGAAACGCTGATGCAGCTTGGCCGGCGGCGGCGTAGGCGCGACCGGCGAGAGCAGAAGTAGTGCGGCAGGGCTTCGAGGGGTGGGAAGCTTTGGCTTTCCATCCGGTGGTGGAGGGCGGGCAGAGATGATTGGCCACGGCCTCCTCGAGGGGCGGCGTTCCCTCGTAGCCTCTTTCCTTCGCGCCGTCCACAGAGGAGAGCGAAGAAGAAAAAGAAGGCTTTAGGCGCGCAGAGTGGGGGGCTTTCCACGACTTGGTGAGTTCGTCGTGAACTTCCGGGAAGAAGGGAGAAGGCCTTTGCCGAGGGGCCTGCTGGCGCCCCTGCAGAAACCACTCATCCAGTCGGCTCCGGGTTGGTTCTTCGGGAGAAGACCAATCGAGCCCGAGGTCTTCCACGGCCTTAGAGAGGACACGGATAATCTCGGTATCCATGGTGGAGCCCCCGCTCGTGCTAGCTAGCGTCGACGGGGCGGGGTCGAGAGTGGAGCCCGGCCAGTCGTCCGATGCAGCGTCGATGGACAAGCTGTCATCCATTCCCCCGTCGTCCTCGGACGCGCCGAAAGTCACAAGGCCCACTGCTCTGCTAGAGGGGTGTGGGTCCGACTGGGTGAACTGAACCGGCGGTGGGGAAGGCAAGAGCGGCGGTGAAGCACGCGGAGACTGGCTCGGCGTGACGTCACTGAGCTCAGGTTCAGGAAGCCTCTTTGAGCGGCGCTTTTTCTTAGTGCGCGGCTCAAACAGAGCGGTGGCGGCGATGGGCTCGCTCACGGCGAAAGCGGCGAGGCGAGCCCGTAGTGTGGAGAGACCCAGGTCATCACATTCCGGGCATCTGCCCCTGGTCAAAGCAGCTTCTGCGTGGTCCCGGCCCAGGCAGCGAGCGCAGATGATGTGACGATCCCCGTCCGGGAGAAGGTCTCTGCACGACGCGCAGGAAGGCATTTGAAACAACGCCTCAGAAAATTGCTCTTTTACAAGTGTCGCGGGGCGAACAGATGTAAAATACTTGCGTGTGTAGGACGCCGGATGGCTCAGTAGGATGGCGTTCGAAGGCGGCTGAAGGTGCCGACGTCCTCGTAGCAATCCCGCTGGTATGCTTTTCGACGGCGGCGAAGCTTCAATAATCCGGAGGATCCAGCGAAGAAGGTGTTCGCTGAAGGAGATTAAATCTAAAGAACTCTCATGACGCGGCGCCCAGTATATAGCTCTTGGCCACGCCCATCTTGGCGGGCTCTGACGCGCGCGGGCGCGAAGCGCGCTCATTGGTCGCGCATTCAGAGTCGCCCCGTCATTGGTTTGAGCAAGTTGCCGCAGCACAGCCAATGACCGAGCTCCTTCGTTCATTGCTGTCAGCTGTGCAGCTGGAATGCGTTTTACATAAAGACTTCAATATTCTCGAGAAAAGGAGTTTTCCCATAGCGTAAGCTACTTACGCAATAGGAGAGACCTCTCGAAAGGGAACTCATCATCCGTCCGCCATCCATCCGCACCAACGTTTTTGACCAATTTTCAAAACCGCACCCGCCCGCCATCCGCTGATTGGGCGATACAAGGCGCTGCTGATGACAGCCGCGAGACTAGAAAGCTCTCAGAATATCAGCAGTGAACTCCGTCTCCGATCGGCGCGCAGAGACAAAAATAAATAAACAGCCTAAATTAAACGCACTTCGGCAAACCTGACCTTATCTGATAGGCTACTGTACAGTATTTTCATTGTAGCCTAATAGAAAACGCATTTTGGCACATAATTGACCAGAAACAATATCGAACGGGCACACAAGAGAGCACAGGTTCACACATGCATCCGTCAGCTTTGATTTTACATCCTGTGGTAGGTCTATTGGGATCTCGACGGACGAAACTTGTCAAGGTGTTCGTGGAGGTTTGAGGTTTAGCAGCACACTTGTGATGCACCATATTAAACGTACCCGTCCTGTGGCTGTCATGAACATAAACTGCTTCGCAGGTTTTGCAAATTACATAGCCTGCACTGGTGTCATCCTGATTTATCACTTTGTAAAACTTATTCCAGGCAACACTTTTCTGACCTTCTATTTCCTTTGTTTTTAATTCTCCTTTTTTGAGTTTGTCACGTACCTCCTTCGCCGGCGTTGCCATCTCTGATAATAACAAGCAGTCTCTGCATAGACTCTAGCTGCCTGATAAAAACCTGATTATTTCAAAGTGTGCTCTTTTTTTTTTGGATGTAGGTATAGGCTATAGTCAGATAACAATATTTAACAATGTATACATATATTTTTTGTATATTTGATTGGTTCAACCGCCCGCCACCCGCCCAAATTTAATTAAAATATTTTTTTTTCGTCACGTCATCCGCCCGATCCGCGGTTTATCCGCGGAGTCCGCGGCTGTAACCGCCAACCGCGCATCTCTAATATCCATGTATCCAAGTGCAAGGATTCAGTAACACCACTCTGCATGCAGAGGGCAGTAAAGAGTCAATTCTGTTTTCACTTTCAAACCAAGCTGCGTACTGGTGTCATCGCTGCTCATTGACGATGGCTTTAACCCGGTTCGAGCGGTTTTTAAGCCGACTGCTTCGAGCTGTGATGTGGATGTTATTCGGCGCTTTTAAGTTATTTGCACCTCATCAACGGCATGGTGTTTCGCGACTCCCATCCATCACTAACCCACTTCTGCTGCTCTCAGCCATGCAGCTTGCCCGAAAGATTCGTCGGAAGGAAGTAAGATGTAAATAAAAACTCCATAGGCTCTATATCTTGATTATTATAATTAACAGCATGACCGCAATGGCATGTTGATAACACTTTGAATGACGCTACGGTAAAGATCGTTATTTCACAGTCACACCACTCAGGAGGAAGAGATGCGACGAGGTGAATTGCAATGAATGCTGGGAGTTGTAGTAACGTTAGTTTCTTAAACGCACAGTTTTTATTTATATGATTTCACGTTTTTTTTTTACCACACACAGTGTAGTTTATTTGCTTCACAGTTTGTTTTCTGATAATAGTTCAGCTATTAATGTAGGTAATCAGAGTGGGAGCGTATTTACACAGGAATTACAGGAATTCACGAGTTTTCAAGGCTGTTCAAAGGTCAGCAGCACTTATGAAACCAATAGCTATATTGTTTAGGGCTTAACTATGCAATAAACTTTTTCTCCAAAAGTGACAAATGTTATTACCATCACACATCATATTTGCACACTATATCAAAAAAGCCTACCCCTCATACCATCAAAGGATATGTTTTTTTTTTCCAGGACATGCTTTGATGAAAAATATTTTGAAGTTTCATTATTCAAGATTTCAAGTAATCAAAAAAGCCACCCAATAACCCCAAACTGGTATATTACTCAAACGTATTATTGATATATATTTATTATTTATTTACAATTATTTTTCTTTCTCGGAGAACGGACAGATATAACACAGTGTGCACATTTATCTATGCATTTAGCTGCATGAATTATATTCACAATAGATCTGACCTAAGTTTTGAATCTGTGTATTTCTACTGTATGTTTGTCTTTCAGTTCGGTACCACACACATTTTTTTATACATTTGTGTGCTGTAGTGACTTTTACTGCATTATGCATTCCAAACACTTATTGATTTCCTTCAAATATCTCTAGGTAACAAGTGTTGAAGTGGTACAGGCCTACATTGACCGCATTCAGGAAGTCAACCCACTTATCAATGCCATGGTGAAGGACAGGTGAGGGAGTTCAAGGGCAAAATCAACCTACATTTAATTCTGACTCTGAACACTCATTCTCATTTATTCAGGTTTTCTGCAGCGCTTCAGGAAGCCGCACAGGTAGACAAACTAATAGAGGAGGAGACGGGAGGAGAGGATGTGTTGGAGGACAGGCTACCTCTACTTGGGGTACCCATCACTGTTAAAGAAGCCTTTGCTCTACAAGGTATATTATATAACTCTTCATTCCAGAATGGTATATGTCTGTAGGGTGACACTTTCTGTTTTCTTCCTAACAGGCATGCCTAACTCGACAGGACTGTTGAGCAGACGGGATCTGGTTTCAGGGGCAGATGCCCCATCTGTTGCACTGTTGAAGAGGGCGGGAGCGATTCCACTGGGTGTAACTAACTGCAGTGAGCTCTGTATGTGGCTAGAGTCCCACAACCACCTCTATGGCATCACTAACAACCCCTATGACTTTGAGAGAATTGCAGGCGGCAGCTCAGGTCATTTTTATACACATATACACATCTTGACACTTTAACCATAGTAAAACTGAAAGAGAAATCCAACATGCGCTCACTCTTATTTTATAATTATTATACAATTGCAGACATGGTTGTTCATTTTTATGCACTTTTAGGAGTTTTGTATACACTTTTTTACTGTTAAAGATACTCCCTGTATTTTTTTTATTGAAATAGAGCTAAATTTAAAAACTAAAACTAAAATGCAACATTAAAATAGAATTCAAATTATTTTAATTATTTAATTAAAATTTTCATCACTTTTTACCCCTAAAGAAATTAACAGTTTTTAAAACAAAAAATGTAGATTCAATTCAAGTTTTTTTGTCTATCTCTTTTAGCTGCAATACATATTGTTTCAAAACAGCTTTACAGAAAATGATTGTTTCAATAAATGTTTGCACAAGTCAATAAACACTCACACAAGATTAAGAATCCAGTCATATTATTATTAGCCCAATAAGAGGGTTAGGTCTCCCAAAAATGAAAATTCTTTAATTACTCACCTTAATGTCATTCCAAACCCGTAAAACTTTCGTTCATCTCCGAGATACAAATGATCTTTTTGATAAAATCGAAGAGCTTTCTGTATTCTCCATAGACCGGTACACAACTGACTCTTTGATGCTTCAAAAAGTTCATAAAGAGTAAAACTAATCCATATGAACTGAGCAGTTTAGTCAAAATTTTCTAAACAGACACAATCACTTTATATTTACATTTAAGAATTTAGCAGACGCTTTTATCCAAAGCGACTTACAAATGAGGAGTGTGCAGTGTGCAAGTGCTGTGACCCTTCCCAGTTTAGTCTTATGCAGTAATAAAAAAAAAAAAAAATATATATATATATATATATATATATATAATAATAATAAAAAAATATATATATATATATGTGTGTGTGTGTGTTTCATCCTCTCCACTAGGTATCACTATAGGTTCAATATGACTGCCAGGGCAACATTTATGAAAATTGATTGTAGTTAATTCTGTCACTTGCAGGAGGTGAGGGGAGTATATTGGGGGGTGGTGCCTCTGTGATTGGAGTTGGATCAGATATCGGGGGTAGTATTCGTATTCCCTGCTTTTTCAATGGCATCTTTGGACACAAGCCATCATTAGGTAAGAAGAATGGGTGCAGTTGTGTGACTGTCTACAGAGGGAGTATGTGGTTTCTACTGTGTATACTTAACGTTGTAATTGTAGTAATGTTGATTAAGGCCATAAGGAACGCAAACTACATTAGATTTTCTCTGTACATAAAGGTATCGTAAGTAATGATGGACAGTATCCTCCCACCTCGGGACTGCAGATGGGATTTCTGTGTACAGGACCTATGTGCCGCTATGCAGAAGACCTGATTCCCATGCTAAGCATCATGGGAGGACCCAATGCAAACAAGTAATATTATATGATATTTACAAAATAATTAGATCGATATGTTCTTCACAGCAACACTGTGAGCAAATATGAACTTTTTACATAAGTGCAACATGACAGAAATACTTACATAGCATCTACATTATGATTCGGAAGTTTGGGGTTTGTACGATTTTTTAAATCTTTTTAAAAGAAGTTTCGTATGCTCACCAAGGCTGCATTTATTTGATAAAAATACAGTAATGAAAAATATTATTTATTACAATTTAAAATAACCATTTTCTGTTTAATACATTTTAAAATGTAATTTATTACTGTGATGGCAAGGCAGCCATTACTCCAGTTTTAAAGGACAATTCCGGCCAAAAGTGAACCTAGGGCTAAATAACACATGGACCCAGTCCCAATTCGCTTACTTATACTACGACCTAAAAGTATGTACTCTTTTTGTGAAGAAAAAGTACATACTTTTGAGTGTGTTGCAAAAGAGTAGGCAAGCTTTGGGACATACTATCACGTCATCTTTAACAGACAGATCCGTTGCGTGCATCCTGTCACCGTAAATCCTGTCATCTTGTCACAGTTAAAATCCTCCATTCAATCTAATTTGATTTCCTACCGTTTCGGAGAGCACGTTCATCTGCCAGTCGTGGGTCTTTCATCCGGAGACTCTCCTCATGTGTTTGCAATTTGAATATAAAGATGCATTTAAAAGGTAATGGCTAAACATATCTTAACAAAAGTTCACAATGCTGCTGCAGGTGCAATATAATGTAGACAACGTTGAATAAAATACATTTTCGTCAGGTTAGATAGTCAAGTCAAGTCATCCTCATTTATATAGCGCCTTTAACAACGCAGATTGTTTCAAAGCAGCTTTACAGAGATAAACATATAATTTAAGGTAACAGAGATTGGTTTAGTTTAATAGTGGTTCTTGAATAATGTTTTTTCCAGCTAAAGTTAGTTTTGATTGATTCACTTCCGTCTAAATGATCATTTGTTATTAAATTAAGGGCCGCTAAGATGACACCGTTCTCTCTAAACAGACTTTAAACGTGAACCTGTGATAGACGCTGATGGCGTTCACATGCGCATTAAGAATTGATTCTATAGTTATGTACGTTTTAATATATGTGCGCAGGTTTGTAATTCCTTACAAACCATGCCTACACAAACTACTTGTCTATAAATTTTGATGCAGAATTTTATTTTATCTTATCACTTCGGGTAGGTACGCGAACCGAAAAATTCCACTAGGCTTTATCTGTAGAGTGGTATAGGGATCCTCCATAGGGAGAGGCTAGTTGGCACTTCAGCACTGCATTGTCATGGGGTCCAGGCGAAGGTCCTTCGTCAGATCTGGAAACGGCCTGGATCCGGCAGGCTGCGGCAAAACCTCGGGATAAACAAAGACACTAATATTAGCGTAGATGCCATTCTTCTTATGATGTAACGAGTACATCAGGATTTAAGGGAAGTGTTCCCAGTTCCGGCTGACCTAATCTAAGCAGCCTAATATTGAATTATAAAAGTCTATAGAGTGTTATGTGAATGCTAGGTCAAAGAGATGTGTTTTTAGTCTAGCTTTGAACTGACAGACTGTGTCTGCTTCCCGGACAATGTTAGGAAGATTGTTCCAAAGATTTGGTGCTAAATAGGAAAAGGATCTACCGCCAGCAGTCGATTTAGATATTCTAGGTATTATCAACTGGCCAGAATTTTGAGATCGCAATAGACGTGAAGGAGTATAATGCGTTAAGAGCTCGCTCAAGTACGGCGGAGCTAAACCATTTAGTGCTTTGTAAGTAATCAGCAATATTTTAAAATTTATACGATGTTTAATAGGGAGCCAATGCAGTGTTGACAGAACCGGGCTAATGTGGTCATACTTCCTGGTTCTGGTAAGAACTCTAGCGGCTGCGTTTTGAACTAGCTGTAGTTTGTTTATTAAGCGTGCAGGGCAACCACCTAGCAGAGCATTACAATAATCTAGCCTTGATGTCATGAACGCATGAACTAATTGTTCCGCATTTGTCAATGAGAGCATATGGCGTAATTTAGATATATTTTTAAGATGGAAAAATGCGGTTTTACAGACACTAGACACGTGACTTTCAAATGAAAGATTGGTATCAAAGAGCACACCCAGGTTCCTAACCGACGACGTGGACTTAACAGAGCAGCCATCAAGTGTTAGACGGTATTCCAGGTTATTACGTGTGGAAGCTTTTTGTCCAATAATTAGAATCTCTGTTTTTTCAGAATTTAGTAGTAGGAAATTACTAGTCATCCAATTTTTCATTTCAACTATGCATTCCGATAATTTTTGTGAATTGGTGAGTTTCATTAGGTTTGGAAGAAATATAGAGCTGAGTATCATCAGCATAACAGTGAAAGCCAATTCCATGTTTCCTAATGATATCTCCTAAAGGTTGCATATACAGAGTAAAAAGCAGCGGTCCGAGAACTGAGCCTTGTGGTACGCCATACTGAACTTGTGATCGATAAGACATCTCTTCATTTACTGCTACAAACTGATAGCGGTCAGATAAATATGATTTAAACCAGTGTTTCTCAACCTCTCCTGCAGGGACCCCCTGACAGGACATGTTTTTGTTTTAACCCTGAAATGGTACACCTGATTCAATTAGTCAGCTACACATTAAGCCTTTGAGCCTTTAATTAATTGAATCAGGTGTGCCATTTCAGGGTTAAAACAAAAACATGTCCTGTCAGGGGGTCCCTGCAGGAGAGGTTGAGAAACACTGATTTAAACCATGCTAATGCAATTCCACTAATGCCAACATAGTTTTCTAGTCTATCTAAGAGAATGTTGTGGTCAATGGTGTCAAATGCAGCACTAAGATCAAGTAACACTAATAGAGAGATACAACCACGATCGGATGATAAGAGCAAATAATTTGTGACTCTAATGAGAGCAGTCTCAGTGCTATGGTGCGGTCTAAATCCTGACTGGAAATCCTCGCAGATATAATTTCTTTCAAGAAAGGAACATAGTTGTGAGGATACTGCTTTTTCTAATATCTTTGATAGAAAAGGTAGATTTGAGATCGGCCTGTAACTGACTAATTCTGTAGGATCAAGTTGCGTTTTTTTAACAAGCGGTTTAATTATAGCCAGCTTAAAGGTTTTTGGTACGTATCCTAATGACAAAGACGAATTAATGATGTTAAGAAGAGGATCTATGACCTCTGGAAGCATCTCTTTCAATAGTTTAGTCGGTATAGGGTCTAACATACATGTTGTCGATTTAGATGATTTAACGAGTTTGCAAAATTCTTCCTCTCCTATAGCAACAAATGAATCAAATTTTTCCTCAGTGAGACTACACTGCACTGTCTGATGCGATACTGTAGTAGACGGTTGCATAGTTATAATTTTGTCCCTAATATTATCAATCTTATAAGTTAAGTAGTTCATAAAGTCATTACTGCTGTGTTTCTTGGAAACTTCTGGGCTTGAAGCTTTCTTTTTCGTTAGTGTAGCCACTTTTTCAAATAAATACCTAGGATTATGTTTATTTTCTTCTAATAGGGTTGAAAAATAAGCAGATCTAGCAGTTTTTAAGGCCTCTCTGTAAGCAATCGAGCTCTCCTTCCATGCAATCCGAAATACCTCTAGTTTTGTTTTCTTCCAGTTGCGCTCCATTTTTCTGGCTGCTCTCTTAAGGGCCTGGATGTGCTCGTTGTACCACAGCGTTGGACTATTTTCTTTAATCTTCTTTAAGCGCAACGGAGCAACTGTGTCTAAAGTGCTGGAAAGGAGAGAGTTAAAAGTTTCTATTGCAATATCTAGTTCTTCTAAGCTATCTGGGATGCTGAGATGATGAAACTGATTAGGAAGATTATTGATAAAGCAATCTTTAGTGGCAGAAGTGATAGGTCTAACATATTTGTAACACGGAGTCGGCTTTGCAGCCTTGGCTAAATGTAATTTACATGAGACTAGATAATGATCTGAGATGTCGTCGCTCTGCTGCAGAATTTCAACAGCATCAACATCTATTCCATGTGATAATATTAGATCTAGAGTATGATTACGACAATGAGTAGGTCCTGACACGTGTTGTCTAACTCCAATAGAGTTAAGAATGTCTTTAAATGCCAATCCCAATGCATCTTTTTCATTATCTACATGTATATTAAAATCACCAACGATTAGAACTTTATCTGCAGTCAATACTAATTCTGATAGAAAGTCAACAAATTCTTTGATAAAGTCTTTATGGTGCCCTGGTGGCCTGTATACAGTTGCCAGCAGAATTCTCAAACTTGATTTATCGTTTACATTATATATTTTTACATTAAGCACCAACACTTCAAAAGAAGTATATTTAAAACTAGATTTTTTAGTGGTTTTGAAAATATTACTATAAATTACAGCAACACCTCCCCCTTTGCCTTTCAGGCGAGGTTCATGTTTATAACAGTAATCACGGGGGGTGGACTCATTTAAAGTAATGTATTCGTTTGATACTGATAATTAATCACTCAAACCCCTTTACCTAAACCTCTCAACATAACCGCCGGACTTGCCTCCATGTCTGTAGTTTTTTAACACTTTTCACTCGTGTTTGTAGTTCTAACCGAATCCTCGTCCAACGCGCGAAGGGTTGTGGGCAATGTTAACCGTTAGAGTGTGCATCGATCTGCACTTCGGATTCTGACCGGAAATAGTAGACCATCCTGGTATCTTTGGAACACTCGTTTCAACATACTACGATTTGGGACGTACTAATTCTATTTTCGAATACTATTTAGGACGGATAGTATGCGAATTGGGACTGGGCCATGGGTACCGAGTCGACCGTTCTCTGGGATGCGTTTTCATGATAATAGAATGTACCCAGTTTTAACGTTAGTTTTAGTTTAACCACAGATTAGCTTATAACGCTAGTGTATGGGTCATCGAATAAGTAAAAATAAAAATCGCTACAGACAGTTTAATAAGAAGATACTTTATAAAGACAGTACGCGTATACAAGCAAGAGCCATTTTGGAAAACAGTCTCGACCAGTCGAACCACGAACGCCGTACTACGTCCTGGTCGATAGCATAGACAGTATAAGAAGTGGACAGAGCCATCTCATTGGAACTCAGTTGAGACAGTTCCGTTGAGGCACTTCCGTTCCTGACGCGCAGACTCAAACCGACTCAAACTAAGCTTGATGACGTGAGCAACCTGTCTGACAGACGTAAATCTTCTAGTAGCTGTGCGTGAAAATTGGCAACGTTAATCTTGCAGAGACGGGGAACTTGAGCAAAGAGTTCTTTGGCGTGAGTGAGCAGGAGTATTTTGTCCCGTTGCTTTTATGGACTCATAATCTATGGGCTTCTCCCTTGACGGGACGTCCCCCCGATTGCCTGCGAGCTTCTCCTCCTGTCTGTACGGTCATTACTGTACAGCGCGACAGAGAGTCGAGTGGTTATGATGCAATCATTAGCCTGTTTTTACAAAAACTGTTTCTACGGGGCCATAATGTAACATAGAAGGTAATGGAGCCCTTTATACATTGTCATGTTTCTTTAGAAATAAATAATGGACAAATGGAGTCTTTAAACGCCTCAGATGTCAAGTTATTCGCCGTCAAAGTGACGCCAAAATGAATGGGAGTCAATGGAAATGCTAACGCAAGTGAAGTTCTGCTACAAGATGGCGGCACCCGGCCGACTTCAACTTCCGGTCGATGGATTACCCCCTTGGTCGATAGTCACAGTTCAGCTCATTTAGCACGGCGTTCGTGGTTCGACTGGTCGAGACTGTTTTCCAAAGATGGCTCCTGCTTGTATACGCGAAGTGTACTGTCTTTATATAATTAAGTATATTCTTATTAAACTGTCTGTACACTTACAAAGTTCTCAATGCTTCGGTTTGCAGGTAGAGACCCTAATTATGCTACCGTGTTAGTGTGGGGCTATTTTGAGCCTTGTTAGTGGTATTAACTAGCGATTTTTATTTTTTACTTATTCTATGCCCTATATACTACCGTTATAAACTAATCTGTGGTTAAACTAAAACTAACGTTAAAACTGGGTACATTCGATTATAATGAAAACGCATCCCAGAGAACGGTCGACTCGGTACCCATGTGTTATTTACCCCTAGGTTCATTTTTGGCCGGAATTGTCCTTTAAGTGTCACATAATCCTTCAGAAATCATTCTAAAATGCTGATTGCTTCTTATCAATTTTGAAAACCGTTTTTGCTCCTTAATATTTTTGTGGAAATCCTATTTTCCAGGATTCTTTGATGACTAGAAAGTTCAACAGAACAGCATTTATTTGAAATAGAAATCTTTTGAATGTCTTTACTGTCATTATTGATCAATTTAATTAATCCTTGCTGATTAAAATTATGAACGGTACACTATGTAACTTTTTCAAGTCAATACAACCTCATTCCTTCTTCCAAAATGTTTTTTGTCTTACCCTGAATCATTATGGTAAGCCTATTATAAGGGTTTATATTTGAGACCTGACGGGATGGTTTTCGCAGGAAATTGCGTACATATGTCACTCGCCTGTGTGTGTTTTGTCATATCTGTATATAGAGAAAGTTGCTTCAGCTACTTTGGATGTTTCTCAATACTGAAATTGATGCTTCCTTGTTTCCTTGCGACTCCATCCTCCAGCCGGTGACCCAAAAACTGATCAAAGTTAGCCATCTTGAAGGACATCTCAATTCTCTAATTGCACCGTGAGGAACCAGGATTTTTTTTTTTACCCTTTTAACCAGTTTGATATTCTAATATACAAATAATATTTACCTTTGATTCCTCTGTCCTCATTTTCTTTCCTTGCATCTTTCCCTTGGATCCTACGGGGGAGACGTGAGGAGAGGAGAATCAAAGGTAATCTTATTTGTATATTAGAATATTAAACTGGTTAAAAGGGTAAAAAAATAAAAATCCTGGTTCCTCACGTTACAATTAGAGAATTGAGATGTCCTTCAACATCTCAATTGTTGAAGCACCCTTTGACACGTGTATGGTGTGGCAGTGGCGTAGGTTAGTTGTCACAATGAGTGAGAAAGGTTGATGTGGAGCAGCTAAATCTCCAACCTCCGGGGAATCATCTGTCTTAAAAAACGCAGAACAGAGGAAAGTCTGCTGGCAAAAGAGAAACACGATAGAGCTCATAATAAAACAAGAATCAACAATGGCTTGGCTTTTCGGAGATGGCGAGAACTGAGGGATTTGAAATGTTGTAAAAGTGGCAACAGGCGAGTAAGGTGTTTTATTGAACAGATAATCTCCCATATGTAGCTCTAACAGAGTTCATTTGAAAGTAGGGATGGCCCGATACCGATACTGGCATCGGGGATCGGGTCGATACTGTCCTCATATACTCGTACTCGTACTAATAAAAATTCGCCGATACCACGCCCCGATACCACGTACATTTGGGAAATGAAACTGGCTGGCCGCCGCGAGTGCTTTGTCGAGGTGAACTGAGGCATAGGGACGTGCACTCCCAACGCAATAGAGTGCGGCGCGGCACTAGATCTGATGGCCGAGTGCGAGCGCGGGCACGGGCGGTAATGCACTCACTCTGTGTGCGGGTTGCGGGAGAATAAAACGATTCGCGGGACTCCCGCAAACTAGAATAAATCATTAGGGATGCTCCGATTGATCGGACGCCGATCATGATCGGCCGATATTGGATAAAAATAGATTGATCGGCGAACCCCAAAAGCGCCGATCAAAAAAGCCGATCACGTGACGTAAATTACTCGCACGACTTTTTCCCACCTGCATGCGTGGCGCACGGGAACACAACAGCAGAGTGGAGCTTGGCAGTGGCAACATGAGTTCTCCTTCACCGGAACGAATAGGGAGTCTCCCAACGGATTGAAGCGCGCGTCCAAGTGAAGAACGTGCACCGCGCGAGCCACAACAGAACGCGGTATCCGCGCCACTGATCGCTGCGGCAACGAGCACTTTGATCACTTGATAAAAAAACAACCATTTCAGCGTTAGATCGCCTCTTATTTAACAAATGAACAAAATGAATGCTCTGAGTTAACTGGAGATGTTTTTATTTATTTGTATTGGTACATTCGTGCCGCGAGATGTTTCAAAAGTGGTGGTGGTATTTTTTTTTTTGATCTGACGTAGTTGGTTCCTCAACTACATCAGATTATTTTATGTCATGTCAGCATTCAAAGCTATTTTCATGGCAAAAATTCAATTATAAAACTACAAATATCCAATAAATACAATAAAACAAAACAAATATAAACAAGAAGTCATTTTATACAATATATATTTTAAAATGAACATATGATAAAAAATCCAAAACCTTTTCAGGCATAATCTCATTAAATATGTCCTTTAATGAAGTAACTTCATAAAAGAGCATTCTGCTCAACTACATCAGATGTTCATAATAATAACAGAAAAAAAACTTGCCATAGTTTTGTCCTTTTATCAGTAGCCAGTTTTGGTGTAACAAGTTGTACATTTTGTTGCCAATTAGTAAATGTAGTGGGTGTATTAAGAGGCTACAATTTCCAAATATGCCTAAGTGTAACTTGATCCCCTCCCATTAGGCTGATCTGATGTGTGTTGGTCTGCCTGACCCCTCTTTGTTTGGAATAATTTAATGTTACTCTGCCTTATTTGGGAAAGCTGGCCTACAGTAGCCTTAAGACATCTCATTTTCTAAATACAATTAAATAAACACATTTCTACAAATGGTGCAAACTCTGCTAGATTATAAATAAAAGATTCCCATTCCCCTGCCATTCTGTGATCGGCAGTGATCGGCAATCGGCAGATCATGATTTTGGTGATCGGTAATCGGTGATCGGCCCCAAAAATGCTGATCGGAGCATCTCTATAAATCATATTAAAACTAATAGATTTTTATTCATCTGTTGCAGAAAAGCAAGAATAACAACTAAAACAAAATAGAAACGATTTACAGGCCAGAGTTTCTATTCACAACATGTTTGCAGTGTTGAGCGATGTAGCCAATCACAGTCATATGTGTTGATTCCTTGAACGCAATGGCCAATCAGAAGCATTTAAGATAGACTCCCCTCACCGCTCAAAACTTTTTTGTTCAGTGCTGAATTCTGTAGGCCTATGCTGGCAAATCCTCTAATTATAACAGTGTGTGGATATTATGAAAGATTCATTGTGCAGTCAGCTTCATTAATAATAACAGAGATGTGTGAGATCGCTATGAACTATCAGCTTTTTAGGAATTAGGCTATTAAGGGAGCGCACTTTGCACGCATTCAGTCATTCCAGACTATGCACGCAGTAACTGCTTGCTTTTATGTTAAATTAACAGTGGTTTGTGTGTTAATACATTTATTATTTTTTTTATTCATTATTATTTATTTTTAGACTTGTTAAAACAAGCAGAGAAGAAAATAAAAACAGTCTTCTAACCTGTGTTCTAAAATAGTCTTCTGTCTTCTCTTCTGGGAGCCTATAGTTACTTTTGCGGTAGAAATATCGGTATCGGTACTCGGTATCGGCAAGTACACAAATGTAAATACTCGTATCGGTTTGAAAAAAAATGGTATTGGGCCATCCCTATTTGAAAGCATTATCTATTGTGAAGGGTCATTTCATGATGGTTGTATAGTGCTGGGCTGGAATTTATTTTCAAGGAACCATTAATATTGTGCAGGATTTCCGTTTTTGTCAAACAGCGACCCCTAGAGTCGCTGTAGAGTACTTGTATTTAACGTTACGGTCGTAAATACAACTCACGCAGAGCGTATCTGCACTCACGGCCTCTGCACTTTATAATAATAAAGTACCGTACCACGTTAGGCTTACCTGAGCCTAATTGCCAGATGACATCAATAAAGTTACATCATGTACGTCGCATTATTTCGTAACAATGTCCGTTATGATGTTGTTAGACATGGTTATTGCAATTTATCATAATAGTTTGCAAATTGCGCTCATTTACGACTCGGTTACTGACGTAACCTCGGTTCCCTGAGAGGAGGGAACTAGTATTGCGTAAGTAGCTTACGCTATGGGAAAACTCCTTTTCTCGAGAATATTGAAGTCTTTATGTAAAACGCATTGCACCTGCACAGCTGACAGCAATGAACGAAGGAGCTCGGTCATTGGCTGTGCTGCGGCAACTTGCTCGAACCAATGACGGGGCGACTCTGAATGCGCGACCAATGAGCGCGCTTCGCGCCCGCGCGCGTCAGAGCCCGCCAAGATGGGCGTGGCAAAGAGCTATATACTGGGCGCCCCGTCATGAGAGTTCTTTAGGTTAAAACGACTGAAGCAAACTAACCAAGCACAAGCACGGCAGCTTACGCAATACTCGTTCCCTCCTCTCAGGGAACCGAGGTTACGTTAGTAACCGAGTCGTTCCCTCTCGAGAGGTCTCTCCTATTGCGTAAGTAGCTTAAGCTATGGGAACACCATGCAAAACGCCGTGCGTGCGGAACTTCGCCTTATGATAGCCAGAGGCAGGTGCCTGAGCTGAAAAGCAAAGTTATCATCCAACTAGCTGGCAGAGGCGAGCTTTATATGTGGGAAAAAATACAGAGCGGCTAGAAGGCGCTCAGTGTGACACAAGCACATACATAATCTAGATACGAACTCGTAGTTCAACTAGCATCATGCTGATAGTACATTGGAATGCAATGTCGGGACCTGTAGGTTGTAGAACCTGATAAATGTGGACGGTGAGGCCCAGCCTGCCGCCGCACAAATATCCTCGATCGGTATCCCGCTCGACCATGCCCAGGAAGAAGCCACACTCCTGGTGGAGTGTGCTTTGACTCCCCAGGGCATTGAAGCCCCTTAGCTTCATAAGCCAGCGCTATAGCTTCAACTATCCAGTGAGAGATTCTCTGCTTTGAAACGGCAGAACCTTTCGTACGGCCGCCAAAGCATACAAACAGTTGTTCTGTCTGTCTGAATAGGGCAGAACGCTCCAAATACACTCTGAGAGCCCTAACGGGGCAGAGTAGATTAGCGTCGTGTTCGTCTGCTTGAGACGATAGCGCAGTTAGGGAGAGAACCTGTGCTCTGAAGGGAGTGGTGAGCACTTTAGGAATATACCCATGTTTCGGTCTAAGGACGACCCTGCAGTCGTTAGGTCCGAATTCTAGGCAGGCAGCGCTTGTCGAAAGCGCGTGCAGGTCGCCCACTCTCTTGACGGAGGCGAGTGCCAGCAAGAGCGCAGTCTTGAGCGAGAGCTGTTTAAGGTGCACGGTTCGGAGTGGTTCGAACGGGGGCCCTTTAAGAGCGTCTAGGACAGTAGCTAGGTCCCAGATCGGCACTGAGGGGGGGCGTGAAGGGTTCATCCTCCTAGCGCCCCTTAGGAAACGAATAATTAGGTCGTTTCTTCCCAATGGACGTTCCATTACAGGGTCGTGTGACGCTGTGATGGCCGCCACATATACTTTGAGCGTGGAGGGGGTGCGGCCCGCCTCCAGAAGCCCTTGTAGAAAAGCGAGTACGTTCGTAATCTCGCATGTTTCAGGGTTCAGGCCCTTGGCATTACACCAGTCACTGAACACTTTCCATTTCTGGGCATATAAGCGTCTCATGGAGGGCGCCCGCGCCTCAGCGATGGTATTTAGTGCTCCGCTCGTGAGGTTCCTGGGAACCCGTTGAGGGGCCATGCATGAAGGGCCCACAGATCGGGGCGGGGATGAAATATCATCCCGCTGGCCTGACTGAGGAGGTCTGGCCTCAGTGGAATCGGCCGTGGTGTAGATTGCATTTGCATCAGATCTGGAAACCATGTTTGGTTCTTCCAGAGTGGGGCTATCAGCAGCACTGCGTTTTTCTCCTCTCTGACCCGACTGATGACCTGTGGCAGCATCGCGATCGGGGGAAAGGCATATAAGGGGCGGCTCGGCCAGCTCTGGGCGAGCGCGTCCGTGCTTTTCATGAAGAAAAGAGAGCAGTGCGCGTTCTCCTTGGAGGCGAAGAGGTCGATCTCCGCTTTGCCAAAGGTTTTCCATAACCACTGAATCGTCAGCGGGTTGAGAGCCCATTCTCCTGGGAGAATCTTGTCTCTGGATAGCATGTCTGCTCCCTGGTTCAGGGCGCCTGGCACATGCGCTGCTCTCAGCGAGCGCAAGTTGTGCTGGGACCATAAAATGAGTCTACTGGCCATTGAATGCATGGAGCTCGACCTGAGTCCACCCTGGCGATTTATGTACGACACTACCGTCATGTTGTCCGTTCGGACCAGGACGTTTTCGTTTTTTAGATGTGGGAGCAGGGCTCTGAGAGCCAAAGCGACCGCTTTCATTTCCAGACAGTTTATGTGTAGGCGCTTCTCCGGGTTTGACCAAAAGCTGGAGACAGGCCTGCCCTCGTAAAGGGCCCCCCAACCTATTTTGGAGGCATCTGTCGTTATCATCTTTCTCCTTGTGTTCACACCCAGACCTGCCTCGCTCAGAGAGGGGGAAACAGTTTCCACAGCGCCCTTTTCTATTAGTTTGCGCACCTCGGTGCGTAGAACATGTGAACACTCCTTTCTCACTTTCGTCTCAACCATAGTCGTAAAACGTGGTGGTCTGCGAGCGAACTGGAGCGAGTATCCGTGCTTTACTATATTCAATACCCATTTCGGCATATCTGGAATGTTTTCCCATGCCGCTGCGTGTACAGATATGGGCTGAATACAGGCTAGGGGCGGGCCGCTGTGACGTAGGGACCCGGCCAGCGAATCGCCTGAGCTCGTAGCTCTCAGAGGCGCGGGCGCGCGCTGAGCACCTGAGTGAATGGGCGCGTGTGTGATTACAACAGCGCGCGCTGTGTCTGTAAAACTCGCAGCCTGAGCTGGGGTTGTGTTTGACACTGTAAGGACAGTGTTTATAAGTGGGGGTGCATAAACAGTGGTAGGCACACGCGTCACTTTTATAATGTTTCCCGCTTTTACTGGGGATGAATTTATAACTGTGTGAACAGTGCTTGTGTGTAGTGGTGCGTACATGACCGTAGGCACGTGATCTACATTCATGGGGAGCGCAGCCTGAGCTGGGAATGAATTTGGCACTGTTTTGACAGTATCTGGGAATGCACACTTTGTGGACATGTGAACCCTTAGTGACACAGGTAGAAAAAGACTCTTTTTGTCTTTTTCACGAGTGTTCGCGAAAACACTCGTTCAAGTGTTTTCGCGAAAACACTTGAACGAGTTGTTTTCAACCAGATCTCCTCCTTTCTTACACAGAACAACCTCTTGGACGACAATCAGTCTGGTTTCAAAAGCGGACACTCAACTGAGACTGCCCTGCTCTCAGTAATTGAAGCTCTGAGACTGGCAAGAGCAGCTTCCAAATCCTCAGTCCTCATCCTGCTGGATTTGTCTGCTGCTTTTGACACAGTTAACCACCAGATCCTCCTGTCAATCCTAAAGATGAAGGGCATCTTGGGAACTGCACTCCAATGGTTCGAGTCTTACCTCTCAGGTAGGTCCTTTAGGGTGTCGTGGAGAGGTGAGGCATCTAAGACCCAACATCTAGCTACTGGGGTGCCTCAGGGCTCAGTGCTTGGACCACTCCTCTTCTCCATCTACATGACATCACTAGGATCTGTGATTCAGAAACATGGCTTTTCCTATCATTGCTACGCTGATGACACGCAACTCTACCTCTCATTCCAGCCTGACGATCCGACGGTAGCTGCTCGTATCTCAGCCTGCCTGACAGACATTTCTGGCTGGATGAAGGACCACCACCTTCAACTAAACCTTGCGAAGACAGAGCTACTTGTGGTCCCGGCCAACCCAACACTTCATCACAACTTCTCCATTCAGCTAGGCTCGTCATCCATAACTCCATCAAGGTCAGCTAGGAACCTTGGGGTTGTAATTGATGATCAGTTGAAATTCACAGACCACATTGCTAGAACTGCCCGGTCCTGCAGATTTGCCTTGCACAACATTAGGAGGATCAGGCCCTTCCTTACAGAGCATGCTACACAACTCCTTGTCCAAGCACTTGTTTTATCCTGACTGGACTATTGTAATGCTCTCCTGGCTGGTCTTCCAGCTTGCTCTGTCAAACCTCTACAATTGATCCAGAATGCTGCAGCCAGAGTAGTCTTTAATGAGCCAAAGAGAGCACACGTCACTCCTCTCCTCACAAAATTGCACTGGTTGCCAGTTGCCGCTCGCATTAAATTCAAGGCACTGACATTTGCCTACAGAACAACCACTGGCACTGCTCCCTCTTACCTAAACTCATTACTTCAGACTTATGTGCCATCCAGAAACCTGCGCTCTGCTAGCGAATGTCGTCTTGTGGTACCATCTCAAAGAGGCACAAAATCTCTTTCTCGGACCTTTACCATGACTGTTCCCTGTTGGTGGAATGATCTGCCTAACTCAACCAGAGCTTCTGAGTCAGTAGCCACTTTCAAGAAACTGCTGAAGACGTATCTTTTTCGGCAGCACTTGATTCAGTAGTATTAACACTTTCTCTTCTCTTCTATTCTTAAAAAAAAAACAAACAAAAAAAAAACACTGCACTTAAGTTAAACTGAGAGAGGTTATAGCACTTACGTATTGTTGTCCTACTGTTAGTTTTAACTGCTTCTATTGTTCTCATTTGTAAGTCGCTTTGAATAAAAGCGTCTGCTAAATGAATAAATGTAAAATGTAAATGTTTTGTGTTTTCTGTGCGTCGCCGTAAAAAACGGCGTTTGTTTGCAGGTGAGCGAGCTCTGTGACTGGCCCATTGACTGCTGTATGGACATATCCAGCCGCCTGTAAGGGGACTGGGTAATGTTTGAGCTTTTGCAGAGAGAGTGGTCCGGCTTTTGCGAGACACGCACTCTCTCTTCTCATTCTTGTGGCTAGGACAGCTTTCGAGGCTCAGGGTTCAGCACAATCTTGGGCCGAGGACCCCGTCGCTCAGAAGGCGGCTTGCGGTTGTGAGAGCGCGAGCGGCGTCGAGCGTCAGCCTGAGGCGCGGGCTGAGAGGCGGTGGGAGCTGTTCTAGCCCGCTGCGGCTGTGGCGGTCTCTGTCTGCTCTGCGATGAGCTGGAGCGCTTGGGCAGGAAATGACGCATAGCTTGTGAAGCGTTCTGGGCCTCAGTGAAGCGTTCGGCGAAACCCTTAACCGCCGGTCCAAACAGCCGGCTGGTGGAGATAGGCGCGTCGAGAAATGGCGCCTTATCCGCGTCCTTCATCTCAGTCAGAGTTAACCACAGATGGCGCTCGAGAACAGTCAAATTAGCCATAGCACGGCCAATAGACTGGGCGGTGGCCTTCGTGGCTCGCAGAGCTATATCAGTTGCTCTGCGTAGGTCCCTAAAGGCTTCGGGTTCGGGGCCAGAGTCGTCCATAGAGCGGAGAAGCTTGGCTTGGAACACTTGAAGTACCGCCATTAAGTGAAGCGCTGATGCAGCTTGGCCGGCGGCGGCGTAGGCGCGACCGGCGAGAGCAGAAGTAGTGTGGCAGGGCTTCGAGGGGTGGGAAGCTTTGGCTTTCCATCCGGTGGTGGAGGGCGGGCAGAGATGATTGGCCACGGCCTCCTCGAGGGGCGGCGTTCCCTCGTAGCCTCTTTCCTTCACGCCGTCCACAGAGGAGAGCGAAGAAGAAAAAGAAGGCTTTAGGCGCGCAGAGTGGGGGGCTTTCCACGACTTGGTGAGTTCGTCGTGAACTTCCGGGAAGAAGGGAGAAGGCCTTTGCCGAGGGGCCTGCTGGCGCCCCTGCAGAAACCACTCATCCAGTCGGCTCCGGGTTGGTTCTTCGGGAGAAGACCAATCGAGCCCGAGGTCTTCCACGGCCTTAGAGAGGACACGGATAATCTCGGTATCCATGGTGGAGCCCCCGCTCGGGCTAGCTAGCGTCGACGGGGCGGGGTCGAGAGTGGAGCCCGGCCAGTCGTCCGATGCAGCGTCGATGGACAAGCTGTCATCCATTCCCCCGTTGTCCTCGGACGCGCCGAAAGTCACAAGGCCCACCGCTCTGCTAGAGGGGTGTGGGTCCGGCTGGGTGAACTGAACCGGCGGTGGGGAAGGTAGGAGCGGCGGTGAAGCACGTGGAGACTGGCTCGGCGTGACGTCACTGAGCTCAGGTTCAGGAAGCCTCTGTGAGCGGCGCTTTTTCTTAGTGCGCGGCTCAAACAGAGGGGTGGCGGCGATGGGCTCACTCACGGCGAAAGCGGCAAGGCGAGCCCATAGTGTGGAGAGACCCAGGTCATCACATTCCGGGCATCAGCCCTTGGTCAAAGCAGCTTCTGCGTGGTCCCGGCCCAGGCAGCGAGCGCAGATGATGTGACGATCCCCGTCCGGGAGAAGGTCTCTGCACAACGCGCAGGAAGGCATTTGAAACAACGATGAAACCCATGAAACTCCCCATGAAACAACGTTCGAAAGCGGCTGAAGGTGCCGACGTCCTCGTAGCAATCCTGCTGGTATGCTTTTCGACGGCGGCGAAGCTTCAATAATCCGGAGGATCCAGCGAAGAAGGTGTTCGCTGAAGGAGATTATATCTAAAGAACTCTCATGACGGGGCGCCCAGTATATAGCTCTTGGCCACGCCCATCTTGGCGGGCTCTGACGCGCGCGGGCGCGAAGCGCGCTCATTGGTCGCGCATTCAGAGTCGCCCCAGTCATTGTTTCAAGCAAGTTGCCGCAGCACAGCCAATGACCGAGCTCCTTCGTTCATTGCTGTCAGCTGTGCAGCTGCAATGCGTTTTACATAAAGACTTCAATATTCTCGAAAAAAAGGAGTTTTCCCATAGCGTAAGCTACTTACGCAATAGGAGAGACCTCTCGAAAGGGAACACTATTTACAACGTGTATGCTTATTTATGTCCTGATAATTATGTGAGATATTGACAACTGTTCTCATGATAATCGCAGGAATCAACTTTAACAGTGAAAGCCTGACAGAGTGGGACTCTTGTCCGGTTTCTCGTGCTGTCAGATTCTTGTTACCTTTTTCTAGACTCTTCCGACCGCGCTTTCTTCGTTTTCTTGCTATTCTGAAAACGCAGGTCCGATGTCTACTCGTGTCTGACTCCTCGCTCAGTCAGTCTGCCGTTTACTCTTTCTCTGTTCCTCCGACAATGCTTTCCTAGCTTTCTGCTTCTTATATGCCGGCTTAGCCATGACCAGGGGCGGATCTAGAAAAACATTTATGTTTTTCTAGAGAGGGAGGCAGTAATTTTTGAGGGGTGGCAACATATGACAGACGTATATACTGAATTTAATCATAGTTATCACTATTTGATGAGAAATGGTATGAACACACTACAAAAGGGCACAGGCTGCCATTTAGAAACTCATACAGACAAACTTAATCTCATGGAATCATGTATTGCATTTGAGGTTTCATGTTTCAAACAGTTTATATTATGAATAAGCAGGGGTTAAATTGGGAATTATTATGTAGGGGTGCTCTCCCTAGGGGGGTCCGGGGGTATGCCCCCCTGGGATTTTTTTTGAAAAATAAACCATTAAATGGCACTTTCTGGAGAGTTTTGTGCAAAGAAATGGAGAAATTGAGTATTACATGATATGTGAAAAACTGCAAGGTTAAAAGCATATACTTTGCATTGTTGTAGTATCAACAGGTATTAGGACATTTAGCATTTACATTACTGTTAATCAGTCATCACTTGATTACACATTGTATTACCCTGTTATGATATAGTGGCCCATACAATGTGCCAAACATAATGTGCCACATGAAGAGACAGTGCAGCATATGACAGTATAACAGCTGAGAAGATTTGGGTCTGTGGTGACCAGGTCCACCTCACACACCCTTCCTTCTCCCATTCTCTCTCTTTACAACTACAACACACACACACACACACACACACACACACACAGCCTACTCTGCGTCATTTCACATCAAGGTATGCACAAGTCACAAAAATTAAGATCAATCTATCCTTGTGGAAAGGTTGCTTGGTTGCTAAAAGTAGGTCTATATATAAGTCTTATATTTCTGTAATTCACACAGATCAAATACAAATATACTGACTGAATAGATTGCTAGTTTATTTTGAGTAGCCAACTAAGTTAGCAGTTCTCTTGTCAGTTTGCTGATAATCCGGTGTCTGAAGTAAAATGCTCAAAACATCTCCTGAGATAAATCACATGGTCAACCTAGTCTTGGTTATTTAATTTAATCTTACTTTCCTTACCTTGTCATTCAAGGCCAGGGCACTTTTTGTACATTTCTGGAACTTTTGCGCGATTCCACATCCCGCGCAACGGATCTCCCAGGAACATTCATTACATATTGCTGCGTACATTTATCCGTGTCACCTAGATGCGCGTGCGCGAGCGAGATTAAGCCCCGGCCCAATTTAACCACTGGGAATAAGTGACCATACAATGTCATCTCACGTAATAGAAGATAGAAGTATGATAGAAATAAGGGGCATTATCACAGGAAAGACATTAAGGCAAGACACAGGTGATGAGTGGCAGATGTGTGAGAGGGGAAGCAAACAGTTTTCAAAACAAATCAGTCTCTTGCTGCTCTGACGTCATCTCGTGCTGCATTCACTGCAGTCGGACATTGGAGATTCGCGCTCGTAAATTGTCAAATTGGCCACAACTTTTAATTTGTTGCTGCCAACTGGGGTTGCAGCAGGGGTGGCAAGGCTTTCTTTTAGGGTGGCATTTGCGACCCTATGCCACCCCGGTAGATCCGCCCCTGGCCATGACGATAGTTGTTCTTATAGCTAGCCGGATCCTGGATGGGGGCGTGTATGTGTGTAATGTGTGCAGTGCCGTAAAGCAATTCGTTACATCGCGAGAGCTGAAATCACGCGATACTTCCTGATGGCGGCCCACCGGCCCAAAGTTGGGGGGGGGGGAGACGACCACCATTCAACCCGAAAAGAGTCATATAACCATTCCAATAACTCCGAAGCTGTTCAGTTAAGCTAAAAAAAAATGCATAGTGCTGCTTTAATGGTTATCTATAAAAACAACTTCAGAGAGCCAAGTAACATTGTGTATCTTTAATCCCCCCCCAAAAAAAACAACAACAACTTAATGACCTCAAACTTTTGAACGGTAGTGTATTTGCATTATAGTTTCATTGTTTTTTCCTTGAAGTATATTCACTGCGTGACTTTCATCTTACTGTTTCATCTTGATTATTTTCAATGGTTTAAATCAACCCCTATTACAAATGCATCCCAAATGAAAAATTATCTCTGTATGTTTCACTCTCTTTAGACTGTCTCTCTCTGATGAAGTAGATTTGAAAAAGCTGAGATTCTTCTCCGTTCCCCACAATGGGGGCTCTCATTTAGTCTCTCCAGTGGACGCACAGCTGCTTCAGGCACAGAAGATGGTAAGTAGGGGTGTGTGGGGGTGGAGGGGGGGGGGTTTCAGTCAATTGATATTTATCTCAAAATGAGCTTTATTTTTAGGTGGTCAAACGCTTAGAGGTAGACCTTGGGGTTAAGGTTCAAGAGCTGTTCATCCCACAGCTCAAATACTCCTTTCAGATCTGGGGAACTATGATGGCTTCACCTGGCAAGGATGGGAAGGTGTGTGTTTTTGGGCATTACAATTTGTATGCCCTTATTGTACATAACATGGATTAAACCAATGTATTGGATAAAATATTAATCTTACATTTTTTAAAGATGGAAGTCAATTTCAGAAGATTGTTGACTACCATAAGATAACTTAAATTCTCACTCAACAAAAACTTTTTATTTTTTTATTTCTTTAGAGCATTGTTTGTCAACTCTGTTTCTGTCAATTCTGTTACATACTATCAAAATTGTTATTCTACCTTGGTAACAGAGTTTGATGGTAACAGAATTGACCATTTTAAACTTTTTAGCCAAAAACTTCACTTGCTAGCATAAATACTAAGAGCACATGGGACTAATGAAATCATGATTAAAAGACTTTTAAACAACAAATTCTGGTTTCCTTTTGATATTGTGGTAACAATTTAGACATTTTACAAAATAACTCTTGGTGTAGGAACTTTTTAGATTAAAATATTTTCTCAGAGAGAGCACACGTACCTTTCAGTGCTTCAGACCTTATCAGTGAGGGAAAGTGACATCATTCCTGTATCTTACAGTTGTGGGAGATAATTCCACCAATTTAAAGGCAAAATGTAGATTAATGGACACGCATTTTTATGAGATAAAAGTTATTAAACAATTCAATGTTGTAGAATTAAGAAAATTACTAAATAGGGCGTTTATAAACGAAATATTACCAAAAAGAAAAGTAACATAAAATGTTTTGATTACGCAATGATACATAATGAAAATAAATACACAGACTAATTCAGACAACAAGAAATTGTGATTTTCAGCCTGTGATCCATGACAATGAGTAACAAATGATTAAAATAATTAAAAATATAACCATTTGAAAAAAGAAAAAAATAGTGACTTTGGACACCAAATGTACCTGCAATTATAGAATCACTCACATGCTTTCTTACAATACAAGCATATTCATTTTTATACTGTATTTGGGGTGCTGCATAACATGAATGATGTTCTAGTTGTCAACGTAGTTTTTACCAGATGGTTTTGTCATTTTTTTCCATCTCAGCCTCCCACCTCATTTTCGGAGCTAATGAGTAAAGGCGGGAAGAAGGTCTGGCCAGTCTGGGAGCTGTTCAAGTGGTTTCTGGGGTTTTCTTCTCACACTATAGCAGCAATAGGTGTGTGACACAGCAAATAAGCTTACACTTAAAAAAAGTTGCACTTTTAACTTGTAATTCCTCTTTCGCTCCATGTCTCACAAATTCTGATGCAAATCAGTGCAAGCAAGTCTTTTGTGATGACCGTTCCCAAAAGTATCCAAAGACGTGTGTTTTTGAGACTATTTAGTGTATCTGAAGATGAATGCATATGATAATAGTGTCCCTTTCTGTCTCTCTTTCTCAGGTCTGGCTCTAGTTGAGCTATTCCAGAGTTCCCATCCATCTTCGTTCATCATACAGCAGAAGGAGAGTCTGCTGCAGGAGTTGGAGAAGTTACTAGGCACAGATGGAGTGCTGCTGTACCCCTCTCATCCACAGATTGCCCCAAAACACCACCACCCAGTTTTCACGCCCTTCAACTTCTCTTACACTGGTAAGTGTTGTTGGTTTTAATCTACTTATTAAGGCTGCAACATCAAAGGACTAGCCTCAACGAAAACAGACTGTGGCGTCACCTCGCATATGTCCGGGTTTAAAGCTGTGCTTGGCCAACTAGTAGGAACGTTCCACGCCTGCGTGAGAGGAAATTACACTCTATATCAGGTGACAGGTGTCTATTTTCAAAATTCAAAATAAGAAACCTTAACTAGAACTGTGGATGTACAAACCGTGAACAAAGCAGCACCTTCTTACTATTTTGAATATGAGTAATGATGATCACTTTCTTCATTCAGACAGCCATGTCGTTATGAAAATATTTGCATATTTGAATTCTCTGGTCAGCTGATGTAAAATTAGAACAGCCGAAATCGGGTGCTTTGTCCCAACCAGACGTAATCAGTGTCCCGCATTTCAATTATGTCTGTATTATTTTATTTCTTCCCTTAAATTACAATACCACAATTAGAAGTATAATAGTAAACTGCGATTGCATTTTAAAAATCAATTTGCGCAGCTGCCATGTTGTAGCAAGAGCGGGAAAATAACTAACCAACGCATTTGTAGAGAAGGATTTTTCTGCTGATGACAACTGCATGGATGAAGCAAAGGAACCTCATCAAAAGTCATTAAATATAGCTACACCAGCCTGGACAACAACAAAAAACAAGTTCAAGATCCACTGAATCTAGTAAAAACTCATTTATTGTTTGCATAGTCTAATAAAGGAAAAGAAACTAGTCGCTACTTAAGAAACATTTATTTTAGTATAAAATGTGGCTTTTACCTATACTAGCCTGTTATTCAGTTCATTATAGACTAAAAAAGCTGCCAACAGTGTTGACATACTGCAAAAACTGAGCTAAGAGATGCTCAGCCGATCGTCAGCTTGGTGTGTCGTGGCATTAATGGGCCACTTTCCCGAAGGGGTCTAGGCTCTAAGCGGTTCTATTTTCTGCAGGTATCTTTAATATCCTGGGTCTGCCAGTGACCCAGTGTCCATTAGGGCTGAGTGTGGAGGGTTTGCCCCTGGGCGTACAGATTGTGACCGGTAAATTACAGGACCGTCTCTCTTTGGCCACCGCCCTCTACCTGGAGAAAGCTTTTGGTGGCTGGAAGGAACCAGGCAAGACAACAGCCAAGCCTTAATCCATCTCATGCATCTATATCTGCAACAACTGGACCACATAACCAACAACACGTACTGTATTACATTTACAGCATGTCACTATCCAAAGCTTAGTTACGTTTGTTCTGCTTTCTAAGTGCAAAATGCATTTTGCATTAACTGACATGTTTCAGAGGGCTGCATTTGTGTTTACCTTGATGTATGAAAACTTTTATTTTATTCATAATAAACTGGATGATTACATGAAACATTTAATAACTTTATAACTATGTGAGAAATACTGCAATGCATTACATTTTTTTTTCCTTTCATGCACTGAAAACTGATGTTTGAACAAGGATTTGTGCTGTTCATTGTGTCCTCTTCACAAGCTTTTCAAGAGCAGGCTCTTTCTTCTGACAAATCTGTTTTATGATTAGAATATGCCATAAGCAGGCTTTAGTGTTTTAGAAGGAAGAAGTTGTTGTAAAGGATGTAAAGCAATCATATTTACAAGTAAATAACACACTGGAGCATTTTAAATGTTGGGCATTTGTGCAGCTTTGTTTTCTTAACCTTTATTACTCATATTTTCATTGTGGTTTCTCTGAAGAATCTGTTCAAACATTGCTGACGTATTAAATAAATTACCTAAAGCAGTAAGACTAAACAAAAATACTCTTTTAATGTGATTTTTCCCAAATATTGAGTGTAATATCTGTCTTCTTGGATAATACATATTTTAATATGGCTTTTGGGGTGTGTGAATGTTGATGATGTGTTTAACATAAATTCTCAGATATGTCAAACATGTCATCAACATCAAACATAATTTCAAAAGAAAATATGAACAACAGACGACATGACATGCATTTATTGTGTAATTCTGAAGGGATCATGAATAAAGACAGATAAGGGTCAAAATCTGTTGGATATAAGGATATTTCACACAATTGAAGACTATTCCTTTCTCACAAATAAGTGTCACAATATTCAAAATGACTCAAATTCACCCATTAGATTGTGCCACTAAAACAAGCTTTGTTAGAAAACATCACGATTTCTACACATTTCAAGAACCTACAAATGGTTTACTTAAATCTGCACATTAAACTGGGATTGAAGAAAGTATTTTAATGTAAAAAAACGACATGATATGATAACATGATATGATCCTTGGTGTAACCTATAAACATAACAAAATCATTTCATTTAAATACAAGCACATTTTAGGTTATATAACATTTAGCATTTTTTGCGGAGTAGAAATGGCTTTTAATATGAAAACTTACATTTTCTCTATATTTTGTGATGGTCAGTCTAAGTTCATGCTTCTTTTTGACTATAGCACTATGTGACCCACAAGATGACAGCATTACACATTATGCAATGTCTACTCTACACTATTTCGGAAAATAGTTATGATATTTGAATTCAGTTTTAAGTTACAAGTTGGTTTGGGGACATTATTATAAGCTCAATTAAACCAGTTAAACATTCACATGTTCCCTTTACTCTTATTTTAGGGAGTGATCAGTTGACACTGTTTTGCTTCCAGCTTAGTTTGTTTGTCCCCTATTTCCATGTTTTCAATATATATATATATATTTTTTTTTTTTTTGTTTCACTTGTTATCTGTCTACACTCTACGGCTGAGATCAAAACACCTAGGAAATGAAATGAGCGAGACAGGTCCACTTTAAAATCACCGCTCTACAGCTGCAGACTGATTAGATATGAAGGCTGTCATTAACATGCTAATAATTGTCTCTGTAAAACTGTTGGCTTTTAAATCGGATCTGAGATATGGACTGTAGACCATGTTTTCAACACTTGATGCTTCGGATATATGAGGCTTTGCATTCATCCAGGTGTTTGTAAAATGTGTGATATAGTTCATTTGAATGCAAATTTAATTTGTAAGGACTTTTATTGAGGTCATTTTGCCAATTATCTATTTGGCGTAATCAGTTGTAATAGCATTCTAACATCTTTAGCGTCATGTACCCCAATTCACTGTGAACATGTTTAAACCAGATGTTTATAAATGAGTTCTTCCACAATGAAAACCTTTGTAGACTGCCTAAGATCTCATTATTAAACTATAACATGATGTTCATGCCTCAGTCAAACGTTTAGGGCTATACAACCAAACTCACATGACCTTAAAGCGGCTGTAAGGCTACCTTTCCAAATGATGGAGACATAGGCCAGACACCTGGAATCGGTGAATAGCTGCTAGAGGCAGTGTTTCGTATCTGTGGCAACATCGTACTCTGAGACTTCAAAGGGCAATTATTCCAGATCCTATTACAACACACTCATCACCATCATCTCATGCATTTTCATCAGTGTTCAAAGAAAGTGATTAACATGTGATTGGGTGGGATGGAACGAGACATCACAGAACAGGCTGATTGAAGCTGAAGGCTGTTCTAAAGAGCAGAAAAAAGGAACAGCACATGGCACTAGACATGAGAATTACCTATGTGGGCAATTTGTGTGCATGTTAAGTGTGACCACTGGTGACATTTTTTTTATGAAAACACATAAACATACATGTATTATTTTTTCATTTACTCATTGCTTTACCATTAATTTTGATATTTAATGGACTGTTTTTAGCACACGTCATTCATCACCTGTGGTAGAGCTTGCATGAGTGTAAATAAAAATATCCATGATTTTCAGCATGAATATTCTATGAACATATTTGCTGTTATCTTTCACCCCTTGTTTTAACAGTGCAAAAAGCCCCAAAAAAGGACAAGTCTATTAGATAAAATATCTGCACTGTGATAATCAGAAACCAAATAATGTGAATTCAACTAAAGTTATATTGCAATGCTAAAACAATTGCCAGTTGACACTGGCTTAAAAAGTGTTTTAATATAAATGCACAATCACTGTAAAGTTAACATAAGAGAATTGTTAAAGTGGCAATCACAGTGATGTAAAAAAATTGTTTATGCAAATTTAAAAGTGGATTGTGTGTTCTGATAACAGACGAGGAAAAAACAATGCGACATGCAAAGAATGGAATGCTATCAATATGATCAAGCAACGCTAGAAAGTATAATTATATCAATATAAAATCAGGTTTGACTGCTTTGTTTGACGGTTTTAACTGCTTGAGATGTCTGTCAAATAACACGACATGTGGATTTAACAACTTCTGTAAAAAAAATATCTAATATCTAAAACATGTTGGAGGGGGAGGTTATTTACAGAAGCTTATTTTAGCAAGAATGTCCAGTACACTCCCACATTACAGAGTCCCTTACAATGGTGCATTTCTAGCCTCTTGTCCGCCAGGGAGAGCGCGTTTATGGGCAGGGCTTTTTGAATGAATCGATGCTGTAAACTACACGCTTGATTCATACAGGCAGCGAGCAGACGGTCCATTTCTGGGCGAGCGTGTTGAGGAAGGTTTGTTCTCTGAGCTCGAGGCAGCAGTAAAGCGATAAAATGATCATCATCATTGAAGATCAGGTAAGAGCGATAGCTTGATTTAACACAGCTTCATTTAAAAATTAATTAGACCAAAAAATAAGCAAATTCACGCAGTATGACTAACGTTAGGGAGGACACGTTTTGCTGACTAACTGCACGAGAGCCTTTAGCTGCCTATCAAACCGATTTCAGTTAAGTTTGTCGAAAATGTAACAGCCCTGTGTAAGAATTCACAAAGTATTAACAAAGGATAGAATTAAATATGCTAGTTCAGATTGTTAAAAATATAGTAGCCTATCTGCTAATCGGTTCTTTACACCAGCGAATGTCGAAAGTTACCTAACCACAACAACAGCCGAAATCTAAAAATGATTCAAGCCCCCCAAATGCCACTCTCATATAACGTTACGCACCCCAACGGTTTTGTTGTAAAATTATGAGCCAATGCACGTGAAATGACGTTACATAGTTTTGCGGCAGCTGGCAAGCCGCAATGTTACACAACTTCCTGCTTATGAGAACGTAATGTCGTCTCATCCTACCGGTAAAAAAAACGTGTTCTCATATATTTAACGTTACTTGAATAACTAAAATATCACACTCTGACTCCTGTATAGGCCTAATTTGTTTATTTCTGTGATCGCGGCCTGATGAGACGAAGCGCGCCATCAAATCACGTGGGTTGGACTCTTCCGAGTTTTTCTTTTTTGATAATTTGCCGCAGTGAAAGAGGCAAGACGGTATACAAGGACATCATTAACTGTCATCATGTTGACTTCCTCTTAATATTTGTTTGAATTTATGCGAAGGCACCATGTTGTTTAATTGCGTCTGTTACTGATAAATAGCCTAATTTTAACATTACAAAAGTATTGACGGCCCGGGTGGTCTACCATTGTGGTTTTTGTGTTGTAACTAGAGGACATGTGGTCAGTATAACAATGTAATTATAGCAAATGAGTTGCACAAAATACGCATTTAACTGAATAATAATTTCAGTTAAGCATTATTAACTATATTTATTTTAAATTACAGTTCTATAAACAAGCAAATAATGAATTATTGACAAAAATGTAGCCATTAGTTTATTTCTTCTCCACTAATGAAAATTGTTCTAAAAGCAGACAAAGCAGCTTTGTGCATCATCTAGCAATGCACACAGACTAATAAAAGCTGGTCTGGAACAGCATGTGAGTGGAGTGGCTGGTTTTACTCCACAGTCTGGAATGATGTAAAGGCAGATAAGGTTCACATACTCATGTCTTTGTAATTTATGTTGTTGCCTGTATAAAAATAAGGGTCCACAGTGACATTGTCTTGTTTTTAAAAAATAGCTCTTTACGGTATTGGTGACAGAAAATGAAATCCAGCATTGACTTGTGTTCACAGGACGGCTTTGACAAAGCTCTGGCTGAGGCAGGTGATAAGCTTATAGTGGTTGACTTTACAGCCACGTGGTGTGGGCCTTGTCAGAGCATTGCACCTTTTTACAAAGTAAGTAACCTATGGTTTTTCGCATCTGAATTACTATATTCATTGGGTTGTTGGAATTAACTTATTCCAACTTATTCCAACTAACTTGCTTGTAGGGTCTGTCTGAAAATCCTTCCTATGCTAATGTGGTCTTCCTCAAAGTGGACGTGGATGATGCACAGGTGAGTTTTCTATTGGGAGTTTTTTTGTTAGAGCTGTAGTGTTATAAAATAATTAATGCCAACTCATGTCACATAATTTGCTGCACCAATACAAAACTGTATAATGCATCTTCAAAAATAGTAGAACTACTTTATTTTGATAATTGGTCAAAAAATAAATCTGTTAAATTGGATTGTTGCATAGAACTGAATGAATAATGATATTTAATATTATTTTAATATAGGCCTATTTTATGTCTAATATTTGTTAATTAACATATTTGTTAATATGTGTAAATAAAAGTTTGGTTATTTTATTGGCTTGTATTTTTTAAATATCAAATTATTAAATTATTGTATTCAATTAAAGAAGTCTTATAATAATACAATTATCCAAACAAACATTTTAAAGTAAGGAATAATTTTTTTTTAAATCAGTTTCTGTTTTTGGCCAAGTGCATCCAGAATTTTTGGTTTCGGCACAGAATTTAAATTTCAGTGCATCCCTATTTGAAACACAAATTAAGATATTTTTAATAAAATCTGTGATATTTCTGTTCTTCTATTGAAAGTCTATTCACCCAAAACTCTGATGCTTCAAAACGTTCATAAAAACAATTTGTAACATAAATCCATATGAATCGTGCGGTTTAATCCAAATCTTCTTTTGTCAATAATGTTTGAGCTTCTCTTGACCTTATTTGAGTTCCCTATGCATGTTTGCAGATCAATGTTTATTTGTGAATAAAAAACCTAAATTAAATCTGTTCAGTATATAAAGCAATCGTGCCTCTTCAGAAAACTTGGATTAAAGTGCTTGATTCATGTGGATTTATTTTCAGATCTCTTTATTCACTAGAAACTCTGACACTTCAAAACCTTCATAGTCAATAGAGAGACAGAAATCTCTCAGATTTCATAAAAAATATATTTGTTTGTGTTCCGAACGAAAGTCTTATGGGTTTGGAACAACATGAGGTAGAGTAGGCCTAAAATAGCTATGTTTCTATCCAAAGTTGCAAATTTAACCAAAATTGGAATATTGCATAAAACATTTGCTAATAGAGCACCGCTTCCATCCAGCGAGACAAAGAGGAGAAAATTGTCACTTCCTGATAAATTGCCAAATATCACTAAATGTAAGTTGCTGCAGAAGTTAATGTGGTATTTTTCCATTTAGTATAAAATTACTTGCGCATCAGACTTGCGAATGCAGTAAAGGCAGTCATGTTAATAAAACCAGTCAGAATTCCTTGTAAAGCTTTTTCTTTCATGAATCTTAGTGTTTATTCTACTGCAACCATAGTTGGTCATAGTGTTTAGGCCCAAATCCCTTTGGATTAAAGAAATGCTCGTCACCTAACCTTTTTTTATTTTTAAGTTTTCTTTTGTAACATAGTTGGGCAAATACTTGCTGTGTAGTCATAGGTATTGTATGTGAAATACAATGTGAAATGTCTGTATAGGGAAGTATCTGTAACAAAAAGTCACATTGGCAGAATTGTTTTTTTTTTTTTTTGCTGTTTTAACACATGAAATACACCACTAGAGGGTAGCAGAATGAGAATAAACTATGAAATGGTGTGGTTACATTTCAGTCACACTTTTATGTTTTTGCTTTCATTCTTTGCTCTGAATGTGCCCCGCAAGTCTCATAAGCTCAAAGCTGTAGAATGAGAGCAATTAAAAAGTCTTAAGCAATATAAAATTTACATTTTGGGTGGTTTTTTTTGCAGGATGTAGCCCAGTCTTGTGAGATCAAATGTATGCCAACATTCCACTTCTACAAGAACGGGAAGAAGGTTAGTTCTGTTGTCTTTCTGTTGAGTGCTGCATAAAGCTTTTAATTGAACTAATATTAGTCACATATCAACCGTACAAAGTTACAGATATGTCTTTATGAATATGCATGTAGTGTTTAATTTATTTCAGGTTATTGTTTGGAAGATTTAATCACTTGTTTTCTGTTGTAGCTGGATGATTTCTCGGGGTCCAACCAGGCTAAACTGGAAGAGATGGTGAACCAATACAAAAACTAAGCCTGATTTGACATTCATAAATGTTTCCTGTGCAGCCTAAGCTCAAATTTCACTTACAATAACTGCTCACTTGTTTTGTTATTCATCAAGGGAGTTTCATTTTCTAATCGTTTTCATGATTTAGCAGAATCTGCCTTACAAAATCTGTCAACCATTTCCATAATGAATGATTACCTCTGTATGTCTGTCATGTCTTTTTTTTTTTTTTTTCAAAATCAATAAACGCAATTATTAAATAAATAAAAATCTTATGGACAATGTTGTTTTTGTTCTTCAGAAGTTTTCAAATTAATCTTGGCGGTGAAGTGTATTTCTGCACCACTAGCTAGTTTATTGTCCCAGGCCCTGATGGGATTGGTGCCTGTTGTTTGCTTGTTCTGTTCATGCCTTTTATTGTTAAAGGTTTCTCTAAAATCTTTGTCCAAAGTAATTTTTGTGGCTGCATAAATTGCTAGTGGCCTGCTTACAACATCAGCTCTAAATTTTGTTGTGTCTGCATGGTGATTACAATAATGCAATCCATAGCAGTCATCTTTGTCGTCGCCAAGGTGATCTTATAAGCCAAGCACTGGCACCCTTATATCCTGATAAACAGGTAATACAGAGAGTGGCTGTGTGTGTAACTTGAACCAATCTTGACAGTAATCTCTAACTACTTGCATCAAACCTTGACTGTAATCTAACTTGAATCAACCTTGATCTCTTCTCAAACGTATGAATAGTTTGCCCCATTATTTTGTTGCTTTATGAGTCTGTTGCAAAATATTGATTATCAATAGCTTTCCATATATAGATTATGGTGTAGCATCAAGACAACAGTTTGCCCTACCTGTCATTTAGCAATCACACTTTTGCTTTTTTTCATACCAGACCATTTTGTATTCTTCATCTGGTTAAAAACATCACACATGAGGCTGGCATCATTGGGAAAGCTTAGAGCATGTATTATTACTTTTGTTTCTCTCTCTCTCTCTCTAATTTAGCATCTCCTTGTTGCTGGAGGGCTTAACTGAACCCCTGCTGCCTCCAGTAACATTTGTCAGTTTACTTAATTGTGATAGTATGGGTGGATTCATTTTGTAATGATGACACAAGAATGAGCCTACAGTAAATATCCTCCATGAATGCAGGAGGAAGAAAACTGGTTGCAGAGTGATTATTAAATTAAAAACATTTGCTCAAATGCTTTAAAAACTACATCCTAATATCCAAGTACTGAAAGATTGCAGTAAATCAATAATTCATTTCACGTTTATTTGTAGTGCTTTTCACAAAGCATATCATTTGAAAGCTTTACAGAAAATGCATGTTTCTTTATTGCATTTTAGAGTGATATGTTAGCAGAGGTCAAAGTAATGTAGTTAGCAAACATCATGTATTCAATTAGACAGAAAACAGTGAGCTCATGAAAGCAATTATTACAAGTTGTGATCATGAAGAACATATACAAAATTTGGCAGTGGTATATATGGATTCAGAGTTGAGTCATCTGAAGCTCTTGCAAGTGCCGGAGCCATCTCTTTACACGTGTTGGGGCATCTGGAATCTTCATAAGAGCCTGGATCCAAACTGGAGCTGGCGTAATGTCTAGAATTGGGCATCCCAATGTAGAAAGAGAAAGGAAAATAATTGTAGCTGCTGTTCATAACATTTCAAGCAGTCATATGCATTGGATCTGATATAACTGGAGTGTAAAGTCATGAGATGTAGCCTATTATGTGAATACTTGGATGCTGGGATAGTGTCTCTGAGGTCCAATCATCATCAGGAAGGATATTCAAGAGTTTAGGAGCCAAATGTGAAAACGCTGTAGTGGACTTCGAGTTTTGTGACCTGAAAGAGCATTATGAATTGTAGTGATAGAAGATCGGTTAAATACAAAGGAGCTAAACCATTTAAGTCCTTAAAAGTCAGTAGCAATACTTTGTAACCAATATAGAACTTTATAGGTAACTAGCGTAGAGATTATAAAATTGGGATCATATTTTTTTGACCTGGTAAGAACTAGTAAGAACGGCCTGTCCTGGTTTTGGAGGCATATTCCTGGGGCAGCATGCTTCACTGGTCCTGAAACAAAATTCTGTAACGTTATAACCCTAGTGAAAAAAATAATACTTCATTGTATTTGAAATATATTACCTTTTTCAATAGTACTTTTATAAAGAATTATTATGCTCTTAGGGCTAATTAATACCCGGTGGCAACCACCAAAGATTGTCCGATCAGAACAATTAAGGATGTCCGTTTAGGAGGAGCCAGATGCACACGCCACTCACAGACCACCCATTTCAAACATGAACAATTTAATTAAGTGTGGTTCTAGAAAGAGAAACAACAATAAAGAAAGTATAAATATACACAATGATAAACATCAATATGCAAATGAATACAATCCGTATTTCGTATGACATTAACACTGGAAATATGTCTATTCAGCGATCGTACAATATGATCAGCTTACAGACACGTGTGCTATCGCATAGCCTATGTGATAATCACATCTTTAAAGACAAATTTACGCACTCTCACAGTGTAAATACACAGTATAATGATGCTAGATTAACTTACTCTTTGATGCACGCACACATGTGATTACTCATTATTAAATCGCGGATGAACTGGTGTTATCGCGTTAGGTCCGTTCTGCGCTTATAATATGGCGCTTTTCCACTGCATGGTACGGTACGGTTCGGTACGGCATGCTTTGGCTCTTTTCCACTGCATGGTATGGTACGGTTCGGTTCGGTACGGCTCACTTGTGGTGCTTTTCCACTGCATGGTACGGTACGGTACGGCTCGCTTCGGCTCGCTTTAAATGGTACCTGGTCTGTTGAGGTTCCAAGCGTACCGTACCGGTACTAAAATGTGACGTAAAAACACTGCAGATCACTGATTGGTCAGACAGAATCGTCACTACCAGCGTCATTGGATTTGCGACACGAGACACTAAACCCGCTAGATTTAAATAACCAGCAGTATTTTGTTTTGCTGCCATCAGCCTCATTTTAAACACATTTCTCCATCTTGCAGTTAAAAACATTCACATGCCGAGAATCAGGAGCACCATCCCCTCGATAGGCTCCATTGTTCCTGTGTTGTGCGTTTGAAATGTGGCTCGTTTACGATGATGTCATGGCAGTAGAGGCGGCGCAAATAACGATCATTTCCACCCACTTTGAAGGGGTACTAACTGTGGTGGAAAAGCAACCGAGCTAAAGCGAACCGAACGGTGCCGTACCGAGTCGAGTCGTACCACGCAGTGGAAAAGCGAAGCGAGCTGAACCGTTCCGCGCCGAGTCGAACCGTACCGAGCCGAACCGTACCATGCAGTGGAAAAGCGCCAATAGAAATAGCGTTCGTACTTCCCACTAAATCGCGTCAGCATCAGAGTCCTCAGCACCGTCGGGTCCTTAAAATAGACAAGTGACTTACTGCCTTAATGAATAACTACAGGGAATAAACTATCACACATACAAAGAACTATATGAATATAGTAACTGTAAACATATTAATGATTGTGAACATTAATTATTGGCCCTCATTTTAGTACAGCCGCCCCCAAATGTGTTTGCAGATTTGAATCTCGGGCCAGTACTCCCATTCATTCAGGGAGTGGAGGGAGCTTATCAGTCTGACAACAGGTCTGATGTAGGTTCTGTCTTTGACATGAATTGGCTCTTACTTTATTATCGGCTCCAGCAATGACAGCTTTCACAGTCCCGATAGGCCAGAGTGCTCTGGGGAATTGTGGATCAGCAATCATGACTACTGTCCCTACGATCAGGTTTTCTTTCTCTTGTTGCCATTTCTGGCGAGCCTGGAGTCCGGGCAGGTAGTTACGCAGGTAACAGCTCCAGAACTGGTCTGCCAGTACTTGGCTGTGTCTCCAGCATTTGCGGCTGAGCAACTCCGATGCAGGGTAAATTACCTGAGGCAAGGCAGAGTCCAGCCGGCCCATTAAAAGTGAGTTAGGGGTTATTGGGTCCGGATCAGCTACATCCGAAGATACATATCCCAATGGCTTTGAATTTAAAATACCCTCAATTTCAATTAAGACAGTCCTGAGCACTTCCTCTGTGACAGTTTGTGCACCAATGGTAGTGTACAATGCAGGTTTAACAGATCTGATCGCTCTTTCCCAGGATCCTCCGAAATGTGGGGAGTTTGGTGGATTGTACTGAAAGCTGATCTGTTGCTTTGCAAGTTCCTTTTGCAATTGAAGGCTTGTTTGAGCTCATGATCTCCACCTTTGAAATTTGTACCCTGATCAGAGCGCAACTCATGAGGTTTTCCCCTACGGGCGATGAATCGATGTAGAGACATGAGAAAGGAGTCTGTGTCAGCTTGAGAGAGATCGATGTACACTGCCCTCGTGGTCAAACATTTATAAATAATACCCCAGCGTTTTTCATTCCGTCGCCCAATTTTGATGGTAAATGGGCCAAAACAGTCCATGCATGTGGAGTAAAAGGCTGGCTGGAACAGTCTTAAGCTGGAAGGGGGTAAGTCAGCCATTTTAGGGCTATTGGGCTTGCCACGCCACCTTTGACATTCAGCACAATGATGCTGGATTGATCGAACAGCTTGACGACCTCTCAAGATCCAGAAGCATCTTCTGATTTCAGCAAAGACCCGTTCAGTACCAGGGTGATGGAGCTGTGCATCGTACTGCTGAATTAGTAACTTAGTCATTGGATGAACTGGGTCTAGTACAATTGGGTGGAGAATGTCAGGGCTCAGCAGATGACACCTTCGGAGTCGTCCACCCACTCTAATCAGCTGCATGTCAGAATCAAATTCAGGAGCTAATGTCTTTAGACGACTGTTTGAGGAGATGAGTGTCCCTGCTTGAAGCGGAGCATATTCGTCAGGAAAACTCTCCATTTGAGACTTTTGGATGACTCTGAGCTCGGCTTTCTTATACGTGCCAGCATTAACACTGTCCGTAGGACAGGCCGCTCCGTGAAGGGATCTGGCTGTTGCGTCTATAAGCTCTTGGAAGTTGTCATATTTAGATGCATTGACTGCATTCTGGTCATCGTGAGTTCTAAGGTGGTGGAAGGATATTGGTTTACGCAGTTCTTTTCAAGTGTCGGCTGGCTTTAGGTTGGGCAATTTGGGCCAAGACGACGGAGGCTTCTGAAGAAATTCTGGGGCATTCTTCCAGTGGGTAGGTATGGCTAGCTGAGCCAGTGACAGGTCACGAGTAATGTCGTCAGCAGGGTTGTCTTGTGAGTGCACATAGGACCATGATTGTGAATCAGTTAACTCTTGAATCTCTGCAACTCTGGTTCCTACAAACACTTTGAAGTGACATGAGTCTGATTGCAGCCAGTTAAGGACTGTCATAGAATCGGTCCAGTATTTGAAACTACTGATGTTTAGTGTGAGCTCCTTTTTCAGAACTGCTGCCAGTTGTGCTCCAGTTAGAGCAGCACATAGCTCAAGTCGAGGAATTGTTTGCTGCTTCTTTGGAGCTACTCGTGATCTAGCTGCCAAGAATGACACCTCTATTTGTCCTTTGTTATCTTCAGTGCAGAGATAGGCTACAGCGCCGTACGCACGCTCTGAGGCGTCGCAGAATGTGTGCACACTTCTTGAGCTGGTCAAGGGATCTACCTTTGTAGTGTAGCATCTGAGCAGTGTAGCATCTGAACAGTGTGACACTGGAAAGTTGTGGAAGCTCGTCTTCCCATGTGAGCCATGCATTTCTAAGGTCTGTGGGCAGTTCAGGGTCATCCCATTCTCTTTTTTTGTCCCATAACCTCTGGACTATAATCTTAGCTCTTGTAGTAAATGGGGTGATGAATCCCAAGGGATCATACTGACTAGACAGGATGCTATATATGTATCGCATAGTGGGCTCAGTTTTTACGACATGGCCATGTTTATAACCAAGTGTGTCAGATCAGCACTGCCACCTAAGTCCCAGTGTACGCTCCTGAGTGTCTGCTCTGTCTGAACTAAACCAAAGCTCATGGTTCTCTGACCTGATTTGCTGTGGTAGGTGTTGCAGGAGTTGGGGAGTGTTACTAGCCCATTGGCGCAGTTCAAATCCACCATCAGCCAGCAGATGTCACATGTCATCCACTAATTTCCTAGCAGTCTCAAGAGAGGGGACACTTTGCAACCAATTGTCAACATAGAAACAATGCTCTATTGATGCTTGTACCTCACTGACTGGATGGCTGTGATCGGCAACATGTTTCCGGAGAGCAAAGGTTGCGCAGCATGGGCTGCACGTGGTGCCAAAGGGTAACACTGACCATTGGTAAGGCGCACCTGATGAAACATCCCCTTTATGTCACTGCTTATGGCTACTGCATACTCTCTGAAACGGAGAAGTACTCCCAGCAAGGTCGCACCCAGAGTAGGCCCGGGAAGGAGGCTCATTTAGGCTCAGCCCTTGGAATTTGAAGGAACAATTGAATACAATCCTGTTCTTTCCGTTGTGGTGGACCATATGGTGTGGAATGTACCACCCTTGAGTCTGTACAGCTGTGGATTGGGGAATTTTTTTCACATAGCCTGCTTCTAGCAGCTTGTTTATTTCAGACTTGTACACTTGGGATTTCTCAGATCTCTTTACCAGCTAGTTTTCAGTCCTTCGCAACTGAGGCAGTACTGCTTCCTTTGGAGCAGTTAGAGGTGAAAGACTGGTTTTCCACAGGAGGGGGGTAGCGTATCTTTGCACACCTTCAACTTCAACCCTTGTTGTTTTCTCCTCCAGCATGCGCACAGCTTCTGCATCACATTTTGACCATATAACAACCCGTTCATTTCAGTAGGGCAAGATGTCCATCTGCCACAACCTCTCAACTTGACTGAATAAATCATTAGGCGAAAGGCTTACTGATGTGAACAGGCACTGTTGTGTGTGGGGGATATGTTCGAGGAACTTTGATGGACCTTGGAGTGTCCATCCCAAATGAGTTTTCACAGCTGCTGGACCTCCTGGGGGTCCCAATCGAACTGACTCAATGGGGGTGACCAGTTGTGGGTAATCTGACCCAATGAGCAGTAATGGCCTTGCATGGTCGCTTGACTGCAGAGGTAGGCCTCTGAGATGGCGATATCTCTTTTGGAGCGTTTCAATTGGGTAAGAATGAGGTGCTAGTCCAAGCTCCTCAGCTGTAAAGGCTCTTTTGATTGCAAAGTTGCGATCTGGTTGTGTGACAGGACTCACCGAGAATGATACTGTGGAGCCACGGATGATGCAGATATCTTGACGCACTGTACGAAGAGAGAGGTCTTCAGGCTTACCGTTAAGGTGGAGTTGCTGAGCTGCCTCATGGAGAAGTATAGTGCGCTCTGAACCATCGTCTAGCAATGCATATGTATCGAGTGAAAAGTCTCCATTGCGTATGATAACTCTGCACAATTTCAGTAACACTTTACTGCCAGTTGGTCGATCGACGTACAGAGTTTCTATTGTGGTGCTGGTAGACTGTGTGATCTCCGCATTTCCTTTGGTAGCAGTAGCACTCATTTCGCTATTAACCTCATGCAGAACTTCTAGATGCCTCCTTTGACACTTCTTGCATTTCGCCTTAAGAGTACACTGACCTGCTTGGTGATCGCGCCCACATTTCCAACATCTACAATTGGACCTGATCCAGGTCACAATCTGCTCTTTGGACAGCAGCTTGAAGTTTGAACACTGATTGAGATAGTGCTGAGTTGTATTACAAAAGGGGCAGTATTTCTTTGGTTTTTCTTGTGATCTCACCTCATGAACTGCATTTCTGTGAATCGATTCATCTTTGGTAACTGGCTTTTGCTCGTTTCCATGGAAGATGGCAGTAGACTTGTTAAATACTTTGGGTACTCTTTGCTGGTCTTTGCGGAAACTCTGCCTCTCTCTGCCTACGTCAACACTGAATTGGGTACTGTCCTCTTGCACCCTCTAATCATACTCCAACCATTCTGCAAACTCAAACAAAGTAGGGATAGGTGTCTTGAGTGGATTGACATACCTCTTAAAATTTGCTCGGAGATCGTGAGGTAATTTAGCGAGAAGTCGGGTAACATGAGACCCACTAGTCAGTTCTGTATGTCCAGGACTTCCCAACTGATCCAGCATTCCGACCAGGGCCCGTACCTTTAGTGTGAAAAGCCTAAATGCTCTGGTGTCACCACTTCTTATGCTGGGTCCATCCATCAGGACAGCAATGCGTTGAAGTGCAAGTTGATGGGGTTGTCCATAGAGTTCTGTTAGAGCCTGCATGGTATGACTGTAAGGGTACCTGCTGTTACTGTAGGAGTTAGCAATGAGCAATGCTTCTTCAAGCTTCAAGTAGTCCATCAATATCTGGAACTTAAAGCGCTCTGTAGCGTCGGCGGGCAGGATATTGTCAAGAGCTACCTTCAACCTGGCGAACTCACGTGGATCCTCTTTAGTGAAGTTAGGAATGGTAGGGGTTGGACTACAATAAGTGTTCTTTTGACTGTGGCAATGAGGGACGATAAGACACGAATGGTCTCGGTTGCCTGGAGGAGCTGTAATAGTGTTCGTCAGCACGCTCAGCCCTCTGGGCTGTTGATGCACGTTCTGGCGATGGCGAAGACGGTCTGGATGGATTGGAACTCACCTTCATCCTCTGCAGCTCATGGATAATCTCATCTATTCTGTCCTGTTGACGTTCTGAGTGTAACTTATCCTCACTGCGTTTCACTGACTTATCTCTCTCATAACGTTGATCTCTTTGATCTCTTGTTGACGTTACTCTGGAGCGTGACAGTGAAGTAGAGACTCGTTCTTCCCTATTACACGTTGAGTGTCTGGGCAAAATAAATAGTTGAGATGGAGACACTGGTCTTGGAGAGTGAGCTGCAGAGTGTTCTCTGAGGTCATGTCTGAGTTTACGGTACTCCTCTTTCAGATCCTTCAGCCGCATCTGCAGTACTTCAGGAGAGAAGTGTGGATTTCCCTCGTTGGCAGAAACGTGATCAATGTCAGTAACAAGGGTGTTGTGAGGTTGTAATGGACCTCCTGTAGCCCCTATTAGCTGTTCTCCTTCGTTGGAGTGGTCTGGGGGTGTGTGAGATGATCGGTGCTCTGGCACATAATTCACCTCATAGTCGTCGAGGTACTTTGGCATATGCGTTTGGCGACGGGAGCGAACTGTAGCATCACTATTCTCCTCACTATGTATGGACATTATGTTAATTCAGAAGTTGCCCAATCCGGCTCGAAGGACCATATAAAGCATTAAAGAATTTTTATGCTCTTAGGGCTAATTAATACCCGGTGGCAACCACCAAAGTTTGTCCGATCAGAACAATAAAGGATGTCCGTTTAGGAGGAGCCAGATGCACACACCACTCACAGACCACCCATTTCAAACATGAACATAATTTAATTAAGTGTGGTTCTAGAAAGAGAAACAACAATAAAGAAAGTATAAATATACACAATGATAAACATCAATATGCAAATGAATACAATCCGTATTTCGTATGACATTAACACTGGAAATATGTCTATTCAGCGATCGTAAAATATGATTAGCTTACAGACACGTGCTACTGCATAGCCTATGTGATAATCACATCTTTAAAGACAAATTTACGCACTCTCTCAGTGTAAATATACGGTATAATGATGCAAGATTAACTTACTCTTTGAAGCACGCACACATGTGATTACTCATTATTAAATCGCGGATGAACTGGTGTTATCATCGCGTTAGGTCCGTTCTGCGCTTATATTAACAATAGCGCTCGTACTTCCCACTTAATCGCGTCAGCATCAGGGTCCTAAGCACCATCGGGTCCTTACAATAGACAAGTGACTTACTGCCTGAATGAATAACAACAGGGAATAAACTATCACACATACAAATAACTATGTGAATATAGTAACTGTAAACATATTAATGATTGTGAACATTAATTACTGGCCCTCATTTTAGTACAAATTTGCAAAAATATTAACAAAAATTGTACTATCTTTAAATATATTAAGTATATTATCATGTTTTAACCTATTTTCACAATACAACTTTTAACCCACTTTGAAATATTTGTTGGCTACTTTAGTATATTTTCTAAAAAATATATTTTAGAAAAATATAGCCTACTTGAAGTGAACATTCTGTTTATTTTTAAACTTTGTCTGATTGCAGTAATTGGCGTGGGGAGACCGCATAAAAGCCGGCTGGTGCGAGAGAGCGAGAGAGAGAGAAGGACTGGGGACTCGTACCCATAGACATCATATAGATAGACGCCCTATCGACCGCTACTGCCTATTGGCGTGGACGAGCCGTGTGGCCGCCATCTTAAACCGGTCACCCGCTCCGCTCAGTGTAATCTGTTTGGCAGGTGCAATGAGCTGCCAGTGCATTTAATTAATCATATCTCACTGAATACCGAACTGATTTTCACGCGGGTTTTTTTGCTGCAAAGGTCATAAACGTAGCTACGATACAGGACACATTGAATATTTTGTTCACAAAATACAACCAATAGTACGGTAATGTTAAATGTTAAATCTTACTTGTGGAAAGTAATCCCCGAGTGATGGTCCGCCGATTTGAGGAGGAATATGCTGCACAGTGCTCTGGCATCTACTGCTGCTATGCAACGCAAATAGGAGTATGACCGGTTTAAGATGGCGGCCGCATTTCTTGCGCCACAGCGGCCAATAGGGCATCTAGTCTCTATATGATATCTATGCTCGTACCAACACCCGCGACCTGCTGGCTGACAAATAGACTGAGTTTGCACATCGGGAAGAGTTTTATGAATGGACTGAGTTCACACATCGGGAAGAGTTTGATAAAAGTAGACTGAGAGCTGAGTCAGCGGGAAAGAGTGTTTTTGAACTGTGCTGTAGACGTGTCTACGGTGAAGGCACATGTGGCGCACCTTTTCTTTTCTGTTTATTTATTCTTGCATTTAATAAAGAGTAGCCTACGAGTCCCCGTTACGCCGACCCTTGTCTTCTTTCATCCCCACACAAACGGAACCAACGTTACAGTGTATTTATTTGCACTTTATTAAAAATAAATTGTAGGTGGTATTTTTTTGTGCTGGAAATGATCATTGTAACAATGCATTACTTTCAAAACACATTATACAACAGTATTTTGTTCACAATATAGCTAAGTATTATTTGTTTATTAATGTGCATTTGTTATTAAAGACAAAGTGTGCAATTTGTAGTATTTGAAATAAGCCAAAGGTATGAGCATATACGTTTTACTCAAATATAATACGTATGGTTGGCGCCGATAGCCTCGTGGGCAAGTGCGCCGACATGTATAGCGCCGTAACTGGCTCGTGGACCTTTCCCTATGACTTTCCCGATCCCCATCCCTCTCTCTCACTCCCACCTCACTTCCTGTCTAGCTACTGTCCTATCCTAATAAAAGGCAAAAAAAAAAAAAATATATATATATATATATATATATATATATATATAATATACACTTATTGTATATTGCTTGCTTTCAAAGATAATCGTAATGAATTTGTAATGTACTTGTAACACAAATAAAGTATACTTTAATATCACTAATCAAGCATGTAATTAGTCCCTACACAGGCATATACTTAAAGTATATTAAGTATACTTGAAGTTGTTCCAATTTAGTACACAAAAGTACATTAAATACACTTAAAGTTATGCTTTACTACAATTCAATTACAACTAAAATATACTTAGAACAAAATAAGTTGTTTCAAAATAGCACACTTCAAGTTAACTAATCATTAACACACTTGAAGTATACATTAGTCTAGCTGCAAGTATACTTAGCATATTTTCTTTTCACTAGGGTAGCGCCATCTTTCGAGACGCAAGTCTCACCTAAGCAATTCTAATCTACATCTTTTTCCTTTGACCCCTCATTCCCCCGTTCCCTCTTTCTATCACCTGAAATTCACCCAGGAATCTATATATTTTGATGTGAATAATTATCATACCGTATTACACATGTTTGATATCATTTGAAATGTCTCAGTGCGACTGGTACAAAGGTCTCATTCCCAAATAAGTAAAACAAAAGGTAATACAGTTTATAAGAGTTTAGAGATAATTTGCACACAAAGGAGGGTACGTCTCCCAGGCAAATGGTCTCCTGCTCTCAAAACCTCTGAATGCAAATTCGCATTGTTAGAAGATGTTTCCATGTGAAAAAAAGGTTCTGTCTATATAATGAAATGCAACGAGAGGCTGGCGCGATTCTGTAACCCAGACCAGCCCGTGATGCGAAGTGTAAGCAAAACACTTTGCAACATGTATTTTATAATGTCAAGGTATTGCATCTTCTCTCTATTGCATTTATTACAGAGCATTTGATGTTTGTATCTATTATCTATGAACTGATTATGCAATTGGCGTGATACATTTACCTGACATAATAAATTGTAAACTTTTGATTTTATTCTAATCGACTCTGACATTATTTTCAGTAAAGAGTTAAAAAGAATAATCAAACATTCGCTCACACTTAATGTTGCACAGATATCATTAAAACCTTTTTCATTTATGGAGTCAGATGAAATAACGAGTTAATACATATGAGAAAATGTATTTCATTTAATCAAATTACTTGCAGTTACTCGCAAATTAATTTAATCAAAAAACGCGCAGAGAACTTCACTTGCTGATCGGATGCCTCCGTTGGGCCGATTAAGTCGGGCTTACAGTACACTCAGAAGCGTTGTGCAACTGCAAAATCAAGGTCAGTGAGAGAGATTTTATTCTGCTTCAGCATCATGTCTTCATGTTGCCCGGCCAGAGGAGTTTCTCCACATCTCAGACAATGTCATCTCTGCTGGCAAAGGAAAAACCCTAAAGCCAGATTCAGCCTTGACAACATTCTCCACACCTTGCTCTTCTTCGTCCTCATCCTCTTCCTGCCTGTTCACCTCCTCTTACTCATCCTCTTTTTATAAAGGGGGAGAGTGGGGACAATTGCAAAGTGTGGCAGTTGCAACATTGCTGATTTCTCCAATCAGAAATGAGCTGGAGTCATGACACTCCTACTGCACATGCTCATGCCGCGTTCCAGGCAACCTGTAACCCGTGTTTTTCCAACCTTATACCCATGAAAGTGCACTAGAACGGCAGTCAAACCCGTGACTTCCCACCCGTGAACTCGTAGTAGATCGATGTACTCCCAGTTACGAGCTCTGACGTCACATAGCCCGCAAAACCATACAAAACAACAATGGCAAGCCCCCCCAACCCCCCCCCCCCCCCCCTCCCCCCTCCCCCCCCCACACACACACGGTGAGAATACACTTTAGGACAATATAACGTTTCAGTCAAATTAATAATAATATAATAATGATAATAATACACAGACGATTATTTATTAAAATTTTCAGTGTCTCTGAAACAATAAGTATATATTGCGCTCAGGTAGTTTGGCGTGACTGGCCTGGAACGCTACAAAGTAGTGAGTCATGGTTTGAAGTCGTGATTTACGTGCTCAAAAACCTGCCAGAAACGCAGCATCAGTATGCCCCTCCTTCTTTCTAGAAGTTAACAGCCACATGTTAAACCTCCTTATGGAAGAACGTCCTGGTTGCGTATGCAACCCACCGTTCCCTGAAGGAGGGAACGGAGGACGTAGTCGACGGTCGACTGAATGGGGATCACGCCAGGGAGCCTATCATCTTCGAGTACTATTGAACGAGCCAATGTAATTGTCGTGTGTGATTCGCATCACACACTCCGCCCCCGCGGCGCGGGTATAAATACGGAAGTGGATGCACGCACTAGTTGCTTTTCCGCTGAGGAGCCGAGCGTAACCCGGAGTCAGCGGTGGTCCAGCGGTAGTGGCAAGGGGACTACGTCCTCCGTTCCCTCCTTCAGGGAACGGTGGGTTGCATACGCAACCAGGACGTTCCCTTTCAGTTGATAACGTCAGACGTAGTCGACGGTCGACTGAATGGGGATAACCTTTGAAAACGCCACTAAAGCTGCCACCTTCCAGTGCCTTGACAAAAAAGCCTCCTGATGCCCCCGCAATTCTAGGCGGGGAAGGACAGGGCTTAGGCCAGGGAAGTCACTGCTGTTCCTACAGGACCACTGGGAAAGCGTTCCCGTACATTGGAAGGAAGGGACGCTGCGGAAGCACATCCTACCCGAAGGGAGGTAAATGTGGAAAATACACATATGAACTGGGCGGATGACCGGGCAGTAAAACAAATGGAATAACACTGTGGTGGCTCCAGCCTAAGACGGGGGGAGACTCACCGGCCAGTGACGGCAGAGACTCTGCCGAAGGAAGACACGGGCTCGCCGTAGGGAGCCGTATCGTGGAAGAATACACATATGGGGTTGCCATAGGGACCGCAACATATGGACCCAGCCTAACACAGGTTCCACACTGCTTACAAGTGCTAGGCCTAACACCAGACGTTCCGCACGTCCGATGTCGGAGGGGTGTGGAGGAACTCAACAGGGTTCAATTTTAAGGGAACTCAACTGGAGTAGAAAGGCGCACGTATCCAGTCCATAGGAAGGGAATGGCGCCGCAAGCCGACACTTGAACCGGGCTCACGGTGAAACTGGCTTCATAAGAAGGGAGCCCACGGGAAGCAGCGGTTCGACTAGGTGTCATCCAGCCCCCAACTCTAGAATCTGTTAGCAAAGCATAGCGTCAACGCCCAGGCGGATCACTTTACACTCATCATAGAGGAGCTCAACACCTAAGTGGACTTGTTGCATCTCGGAATTTTTGGCCAACTTTGCTTGGAGACAGCCTTCCCTCTCTGCTGAATTCCTAACAGATATTTGTAGAGCTGGTCTGAGGTCTATGGCTTGCGTTCTGTACACGTCTAACCGCTATAAGCGAACGGACAAAGAAAGCCAGGGCTGGATCTGCTTCCTCCGGGGCAGCGCTTGCAGGCTCACCACCTGCTCCTATTACGGGAGAGGTAGGAACCTTGGGCACAAACCGAGCCGGGGTCTCAGCTTGTGAGAGTTAGCCGGCCAGAACTCCAGGCACAATACGTTGACCGAAAGCGAGCAAGTCCCTACCCTCTAGTAGAGAACACGCGAGCAGGAGAACTGATATAACAGAATTTTTAACTCACTGCCTGCAGTGGCTCAGGGGCGGTCTCTGCAGTGCAGTAGCACCAGAGACAAGGCCCAAGAGGATAAAGAGGGATGCAAGGATTTACATTACCTTGCTCCTCATGAACCTGACGATCAGGACGTGCTTCTCCATACTTCTGCATCACGATGAGCGTCGTTTAAACACCGAGGCAACATCATTTTGAGGGTGAAGGAAAACAGCCTACTCCAACCCATCTTGCAGGAAAGAGAGCACTGAAATGATCGAAAGCTTTCAGGATCTCCTCTGGAGAGAAGACGCACTCAACGACTAGGTTCCACTTCTAAAGACGTACGCAAGCTACCCATTTCTAGGGGGTGCTCGCAGAAGTGATGGTAACTATCACATGTCCCTGTGATAGCCACCTGAACCTCCGCGTTCAGACGTAAGACCGCCCGGAATCTCCAGGGGTAAAACGCGGGTGCCATCGTGCCCCGTCCCTGAAAAAGTGTTCAGGGGAAGTCAGGAAGGCTGTCGATGGGAACCAGGTCTGGTTGGGCCAATAAGGGGCAACTATGAAGACCTGCTTCCTCCTGACTTGGCACCGTAGGTGCAAGCGACGGGCGCAAAAAGACAGGAGCACTGCTCAACACAACATGTGAAGATCACTGAGCTTCAGGAGCATTTCTGCTCAGCACTTGAGTGTGATAAGTTCACTGAGCTTCAGGAGCATTTCTGCTCAACACCTGAGTGTGACAAATCACTGAGCTACAGGAGCATTTCTGCTCAACACTTGAGTGCGAAGAACTTCACTGAGCAACAGGAGCATTTCTGCTCAACACTGAGTGCGAAAAAGATTCACTGAGCTTCAGGAGCACTACTGCTCAACACCTGAGTGTGATGAATTCACTGAGCTACAGGAGCATTGCTGCTCAACACCTGAGTGCGATGAACTTCACTGAGTTTCAGGAGCATTTCCGCTCAAAATGAAGTGTGATGAATTCACTGACTTGAGCAGGCGTAAGGCGACCATAAGTCGCAGTTGCTTTTAGGAGGCTCACTGGGGAAACGCATTTCTGCAGGCCCCCGGGGCAGCTGAGAGCCAGTGTCTGTCCAAGGTAAGTCCGCTTGGACAGAACACTGGCAGGAAGACGAAACCAGAGAGGCAACTGAGCGGCCCCGGAATGGTCACGACCCAGCTGGACCCAGGGGATGGAGTCTCCACTTGCCCTGGCTATAACTGTCGTGAGGCTCTTTGGCGGCACGATTGAGTAGAGCGGGAAGAGTGGAACAAAGCGTCCTCAGAAGCTTCTGACTCCAAGGAGGAGGTGACGGGTGAGTTGTGACATGCAATGGAAGCTTGCGCAACGGTCGCAATGTCTAACAACTCGAGGCACAAATGCCCGTGTAGTCGAGGGTCGCCCAGGCCCCCGTTAAAACACGTCCTTTGTACATGGCCCCTCAGTTTAAGAGGGTTTGGCAGCAGACCGGGATGACTATCGTCACACAGGGTGAGCTGCTCTGCCACGGTCACCTCGGGACCCAATCGTGAAGCTAGCGCTGAAGCGGTCATCGTATGGAGGAAGCCAATGGCTGCATCTACCATATGCCCCAGGAGCCTCTGAAAGTTCTTTCAGTGGGACCCTTTCTCACTTCAACACCAGCTGAACACACTCTCATTGGGGAGACGTGTTGGACCGAGTCCATCTCCAAAACTGAAAAAGAGATACTCAACCCGTGGGCGAGATTACTCTCTCCCAGTTGACCTGAAGACCCAACGGGCTCTGGAGCAATCGAAGGGAAGGACTCTGTACTGATACTTTAACCCTCACACGCAACTCACAGGATGGCCTGCGGCGCGGAAGGTAGAGATCTGAAGCACATGTCTTTCAGGTCGGAGCTGCAGACCAATCTTGGGCCAAGATGGTCACGACCCACCACCTAGTAGCATGAAGAACGAGTTTACAACTGGCCTTCATACCGGCTGGAGGAGTGGCTATATCAAATCCTTCGCCAGCAGGATAAGATAAGCACGCATAAGTCAGGAGCACTGCTCAACACTAGGTGTGATGAATATCACTGGATTTTCAGGAGCACGTCTGCTCAACACCTAATGTGATGATTATCACTGACTTGAGCGGGATAGCCGAGCCTGAGGTGGGGCAGCAAAGTAGAGAGAGTGGTGTTAGTGTGCTGTGCAACACTTACCTGTCTCCACTAGCGGCAGGGGGCACGTGAGAAGGCGGATGACCGGGTCCTCGAACGCACCAAGATGCCTGCTGGCGACCAAGGGGGAGCTGAGGGGTGTAAGGCTATACAGGGTCACACCCGCCAGACTGACCCTCTTGGGACCCAGGAACAGATGAATTTGCTCTCTCTCTGAAGCGTGGGTACCGCTTGCTCCGCTTTTTTTTTTTTTTTTTTTTTTTAGGGAGCCAGCGGCGGAACAGACACACACACAAACAAAGACTCAACCCGGCCCTCACCCGGGGGGAGGGAGTGATCGTGCCACTCCAAGAGCATCTCATCCATCCCTGGGCGGCCCGGTCCGGAATGCTTTCGCTGTCGCTTGCCACCTGGCTTGGCAGCGTCTGGAGCGGGCTGGGCGTCTCTACTGCGGCGGCCGGGGAACGCCCTCGGCGACGAGCAGGCGGAGGAGCTGCCACCGGCGGCGGGTGGAGGCAGCAGCTGGCCACCGGGGCAGGATGTGCCGGATGACCTCCGTCTGCGCTTGAGCGGCAGAGAACTGTTAGATGCAGTTCTCCACCGCGTCGCCGACCAGCCCAACCTGGGAAATTGGGGAGACCAGGAACCGAACCTTGTCCGCATCCGCCATATCAACCAGGCTGAGCCAACGATGGCGCTCCTGGACCACTAAAGTGGACATCGCCAGACCGATCACGCATGCTACGACACTCGTGCCCCGGAGGGCGAGGTCGGATGCAGTGCGGTGCTCACCTATGAGCGCACGGTCTGGATTACCCTCGTGCATGCCATGGGTGCCCTGGCCTGACAGACCTGAAGCAAAGCCATGGCATTCAAGAGGAAGCGGCTTGCCCATAGGCTTTGTAAGCTCTGCCCGTCGGAACGGACGAAAACTCACAGGCCTTAGGGGGGAGACGAGGATCCCCCCAAAAGGCAGCGGCCACCGGACACAGGTGCACCTGTGTCGACAGACCGCTCCAATGGAGGGACACCTCGCAACCCTTCACCGTTCCTCCATCAAGGGTAGTGAGGGGGAAAAGCTATTCAGGCAGTTTCTGGCAGAGAAAGATTCTGTTCACCACCTGATAAGCTCTCCATGCATTTCGGGAAAGAAAGGCACTGGGGCGGCGAGCTGAGAACCAGCGCGGCCCGCTCCAAGATACCAAACTCCAGATTCCAACCGAGACTGAATGGGACACGGTGGAGGTTCCGCTCGAGCCCGGCAGCCTCGGCGGCCCGTTTCAGCATAGCTGACATTTCTGGATTTGGCTTGGGCAACATTACACTCCCAGAGGGAGATAACACAGCCAAGTCGTCGTTTCCAGAGGCCAGCTCACCCTCCGATACTGCTATCGACATTTTATCCTCAGGGGGAACCCCCATTGAAACAGCTGATCAGTCAATTACAGAGGGACCAGTATGCTCAACAGGAATTCCATCGGCTGCAGTGTGATTGAGGAGTGAGGAGCCCACAGGGAATGGTTACCGGGCGAGACATCCATCACTATCCTCCGATCACCCATCCCACACGGCAACCGGGGTGGGGCATGTTAATGGGGACTCGCACTTCGCGGACGAAGGCGAGTCTCGATCTCAACACCGCGACAGTCATATTCCCGCAATGAGAACATGAACCGTCCACAAAAGCTGCCTCAGCATGCTGAACATATAAGCACATATGCATACATATTTATATACATATAAACATATAGCTCAAACACGTGATGCAACAATTGTGACCGTCATAGAGGAAAAGGGAACGATCGCATCCAGAAACGCACAGGTGGAATGACATCTTGAAAAAGACGCAAACGCACCCGTGTTGCTCTTTCAGAAAATAGGACCGTCACCAGTGCCGGAGCACACAGGGGAATGACCGCGGCAACACTGAACAGAGAACTGAAACAGTGAAGTACTCACTTTTCCGCCCTCTAACCAGCCGTCAACACACACAAACATTTAGAAATTTGTTGCTGTTAAAACAGCAGTTGAGAGCTCAAAGCTTGCGATCACCGCTGCACTCGCGCTGTAGAACACCAGCACTGGGAGAGTCTTCCTGAAGAACACCGACACACTCGCTCGTTGTAAACAACAGCACTCTCAGAGACATCAAACGATCGGCTCCGAAGCGAAAGGCAACTAGTGCGTGCATCCACTTCCGTATTTATACCCACGCCGCGGGGGCGGAGTGTGTGATGCGAATCACGCACGCCAATTACATTGGCTCGTTCAATAGTACTCGAAGATGATAGGCTCCCTGGCGTGATCCCCATTCAGTCGACCGTCGACTACGTCTGACGTTATCGACTGAAAGGGAACTGAAATTCAAGGTAAAAAAGTAACTTTTTTACAACTAGATTTTTTGTCATACTGTTTAAACGGTTTAAGTATTGATCTTTAAAGTTTTATAGTTTGAATGTACATTTTTTTAGCTCTTAATAGACTTAGGTACAATGTGTTCAAGCTAATGTGTTAGGCTAGATTTGCTAGTTTTAAGATGGATGCCAGGGGGTGGGACAGTTGCAACGCATTTTTGCAACTGTCCCCACATGGTGTTGCAACTGTCCCTCATGACAATAATAATGACAATTAGATCAAATTGATATAAAAGGCAATTCAGTGGTTTGATAAAGAACATATTTCAATAGCCAGGTGTCTCCTCTTTGTATTTCAGCAAATTGCTTTTTTAAAAGTCAAACTAGGCTGCAGTGTACCCTACTTTTATTGTTCTATTTTTTCAGTATGCCACAAGACAGGAAAAGGACAACAGATAGGGGTGTCCCTCTACCTATTCTGTCCTTAGCTGCTGCTGTAGTGAGCAATGACGGCAGGACAGTGAGGTCTGTGGCAAAACAGTATTCAATTTGCCACACAACCCTCTACCGCTTTATTAAAAAGAGAGAGAGGCTAAGTCAAGGAGAGGAGATGAGGACAGGTTACTGGACCCCGAGGTCTTCTCAGTCCAACAGGAAGATAGCCTGGCAGAATACCTAAAAGACCAGCTGATCTTTTCTATGGTCTCAGCACTAAAGAGGTAGGCCTAAGCATGAGGAAGGTATTAAAGCAGAGTGTAGGCTTAGAGGGATAAATTCAAAGACAGTGACTTTGCACCATCTTTGGTGACAGACCTGCCGCCACCACCAGTTCTTCCAGAGCAAGCTGGGACATCTGCTCCTTTGGAAGTTTCTCCAGTGCAAGCTGAGTTCTCACCTGAGACTGTTAGACCTCACCCCAGTGTCACAGTCTTATTGGATATTATATTCATTCATTACACACAGATTGATATATTTCAAATGTGTATTTCATTTAATTGTGATGATTAAAACTGACAACTAATGAAAATCCCAAGTTCAGTATCTCCGAAAATTTGAATATTACTTAAGACCAATACAAAAAAAGGATTTTTAGAAATGTTGGCCAACTGAAAAGTATGAACATGAGAAGTATGAGCTTGTACAGCACTCAATACTTAGTTGGGGCTCCTTTTGCCTGAATTACTGCAGCAATGCGGCGTGGCATGGAGCCGATCAGTCTGTGGCACTGCTCAGGTGTTATGAGAGCCCAGGTTGCTCTGATAGTGGCCTTCAGCTCTTCTGCATTGTTGGGTCTGGCGTATCGCATCTTCCTCTTCACAATACCCCATAGATTTTCTATAGGGTTAAGGTCAGGCGAGTTTGCTGGCCAATTAAGAACAGGGATACCATGGTCCTTAAACCAGGTACTGGTAGCTTTGGCACTGTGTGCAGGTGCCAAGTCCTGTTGGAAAATGAAATCTGCATCTCCATAAAGTTGGTCAGCAGCAGGAAGCATGAAGTGCTCTAAAACTTCCTGGTAGACGGCTGCGTTGACCTTGGACCTCAGAAAACACAGTGAACCAACACCAGCAGATGACATGGCACCCCAAACCATCACTGACTGTGGAAACTTTACACTGGACTTCAAGCAACGTGGATTCTGTGCCTCTCCTCTCTTCCTCCAGACTCTGGGACCTTGATTTCCAAAGGAAATGCAAAATTTACTTTTATCAGAGAACATAACTTTGGACCACTCAGCAGCAGTCCAGTCCTTTTGTCTTTAGCCCAGGCGAGATGCTTCTGACGCTGTGTCTTGTTCAAGAGTGGCTTGACACAAGGAATGCGACAGCTGAAACCCATGTCTTGCATACGTCTGTGCGTGGTGGTTCTTGAAGCACTGCAGTCCACTCTTTGTGAATCTCCCCCACATTTTTGAATGGGTTTTGTTTCACAAACCTTGTTATCCCTATTGCTTGTACACTTTTTTCTACCCCATCTTTTCCTTCCCTTCGCCTCTCTATTAATGTGCTTGGACACAGAGCTCTGTGAACAGCCAGCCTCTTTAGCAATGACCTTTTGTGTCTTGCCCTCCTTGTGCAAGATGTCAATGGTCGTCTTTTGGACAGCTGTCAAGTCAGCAGTCTTCCCCATGATTGTGAAGCCTACAAAACTAGACTGAGAGACCATTTAAAGGCCATTTAAAGGCCTTTGCAGGTGTTTTGAGTTAATTATCTGATTAGAGTGTGGCACCAGGTGTCTTCAATATTGAACCTTTTCACAATATTCTAATTTTCTGAGATACTGATTTTGGGGTTTTCATTAGTTGTCAGTTATAATCATTAAAATTAAAAGGAATGAACACTTGAAATATATCAGTCTGTGTGTAATTGTCACGGTGTGGGTGTTTTGTTTTGTTCCTTGTTCTTGTCTGTCATGTGTTTCTCTGTCTTTACATGTTTTGCTGTTCCCCGTTCTGTTGATTAGTCTCCCCAGGTGTTTCTGATTAGCCACGCCCCCTTGTTATCTTGTTAAGCTTGTTTGTCTGTGTATTTATACCCTTGTTCTTCAGTTGGTGTTTGTCGGTCGTTGTTTGATGTTTGATGTTCGCAGTTCCTTGTTCCGTGTGCCTTATTCTGAGTTATTTCCTGGATTACTGTCTATTTCATGATTAAAGTGCTTGCGATTGGATTCACTCTCTGCTTCATCCTTGCTTCTACGTAACAGAACGACCGACCAAAAATATGAATCCAGCAGCACGGATCTCGCCTGATCTACACAGGCTAGACCGGGAGTTCGCTGGACAGATCGCAGCCTTGGCCCTGGAAAGCCTTGATCTGTTCCAATACACCTGGGGGTTTGTTCCCCTCGCTGCCTCTTGCTCTCTGGGTGATGAGGCGATTAAGATGTGTTACTGGCTGGGGGCTAAGGAGGTCGACCCGAGGGAGCTCCCCGACCTCTCCGGTCTGGACTGGAGAGAGGCACTCTCCAGATGTCTGGAGAGCTTCCTCCCGTGGCACGCCAGGTCATCACCTGTTCTTCACGTTCAACCAGAGCTTCACCACGACATGCCTGAGTTTCACCACGACATGCCTGAGTTTCACCACGACATGCCTGAGTTTCACCACGACATGCCTGAGTTTCACCACGACATGCCAGAGCTTCCAGAGCCCAGCCACGTCTCAGCCGAGCTTCCAGAGCCCAGCCACGTCCAGCCAGAGCTTCACGTCAGCCACGTCCAGCCAGAGCTTCACGTCAGCCACGTCCAGCCAGAGCTTCACGTCAGCCACGTCCAGCCAGAGCTTCACGTCAGCCACGTCCAGCCAGAGCTTCACGTCAGCCACGTCCAGCCAGAGCCAGTCTTCGAGCAAAAGCCAGAGCTTCCTTCGCCGCTGACGCCGTCCTGCCCAGAGCCTTCACCGCTGGTCCCGTCCAGCACAGCGCCCTCATCGCTAGTCCCGTCCAGTACAGCGCCCTCACCGCTGGTTCCGTCCAGCCCAGCGCTCTCTCGCTCTCGGAGACGGAGGAGGAGGAGGACTTCCCACGTCCCGCAATGCCTGGAAGTCCTCCCTGTACTTCCTGTCAGCCCAGAGTCCTCGCCGCTGGTCCCGTCCAGTCCAGAGACTGTTCAAGTCACGTCTGCCGATCCAGAGACTGTTCAAGTCACGTCTGCCGATCCAGAGACTGTTCAAGTCACGTCTGCCGATCCAGAGACTGTTCAAGTCACGTCTGCCGATCCAGAGACTGTTCAAGTCACGTCTGCCGATCCAGAGACTGTTCAAGTCACGTCTGCCGATCCAGAGACTGTTCAAGTCACGTCTGCCGATCCAGAGACTGTTCATGTCACTTCCTCCGAGCCAGAGACTGTTCATGTCACTTCCTCCGAGCCAGAGACGCTTCACATCACTTCTACAGAGCCAGTGTCTACAGACAAGATGGCCGATCCAGAGTCGGTTCACGTCACTTCCTCCGAGCCAGTGTCTACGGACAAGATGGCCACCTTCGAGCCAGTGTCTACGGACAAGATGGCCGCCTTCGAGCCAGTGTCTACGGACAAGATGGCCGATCCAGAGACTGTTCACGTCACTTCCTCCGAGCCAGTGTCTACGGACAAGATGGCCGAACCAGAGACTGTTCACGTCACTTCTGCTGATCCAGAGACAGTTCACGTCACTTCCTCCGAGCCAGTGTCTATGGACAAGATGGCCAAACCAGAGACTGTTCACGTCACTTGTGCGGATCCAGAGACTGTTCACGTCACTTCCTCCAAGCCAGTGTCTACGGACAAGATGGCCGCCTCCGAGCCAGTGTCTACGGACAAGATGGCCGCCTCCGAGCCAGTGTCTACGGACAAGATGTCCGGCCCAGAGTCTGTTCCTGTTCCCGAGCCAGAGTCTGTTCCTGTTCCCGAGCCAGAGTCTGTTCCTGTTCCCGAGCCAGAGTCTGTTCCTGTTCCCGAGCCAGAGTCTGTTCCTGTTCCCGAGCCAGAGTCTGTTCCTGTTCCCGAGCCAGAGTCTGTTCCTGTTCCCGAGCCAGAGTGTGTGTTGCCTGTTCCCGAGCCAGAGTGTGTGTTGCCTGTTCCCGAGTCTGTTCCTGTTCCCGAGCCAGTGTGTGTGATGTCTGTTCCCGAGCCAGTGTGTGTGTTGTCTGTTCCCCAACCAGTGAGTGTGTTGTCTGTCCCCGAGCCAGAGTCTGTGTGGTCTGTCCCCGAGCCGGAGCCAGTGTGTGTGTTGCCTGTTCCGGAGCCAGTGTGTGTGATGTCTGTTCCTGAGCCAGTGTGTGTGTTGCCTGTTCCCCAACCAGTGAGTGTGTTGTCTGTTCCCGAGCCAGAGTCTGTGTGGTCTGTCCCCGAGCCGGAGCCAGTGTGTGTGTTGCCTGTTCCGGATCCAGTGTGTGTGTTGCCTGTTCCACAACCAGTGAGTGTGTTGTCTGTTCCTGAGCCAGAGTCTGTGTGGTCTGTCCCCGAGCCGGAGCCAGTGTGTGTGTTGCCTGTTCCCGAGCCAGTGTGTGTGTTGCCTGTTCCCGAGCCAGTGTGTGTGTTGCCTGTTCCCGAGCCAGTGTGTGTGTTGCCTGTTCCCCAACCAGTGAGTGTGTTGTCTGTCCCCGAGCCAGAGTCTGTGTGGTCTGTCCCCGAGCCGGAGCCAGTGTGTGTGTCGTCTGTTCCCGAGCCAGTGTGTGTGTCGTCTGTTCCCGAGCCAGTGTGTGTGTCGCCTGTTCCCGAGCCAGTGTGTGTGTCGCCTGTTCCCGAGCCAGTGTGTGTGTCGCCTGTTCCCCAACCAGTGAGTGTGTTGTCTGTTCCCGAGCCAGAGTCTGTGTTGTCTGTTCCCGAGCCAGAGTCTGTGTTGTCTGTTCCCGAGCCAGTGTGTGTGTCTGCTGTTCCCGAGCCAGAGTCTGTGTTGTCTGTTCCCGAGCCAGAGTCTGTGTTGTCTGTTCCCGAGCCAGTGTGTGTGTCTGCTGTTCCCGAGCCAGTGTGTGTGCCTGCTGTTCCCGAGCCGGTGTCTGCGGTTCCCGAGCCGGTGTCTGCGGTTCCCGAACCGGTGTCTGCAGTTCCCGAACCGGTGTCTGCAGTTCCCGAGCCGGGGTCGTCTCCGCCCTGGCCGCCCGAGGGGTCGTCTCCGCCCTGGCCGTCCGATGGACTGTCTTCTCCACCCTGGCCGCCCAAGGGGTCGTCTATGCCCTGGCCGCCCGTCTGGTCATCTCCGTTCTGGTCGCCTGCTCCTTCCTGGCCGCCTGCACGAACCTGGCCCTCCGTCCCTCCCCCAAGACCGCCTCCACTTCACCACCCTCCTGAACTTTAGTGTTTTTTTTTGTTTTGTTTTGTTTTTTGTCTCAAGGGGCGTCGGGAGCCGCCCATAGGGGGGGGGGGGGCTATGTCACGGTGTGGGTGTTTTGTTTTGTTCCTTGTTCTTGTCTGTCATGTGTTTCTCTGTTTTTACATGTTTTGCTGTTCCCCGTTCTGTTGATTAGTCTCCCCAGGTGTTTGTGATTAGCCACGCCCCCTTGTTATCTTGTTAAGCTTGTTTGTCTGTGTATTTATACCCTTGTTCTTCAGTTGGTGTTTGTCGGTCGTTGTTTGATGTTTGATGTTCGCAGTTCCTTGTTCCGTGTGCCTTATTCTGAGTTATTTCCTGGATTACTGTCTATTTCATGATTAAAGTGCTTGCGATTGGATTCACTCTCTGCTTCATCCTTGCTTCTACGTAACAGTAATAAATGAATATAATATCCAAATTTCACTTTTTTAATGGAATTACTGAAATAAATCAACTTTTTGATGATATTCTAATTATATGATATTAATTATATTAATTATTATATTAATTAATAATATTAATTATATTATATTAATTATCACCTGTAAACTAAAAAAAGATTTGAAAAATATGCCGAAGTATGAGTTTTATTACATCTAAATGACTGTTGCAACTGCCCCTCGGTACTGTTGCAACTATCCCCATATATGGAGACAGTTGCAATATTCTACAGGGTCCATTTAAGTACAAATTACTTTCATATTATCATATGTACACATGTTGCAACAGTATGGGCAGGTAGGTGACATATATGGGTTTAATATACATATTTTTTGTCTTTCTAATACAAACAGTCGCTGAGAAACTGAAGGAAATGTAAAAAGTGTTGCAACCGCCCCCACTCTCCCCCTAATGTATGCTATGTGTCTTTGTTAAACTGTCATCATGGGATCAGTTTTACCATCCTATGTGTGTGAAGCTATCTGGATCTGTTAGTGTGAAGATGGACAATAGATCTTTAGTGAAGTGACACTTTTGGACTCTGTCATCTTTATCTTCTTATGATGTGTAGTGTTCAGCCTGGATAACGTCATCGGTGAGTAGTCGACTTCAAGTTGATTTTGATCACAAAAATCTGAAGTCGTTCAACCCTTACTTGCTATCATGTTTTTTTTAACCAGCTTCTGATTAGCCATTTAGCTCAAAGGGGTAGTAGTTAACCCAAAAATGAAAATTTTCATAATTTACTTATGTCGTTCCAAACCCATTAGACTTATTTATTTTCAAAACACAAATTTAGATGTTTTTATTATTTTAATATAACATTTTTAATATAGGTTATGTATTTAATATAAGCTATGCTTGGTTAAATATAAGCTTTTTTAATACAAGTTTATTTTTAATATAATCGCCAATTATTCTTTCCAAAGCAAAGTGAATGCATATATTCACGTCTTTATTGCTTAAATTGTGAATACAGGTCAGAGTACAGTGGATGTCCTCTTTTTCTTTGTGGAGATATTTGAGGGAGGTCACGTAGACTCATAGGGACAGAGTTTCACCCGCCCTTTTATTGGTACAGTAATGAAATCTTCTTCAAATAGCTGTATTTTTTCAGTCACCAGATTAAATCCACACAAAATTCAAATTTTTATATAGTTTCAAAAGAAAAATATTTTTTTCCCCCATGCATTGGTTTTAATAATTCAAAGCCGAGGTCTTCATCCCTCTTCCTGGGGACCCACTGTCCTGTAGAGTTCAGCTCCAACCCTAATCAAACACGCCTGAACTAGCTAATTAAGCTCTTCAGTATCACTTGAAAATCACATGAATGTGTGCTGAAGCAGTTTGGAAATAAACGTCTCAGGTTACGACTGTAACCTATGTTCCCTGAGAACAGGGAACGAGACAATACGTCAACGACGTTATGGGGAACGCCTCAGGCGTGACAGGTGTCTGAAATCACTATCAAATCACGTCAATCATATTGACCGGCGACAGCCCGTGAATCATTAGCGTGAATGATTAACGTGCGACCTGGAAGTATAAAGGGGCGCCTTGCACACATGACAAATCACCTTATCATCTGAAGGGACTGTACGGTAGGCAAGCCCCGAGGCATGGCAGGGAGACGTATTGTCTCGTTCCCTGTTCTCAGGGAACATAGGTTACAGTCGTAACCTGAGACGTTCCCTTTCGAAGGGAACTCAACAATACGTCAACGACGTTATGGGGAACGATATACCAACTCCGCCATGCTAAGGGGAGTGCATGCCAAGTGGCAGTGACAACTGTAAGAACCAGCAAATTCAAATGAAACGCTAGAACCACTCACCCTCAGGTCACACTGGGCTGTCAGTGACAGCATTCCCTACGGTCATAGCCCAAGCTACAGCCTCACAGAAAAACCTTCATAAACATGGTTAAATGAAAGGTCTACCTGGGCCGGCTCTGGGCCTGGAATCACAGCTTCCAATTAGAAGGGGTCCCTTCTAGGGAATGTGGCTAGGGAACCTGAAGGAACCCCAGCCAGTCACTATTCAGGGGAACGTACTCACCCCGAAATGCCACCAGGACGGCCTGACCTGGCGTCAGAAAATAGACACTTAGTCTGGCCAAATCCTGTCTGTCTGAAGACAGAGCCTCTGGACAACAAAGCCTTAGGTAAGGCATCCAACCCGAGGGACTGCGAAGCTGGCAGCGAACCACTCGGCCCGGATCTCAGAGACGGGATATCCCGGAGAGTATGACTCAGCAAAGTGCTTTCCAACCCTTGCTAGCGAGGGGAGTTTCTCTACTCGATCCACGGATCAACCCAGTGTCTGTGTTTCAAAACACTGAGGAGGCCTGTGAAGGCCTAAGGGCTGATCTAACTGGGAGGCCTCACGAGAGGCCTACGACCGTCTGACCAGACTCAGGAAGCCGCATGCTCATAGAGACCCTCGGTGAGGGGAGCACAGGTCTGCCTACCAGGCTGTAGGCAGAAAAAGTTCCGAGAGGGAACCAATAGCAGAGAATGAACACTTTAGCGAGCCAGGGCGCAAGCTCGCCTTCAGCAGCTGCCTATTAAGGCTAGCTGAAACTGATAGCAAGAGACCACTAGCTTCATAAACCCAGCACCACTAGGGAATGTTACAGGGAGGCCCGGAGAGGCCTACTACCTGATAGCCAACGTAAGTGGGAATTCACCTTCAGGGAGGCCCGTGAAGCCTACAACCTGATAACCACAGTAAGTGGGGTGCCACAGTACGTGGGAACTCAACTTCAGGGAGGCCCGGTGAGGCCTGCTACCTTACAACCACAGTATGTGGGGAGCTCACCTTCAGGGAGGCCTGGTGAGGCCTACTACCTGACCGTACTCATTCAAGGAGGCCTAGAGGAGCCTACTACCTGATAATCACAGCATGTGGGAACTCACCTTCAGGGAGGCCTGGTGAGGCCTACTACCTGACCGTTCTCATTCAAGGAGGCCTGGAGGAGCCTACTACCTGATAATCACAGCATGTGGGAACTCACCTTCAGGGAGGCCTGGTGAGGCCTACTACCTGACAGCCACAATATTTGGGAGCTCACATTCAGGGAGGGCCAGAGAGGCCTACTACCTGATAGTCTCGCGTAGCCAGACGTTCAGACTGATGGCAGAAGGTCTGGACTCTATCGCAGCTTTTCTTGGTCGAGAGGACGTTTGACTGACATGTAACGCAACCAATCACAGGTCGTTTTGTTCCGCTTCATGTTTAGGGACGTGCCAATATAATGTCGATGTCACTACAATAACAGACCGGCATGCGTCTTAATAAATTATTCATTCAAGAACGTTGTGCAAGTTTACTGCAACAATGGAGCCGCGAACTTCACATACATTTGAAAAAACAGCGTTTAGTTGATCCTGGTAAGCGCTCATTTGTCACAGTTGTAAACACAACGGCTTTCATCTTCCACGAGGGGTTTTGGCGTCACGGCATTTGTTTCCAGGCGGACTGTTAAAGAACGCGACACACACGTCTCGCGGATTTCCTGTAGAATTCAACCAATCAGGTTGCGACTTCGAAACTCCTGAAGTGTTTCCAGAAAAGTGTGCCATATGCATCAGACGTTTAGCCAACGTTCCGTGGGCGTGACGTCTGAGGCTGAGACTAACTACCTGATAGCCAACGTAAGTGGGAATTCGCCTTCAGGGCGGCCGGGTGAGGCCTACTACCTGATAACCATCTTAAGTGGGAATTCACCTTCAGGGAGGCCTGAGTGGCCTACTACCTGATAACCACTGGTAGCTTTGAGCCCTGAGTCCGGGTGATAGTATAAGGTGGCCTGCTAGGCCAGCCAGCTGGGGACTTGCCTATCAGGGAGGCCTGGTCGGGCCTACTAGCTAATAGCAAATCATATTCTGCCATAAAGTACACTGTTGGGAACCATACTACACAAGCTGTCCCACAATGTTGGGACTCACCTCCGAGGAGGCCTGTTTAAAGGCCTACTACCCATTAGTGAGTCAACTGCCCGAACCACCAAGCCCAACCACGTAAAGTGAGCAGGCCTACAGTGCCCTCTAGGGGGCTGTCCAATCAAGGAGGCCTGCTGAGGCCTACTACCTAATGGCGCAGCCTTGGTTGGCAGAAAAGCTGTTTACACAGCGCCTACAGCATCCTGGTGCCTAATCACATTGCCCATGGCAGTGTACTCCGCAAGAAAGCTAGCACCCTTAAAAACAAGGGGAGTACAACATACACCACTCTGCCTCAACGGAGGCCCCAATCAGTCAGGGGCCTACCATCTATGCATGGGCGTCGGCTCAGGGCAATGCTCTGGCTTCAGGGGAGCGTACTTCGACCAAAGAAGAAGTGAAGCTTACTTCATACTCGACCCGAGCCACAGTGGTGTGAGGTAGGATAAAACAGAACTGGGAGTGAAGCGCTCAGACCTACCCTGAATCACAGGGGAATACTCACACCTCACCCTGAGGTTACCAGGGTGCGGGCCTGCCAGCGGCTCTAGGGGTGACAGAAATGTATCTGTGCCCAACCTAGGGGAGTGGGGCTTGACTTGAAAGCCACCACCTAAGACCCAGCACTTGAGCAGTAGCTCAGCGAGGTAACTAAAGCCTATACTGGCGGCCTAATCCGTATGCCAGTTCTGCACGGCAGGGTCGGGCAGACAAATCCAATCTTCTCCGTGAAGTGAAAAGACGGCCTAACCCTGCTCAATAAAGACATAAACACATGGAGGCCAGTTTGAGGCCTACCACGTCCTTATAAACCACCTCTGCACCAAGCTGCATTACTCTAGTCGCCCCAGAATGCAGAGAAGGGAGCGGGCCTTGGCCTAACGACTCCCGTGGGAGGAGGCTGTTATACAGGAATGTTAGAAACATACATTCACAAAGTGAAGAGTCAGAGGAAGAAATGCTAAACCAAGCAGAGCGCCTCAATATCCCAGGTACAGCCTAGGCCAGCTACAGAGGCGGCCCTGGTGAGGGCCAGCCTGCAAGCACAGATCTATCTGAGGGCTCGGAGGAGCCACAGCCACTAAAGAATATAGTATGTATTATTCCGTACAAAAGGGCTGTAAAATCGCTCAGAGAAGTCAAAACGGCCCCGTGGGCCGGACATAAGATCTAACTGAAGCACTAGCGTCAGTCAACACTCTAAGTAAAAACTTCTAAAAGAGAGAGACCAACTACTCTACCCTAAGGTGGCCTAGCAGCCCGAAGGCCAAACTCAGTTACCGCCACCTAACAGGGAACTTCAGGGCCCTAATAATCCAAAAAAGTTCTCTTACCTTAGTACTTTGACATGACCCCATAACTCTATACAGGGAACGCGGTCTGTAAAGAGAGACATTTTATTTTTTAATCACAAAAAATACCCCTCAAAGACCGGACAGCTCACCTGCGTGTAATCCCTGATGTAATGAACGCCTGGGGGTCAGGAGAGAGGAGAGGGCAGATGTCATGACCCTCCGGGGAGGCTATCCATCACCGACGCTGTGTGCGTTTGCGCTGGATAACCTCCCTCAGATCTCTCCTGTTGCGGGAGTCACGCCTTCTCTGCGACCTGCTCCTTGCGGGAGGGGGCGCACGAGAGGCGACACTGGCTCGTTGGCCCTGCCTACGATCCTCAGACCGTGACGGGCCAGGCCCTCCCGCCTGCCGGGGTACGGACGCGGATCTCAGCGGTATACAAGTTTTAAATGCTGCTGAGCGCGCCTTCGCCTCCCTGAACTTCTCCACCACCGCCTCTACGGAGGTGCCGAAGAGTTCGGAAGGCGAAACCGGCGAATCGAGGAGAAAGGCTTTTTCTTTCTCCCCGATGTCGGCTAGATTTAACCACAGATGCCTCTCCGTGGCCACCATCGCCGCCATCGACCGTCTGATCGCGGCAGCGGTTTGCTTGGTAGCCCGGAGAGCCAGATCTGTGGTGCGGCGCAGCTCAGCGACCGCCTCAGGGGACAACCCTGCCCCCTGGTCGAGATCCCTCAGCAGGTCGGCCTGGTACGCCTGTAACACTGCCATGGTATGCAGTGCAGCACCGGCCTGACCTGCTGCCGTGTATGCTCTGCCATTCAAACGAGCCGTTGTTTTCAGCGGTTTGGATGGCAGGGTTGGAGCTTTCAGTGTCGCTGCCCGCCCAGACACGAGATAGTTCGCGAACGTCTCGTCAATGGGCGGCATTGACACGTACCCATACTCTCCGATCCCCTCCACATCAGCGAAACTGGCCCGCTGATGTAGGTGAATGCGGGCAGAGTATGGGCTCTTCCATGCCCTCTAGATCTCCGTATGAAGATCAGGAAGGAATGGAAGTCTCACCTGAGCTGGTGGTGTATGGCCGGGGAGAAACCGATCGTCGAGCCTACCGCGAGCGACCTCTCCTCTAGCGCGCTGCCAAGGCAGCTGCAGCCTGTTGGCAGCGCGCTCCATCACATCCACCAGCTCTGCATACACGGGGCAGGATGGCTGAGGAGGTTCAGGATCTACCTGATCATAAACCTCCTCAGCCATCTCCTGCGCGTCCTGAAGAGCATCAACTGCAGGTACAATCGGTGAGTAACCTTCCCCATCGACCTGCAGTTCGCCCTCGTCAGCCGTCGAATCATCTGAGAGGTTAACAGCCCTCTCGAGACGATCGACAAGCTCCATCTGGGAGCCCCATGATGTAAGTAGCCGATCGGCCTCAGCAAGAGCGGGACCCGCACCACGAGGTCCAGACGCCGGACCCCCTTCACTCGAGAAGAGGGCCAGACGAGAGAGGAGCGTTTTAAGAGAAAAACGCTCGCAGTTCGCACAGAGGGTTCCCTCGAGAACCTCCCGTGCGTGCTCTTCACCCAAGCAAAAAACGCACAGCTCGTGTGTGTCGGCCGGAGTCAGAAACCTCGGACACGGGTCGGCACACTTACGAAAACAATCTGCCTTAGCTGTGCGTTTCATCTTTCTCTTACCTCGTAACTTGAATAGCGTTTCAAACAAACAGTCCCTGAAGACGATGAGCTGATTTGTCATGTGTGCAAGGCGCCCCTTTATACTTCCAGGTCGCACGTTAATCATTCACGCTAATGATTCACGGGCTGTCGCCGGTCAATATGATTGACGTGATTTGATAGTGATTTCAGACACCTGTCACGCCTGAGGCGTTCCCCATAACGTCGTTGACGTATTGTTGAGTTCCCTTCGAAAGGGAACTTATGTTTACATGACAACAATGTACTAAATGTAGAAAGGTTTTTCCTTCTGTTCCCACGGATCTGTGAAAACGACTAAAAATGCTGTATTAAGCATGCCAGGCCAGTAGCAAATAACATACATAAACCATATCTGTTCCTCCACAGGCCCAATTGCAGAACATTGCACAGCCTGGAGTCCCATTCAGTCTCAACTTCACAGTGACCTCTAACACTACAGGTGGCAACTACACTATCCAAGCCCGGACTGACCTGGGCTTCAGCGTGTCTTTTCCCCGCTATCTGATCCTTGTGGCAGGAGGAAGTGCTCAGGGAAGCGTCACACTGACTGCACTCTCACTGCACTCGTATGTTTAATACATAAACTGCAGCTGGTCCAAAATGCAGCCACTAGAGTTCTTACCAGAACCAGAAAGTATGACCATATTAGCCCGGTTCTGTCAACACTGCATTGGCTCCCAATCAAACATTGTATAAATTTTAAAATATTGCTGATTACTTACAAAGCACTAAATGGTTTAGCTCCCCAGTACTTGAGCTCTTAGCGCATTATAGTCCGTCACGTCTATTGCGATCTCAAATTTCTGGCCAGTTGATAATACCTAGAATATCAAAATCGACTGCTGGCGGTAGATCCTTTTCCTATGTAGCACCAAAACTTTGGAACAATCTTCCTAATTTTGTCCGGGAAGCAGACACACTCTGTCAGTTCTAATCTAGACTAAAAACATATCTCTTTGGCTTAGCATACACATAACACATTATAGACTTCTATAATTCAATGTTAGGCTGCATAGTTTAGATCAGCCGGAACAGGGAACACTTCCCATAAATCCTGATGTTCTTGGTACATCATAAGAAGGATGGCGTCTACGCTAATATTAGTCTCTGTTTATCCCCAGGTTTACCGCAAACTGCCGGATCCAGGCCATATCCAGATCTGATGAAGGACCATTGCATGGACATGACGACAACGCATCCCTGAAGTGCCAGCCTCATCAACACTGTGAAGGCCTCATGGACACCTCAACAAACTTGTCTCCATACCGCCGTGATGACTTCGATCCCCAACCAGTTGGAACTGGAAAAATATTGTGAAAGTTCTGTTTTCAGGATAACTCTTAATGGAATTAATTTGTTATCGAATGGTTTGTTCGTCCAGCAAACTGACCATATGATCTTTTATCAAATCACAAAAGGCTATCCTTTTGTAGACTTTCAAGAGAGACTGTTCCTCTTGGCCATGAAAAACAGCTCTCTTTCGTTCTACAAAAGAAAATACTCTTTAACGTATCAACACTTCGTAAAGCGCGTAGCTTTGATCGGACATTAAAGGGACTTCAATATGAGCACAACCAGAATCAATAAATGAGTATATATATGGTTTTAATAAAGAAAATACTATGTATATCGGTGACTAAGATTACACGGAAAAATATGTATATACAACACAATAACACAATGAAACAATGAAAGTCAGAGAGTGATAGAAAGAGGGAGAAGAAGGGGTTACAGAATGGAAAATTACCTGGACAAAAACCTCTGAGAGACAACAAGAATCAAAACACCTTAAGCAGGGCTAAACAATCTTAAACGCATCTAAATCTGAATAGAAATACGATACTTGCAAATATAGCTCTCTTGTGCTGTTGAGAAAGCTTGCCTGTGTGTATGGCCTCGGAGGTTGTGGGCGTTCTCTCGGAGTCCGATCGGAGCTGCACGTTCACGTGAAAGGTGGCCCGTTGCAGGTAAAGTTCGCCAGATGATTCAGGCTAAGTTAATTTCACTCGTCGGTGGAAATGAACAAAAGAGAATCCGAAAATGGAAAATAAAAACTTGAAGAAAGAAACAAACAAAAGAAAATGAAGAGAAGGCTTGAAGAGCCTTGAAGAGCTTGGAGGGAAGAAATAAGAGGAAGAGCCTGATGAAACTGCTGGTCAATGACTTTAAACAGACTGAGTTCCCCTCCCTGGGGTGAAGCTGACCAATCGACTTGGAGTTCTGTGAGCGCTCATTTGCATAGTTTATGACAGTGACAGAAACGTGGTCTGTCTTACTCCAGCAATGAAAAACATAGTAAAATACATTTTACTGTATGTTCATATACATATATGGCTTGGTCAGCCCCAGGGCATTCTGTAGGTAACAAGAACTGCACAAAAAGGGCTTAGAAATACAGAGATACATCTTAATGCATAATTACAAGCACTTATAGTTCATTTAATACTATGATAACATCATGGTCATCCCAATATGACGTGGGAAAAGTTTCTGTCAGCCACCCTGGCATTCCTTTCTCCGCAGAAAGGAGGTGTTAGGAGATACTGATCTCTTTGAGGCTCGGGCGTTCGAGTTTATGGCTGTTGGTTTTTTCTCTCGCGTATGCCACCAAAGTGTCAGTGGGGCAATTAGGACCCAGACTCTGTGGTGCCAGGCCGGAGTTATGGACCAGAGTCAGAGAGGTTAGAAGCATTTTTACATTTACATTTACATTTATTCATTTAGCTGACGCTTTTATCCAAAGCGACTTACAATTGCTATATTTCAGAGGTCGCACGCCTCTGGAGCAATTAGGGGTTAAGTGTCTTGCTCAGGGACACATTGGTGTCTCACAGTGGATTCGAACCCGGGTCTCTCACACCAAAGGCATGTGTCTTATCCACTGCGCCATCACCACCCCCGTGAAGTCTTATACATGTATAAGTGAATGAGTCATCCTGACACAGTCCAGATACGCTACATTGGCCAGAGGAGAACTGGCCCCCCGACTGAGCCTGGGTTCTCCCAAGGTTTTTTTCTCCACTCTGTCACCTGATGGAGTTTTGGTTCCTTGCCACTGTCGCCTTTTTCGCCTTTCTTCGCCTTTGTCGCCATTGGCTTTTGACTTGCTTAGTTGGGGACATTTCATTTTATATTTAACAACATTATTACAACATTATTTTCCTGTTATCTCTGTAAAGCTGCTTTGAAACAATCTGTATTGTAAAAAGCGCTATATAAATAAAGGTGACTTGACTCTCCGATACGGAATCCGGGACAGATTTCACACTCACTATTGAGGCAGAAGCTCCGGGCTCCACTGACCTCAATTATGGATCTAGCAGCTGTTCAGATTCTCCTGCTCTCTCAGGGGAACCAATCCTTAGAGGAACACACACAGGCTTTCCTGGACCTTCAACATCAAGTCCACTATGATGACACCAGTCTGTGTGTGTTTTTCAGGGCAGGTCTGCACGAGAGGACCAGGGTGGGCCTGCCCGGAGAGGGGCCTCTGGGGAATTTTAAGGACGATGTGGAGTGGGTACACTTCCACTACGATTCCCCATCAACCATCTACTAGAGCAGGGAGGAGACCAAGGTTCCTGCCATTCCAGAATCTTGTCCCAAGATGGCCGCCACTCCAGAATTTTGTCCCAAGATGGTTGCCACTCCAAAGTCTCATCCCTTCATGACCCCGAATCTCTAGCCTTCCCTCATTCCAGAAAAACTATTTCAAACAGCAAAGTAAGGGACCCTTTCATTTCTGTTCGGACTGCTTTAAAGTTCCCCATTCTCCAGTCTTTATCTCCTGAGCCTGAATCTGTTCCTGAGCCTGAATCTGTTCCTGGGCCTAAATCTGTTCTTGGGCCTGAATCTGTTCCTGACCCTGACCCTGAATCTCTTTATGAAGCACTGACTATAATGGCCACAGCCATATTGTGTGTGTGGGCTGCACATACATCGGCCTCATCCAAGATGGCTGCAGCCACGCCAGAGCCCTCATCCAAGATGGCCGCCACCATGCCAGAGCCCTCTGCCAAGAGAGCTGCTGCTTCACCAGAGAATTCGCCTCCAGTCCATAAACCCCTAGCTCCTCCCAATAATTTTTTTTGGGGGGGAGGGGGGCTATATGTCCCCGGCCATAGTGGACGGGCCAAGGGTCAACCTGGGCCCCTGAACTGCCGGCTTCGACATGGTCCACTGAACTATCTGCACCACCCTGGAGGCTTCCTGTCCTGCCCAGCCAAGCCCTCGTCAGCCTGCAGAGCTTCCGCCCTTTGCATATCGGTGACTAAGATTTCCCTGTAGGAAATCCACCCTTACACCATCTTTACTTGTCAGGTTTAAAAGAGTCTTTGTAAATATTTAAGAATTAAGGTTAAGGTTTACTATTGAAATTTCACTCTCACTTTCTGTAGTAAGTGAACAGGTGTGTTTGAGACTTGATTTGTGGGTAAGCTGTGGTTTCAACAGTGGTGTAGACTCTACTCCTGATCTTGTTTTAGAAGTTTATTAAAGGCAAAGTTCATATCAGGGGCAGCAGTATTGTATAAGCCTCTCCTTGGCTCAGGGGCTTCACTAAACTCCTGCCACATGAATGACTATAAGTTATATTTGGCTTTAGACAGTTTGAGAGGATTCGATGAATAAAATGATTTGTGATATACCACTTAAAATATAATAAAAACAATATATTTGTCACGTTTAGGGTTTGTGTTTCAGTCTGTTCCTTGCCTGTCGTCATCTCTATTGTAGGATGTTCTTTTCCTGTTATTTGGTTTTGTAAAGATTTGAGTTAGTTTGAAAATAAAGACTGCTGCATTTAGATCTTGCTTCACCTCGTCTATGCTGCAACCTAATGTGTGACAGAATGACAGACCTCCAATGGATCTAGCAGCTGTCCAGATTCTCCTGCTCTCGCAGGGGAACTAATCCTTAGAGGAACACACACAGGCTTTCCTGGACCTTCAACATCAAGTCCACTATGATGACACCAGTCTGTGTGTGTTTTTCAGGGCAGGTCTGCACGAGAGGACCAGGGTGGGCCTGCCCGGAGAGGGGCCTCTGGGGAATTTTAAGGACGATGTGGAGTGGGTACTCTTCCCCATCAACCATCTACTAGAGCAGGGAGGAGACCAAGGTTCCTGCCATTCCAGAATCTTGTCCCAAGATGGCCGCCACTCCAGAATTTTGTCCCAAGATGGGTGCCACTCCAAAGTCTCATCCCGTCATGGCCCCCACGCCTGAATCTCTAGCCTTCCCTCATTCCAGAAAAACTATTTCAAACAGCAAAGTAAGGGACCCTTCCATTTCTGTTCGGACTGCTTTAAAGTTCCCCATTCTCCAGTCTTTATCTCCTGAGCCTGAATCTGTTCCTGAGCCTGAATCTGTTCCTGGGCCTAAATCTGTTCTTGGGCCTGAATCTGTTCCTGACCCTGAGCCTGAATCTCTTCATGAAGCACTGACTATAATGGCCACAGCCATATTGTGTGTGTGGGCTGCACATACATCGGCCTCATCCAAGATGGCTGCAGCCACGCCAGAGCCCTCATCCAAGATGGCCGCCACCATGCCAGAGCCCTCTGCCAAGAGAGCCGCTGCTTCACCAGAGAATTCGCCTCCAGTCCATAAACCCCTAGCTCCTCCCAATAATTTTTTTTTGGGAGGGGGGGGGGGGGGGGGGATTGGCTATATGTCCCCGGCCATAGTGGACGGGCCAAGGGTCAGGGCCATGGAGGCCGATCTACCCTGGGCCCCTGAACTGCCGGCTCCACCCTGGGCCCCTGAACTGCCGGCTTCGACATGGTCCACTGAACTATCGGCGCCACCCTGGAGGCTTCCTGTCCTGCCCAGCCAAGCCCTCGTCAGCCTGCAGAGCTTCCGCCCTTCCACCCATTGATGTTATATGGCGCGAGGCCGTGCCTTGCGGGCACCCAGTTTGCCCATGTATTTGTTGATTTAATCCCTGTTACCTTTTGTCTTGTTAATTACTGTTGTTATGAGTTAATTTGTCCCAGCTGTGTCTAGTTTCCCTGATCTGTTCTGTGTATTTAAGCCCTGTGTTTCAGTCTGTTCCTGTTATTTGGTTTTGTAAAGATTTGATTTAGTTTGAAAATAAAGACTGCGTTTAGATCTTCACCTCGTCAATGCTGCAACCTAATGTGTGTCATCCTGTGTGCTCACACATAACATTAAATGTCTTTTTTTTTTTAGATAAATAAATACAATTTAAGATAAATTATCTTATGGAGAATGTTGTGCCTGTTTTTGTTGTTTTTGTGCCTTTCATAATAATCATAAAGCTGAATTGCGCATTTAAGCATCACATTAAACAGTCACCATTCACAGAAAATGGGAGTTTTGGTCCTACATTAGATCTAAAATTTCAATGCAAACTGAAACCTATCTGTAGACAACAATCAGTTTAAGATTTGTCATTTTAAAAGATGCAAATGCAAAATGTAGTAACTAAACATTTAGTCAGATTTGAGTTATTACCAAACCCTGGAATTACTTGATTTGTCCTATGACAACTGGGTTTATGTCATCTAATTACATTGCATAACCTTCTCATTTAACTTCTCATGAAGCTCTAGCATAAGTTCTGCGGGGAAAACTCAATTGTTACGTCACTCAATACCTTCTCATCTATCCAATCGTGTTCTAACACTTGTGGTATATAAGATAGGTACTTACACATGTCTGAGTTCGCAGATGCTGGCGCTTCCATTTACCTCCATCCTTCTCACCACCACCGAGATGGTTCCTTCCCCCCCATCCCCCCACGACCACCACCAGGATGGTCCCATTCCCGTACCTCACAGTTGGTCGGCTGTGCCCCTGCCTTCGTCTTCAGGCAGGAAACGCTGACTCCGTACTCTCAGATTGCGAGCTACGGATGGGGCCTACGCCAAATAACTTTATATCATAATATTGCTTGCTGCGCTGTTAATAAATGGTTAATTGTTACAGTATTATTCTCCCGAGTCTTTCTGGTAGAAGAATAATTATCAACCGTTTTCTTCATAAGTTTAGAAATTCCACCCCAGTTCCTTTTGGGGCATTAAAAAGGAATATTTTTAAATATTTTTAGACACAATTGTCATTAAAAAGGAATATTTGGTTACAGGCATATGCCGTGGTGTCAAATACTGTGTAGGAATGTCAATCTTCATTCTTATTTTCTTTATCTAATCTGGCAATAAAGCTGTTTTGTTATGGTCTATGTGATTTGTAAGTGTCATGCAGAACCCTTCTAAGACCAGCAGGTTGTGGGGAATGAAGTCAAAATTCTTTCCAGGCCAAGCTGCATTCTTTTATCTTATCTGACATTTAAACTGTTCGTTTGATTTGATTTCTAAGGACTGACTGAGACGTCCTGATTTTGCAGGCATGGTACTGGGGCAGGATGTTTTGTTGATCCTGGAACAACAATTCTGTTATAGTTATAACCCAAACCCTAACCATTATCTAATCCTTAAACTAGAGGAAAATTATAGATCAGTAACAATGATGTACAAGTCCCTAACCCAGTCTTAACTCTAATTCTTACATTATCCCCTCAACTGATTGGTTGTTTGAACTATTGTTCTACAACCAAAAAGGACCAGATTCTTTTTAAGACCATCAGGGTGTGGGGGAATGAAGTCTGTCTTCATTCCAGCAAAAACTGTTTTCGTTTGCAAAAGGCTTGACCTGGAACAAAGCAGACCTGATTAAGCATGTGTTACTTTCTTTTTTGCTTCCATGCTCATTCATAGCTAGCTCTTTATTATGTTGGGGTTTCTGTAGGCCTATAATAAACAGTCCAAGTGGATTATTATTTACATTTTTTGTATTTTTTATATGGTACTTAAATAAGTGATTTCCTTTTTAATTATGGTTCAAATGGAAAGAGGTTGTCTTGTTGTTGATTATTTATACAGTCACCTTTCACTTATCTGCCTGGCTTTCTATTGCAGATTTCTATTGCAGATTGACGTTGACGTCACATGTAAAAGGATATAAATACAGACGGAACCTGAAAATACGTTCTTCTCAAGAAAAATCTACCACAAGGTAAAGAAAATATTCTTTTTTTGTTTTTGTTTTTTGCTATTGTGTAATATTAAATTGACTGAGGACATTGCTGGTTGTGTAGTATATACATAGGGTTTTGGTTTGGGTGGAAGTGTGAACCGTTTTAGCCGGGTCCCAGGGCATGGTCTCTATTAGGTTTATTTATTTGTTTGTTTGTTTATTTTGCAAAAAAAAAAATGTATTTTGTGGTATCATCCACACATGCAAAGTTAGTACATCACTGCAATAAAATAATTGCATTGTTAACAATTGCTTACATAGGATAAATTATGTATTTCATTTATTTTTAAGCACCTGGATCCTTATCATACAGAATGTTGTAATTCAAAATGCCCTGGGAAGTCAAACTAACTTTACTTAACATATTCTATATCGAAATTGTTTATTTCATACTTTCCTACACTCTCATATTAAAATTGTTTATTTTTCTTAATTTCCTACAATTTTTTTATTTCCTACCGTTCATCAGGCTCTTAATGATTTCCCATCTCTTGGAATATCTGATGGCCATTTTTTTTCCTATCAGTCATCATTAGAATACATTTTACTCATGGCTCTTGATTCTAACTTGTACTTGCCCTTATGAAAATGTAGCATTCTTGTAACAATAAAGCAATATTTACAGGTCAAACTCAGTACCCGGTTTAGGCAAATGTTGACTTTTTTTTCTTTTTTTACATTAATCAAATTAAATTTAAATTAAATTATAGCATTTTTTATGAAAAATAACAGCCTAGAAACTACAGAAACATTTTGTAAAAATATATTCCCATTACAGATTATCTATTATAAAAAATTAATCAAAATTTACAATAAACTAGTTATTTAGAGCTTTGACTTCACCGGTTTCACAGACAAGGCTTAATTAAGATAATCCCAGACTAAAATGCATGTTTGAGCTGTTTTAACTGAAAGCAACTTGCACTGACATATCTTAAAAATATGTCAGCGCCATTGTTTTGTCTCAAGATGCAGACTATTAGAACTGTTTTTTTTCTAAGGCACGTTTATAAAAAGCTATACTTAAATGTCCTAATTGAACGGTCTAATCCCGGCTTAATCTAAGCCCTGTCTGTGAAACCAGGCCTAAATGTCAACGCTAAAAATATTTATGGGGGTATTTGTGAATAGAACATTGTGAATAGAATAATAAAGAGGGCAATGATGTGATGTTACAGTTTTATTCACAAATGTGTGTATGCTATATGAAGACATATATGTAATTGGCAAAAGCATGGGGATTTAATTAGGCATACACTGTTGTGATTCATTTCTTAATCGCTTGCTCTGTCAGCTGCCTATCCGTTTTCGGACACAGCCTTGAAATGGGTGTGTCATGAGAATGAGATTCAACTGATGTAGTGTTTTGAAGGGGCCACTACTTTTCACCCTTTAATGTCTTCAAGAGGCAATTTGTTGCGTATGGGCAGAAGTGCACAGAATCGACCACCACGAACACCATCCATAAGCAGTTGCACTGTTGTAGCACATGTGTTTAATGCTAATTTATCTTGATTGAAGATGACTTATCGGACTTAAGCTGCATGTTTGAGACATTATTTGACTCACCAGGCTTATTGTATAGGAGTCAGGAAGTATAAAAAGTTAGCATATTTTTTAAAAATTGATCATTTTTGTAAGAAATTGATGAATTCCCATTATGAATTTTCCTACAGTTGTTGTGATTGTGAACAGCCATGGTTTCACTGGTTGTAGTGGCTGTATTTCTCCTCCAGGGGGCTCTAATTAAGCCCCCTCAGGCTGCAGCATTCAAAGTCTTTCCTTCTGATGGATCTCTCACACATCAACAAATCACTGAGGCAGCTTTCCTCCGCAAGATGGCAGAAGTGTGCCGTGACGAAGCCGCTGCCCGGGGGCGGGAATTTACACTACCTGTAAGAAGAAAATATGAACGCGAACCAATTTAAGAACTAAAACTAATGTTTACCAGTGGTTTTAATCGCTGACATATTTATAAAATATTGCAGATTGGTTTTTAATGTGTGTTTTTTTAATGGTTTTTAAAGTCTGGAACATTTCTGCAACCTTATCACACTTTAATGTCATAGAACCAAAGTAAAAATAGAATGCATGCACATTTTTAAAAAAGAAAGACAAGATGGTGTTTTAATAAAATGTTAATAAAGTATAATTATGAAAAATTAAATAAATAAATAAAAATGTGAAAAAAACGTATTTACAGGTAACTAACAGGTAGTCATTTAAAGAGAAACAAGTCCAGTTGTAAGCAGTTAACTGATGACCTGATTATCATCATGATATTCAATTCAGTGATGATAAAGTTTAACACTTTAATGGACATGTCTTGTAATCCTCTTCTGTACAAGACCAGATTTATTCATTCAAATATTTTTTCTTATCATAAATATTTACTATACATATAGGCTAATTGTAGTTTAAATTACTTAAACATCCAAGGTGATTGTATTTAAAATTTCAAGATTTTTTTTTAATTTTATTTTTTTACAGTGTGGGTCTAATCTAACATTTTTCCACCTCACCTCCAGATTAACAACAAATTGACAGCAACGGACGTCCAGAGAGCCTGCTCAAATTCATATTCCACCTTATTAAAAATATCCACTTTCAGTCTGGCAATTTCTCAGACTTCCATTAGCAATGCAGCTGTGGATAGAAAGCAGTTCAGTACTGCTCATCATTTTGATAATGAAGATTTCAAAAATGGACGGGACCTCATCACTAAAGGCATTGCTGCAGTGAAAGTCAGCATGAAACAGGGCAGATATTTGTCTGCCCGCTCCAGTCTGGGGGCTGCATGTCATACTTTACAGGTATGCTAGTCCATAGAAATGCAAGAGTAGTGTTTTCAATCCAAATCAAGGTTTAACAGATCATAATTTTCAAGATCAAAAATCTAAAAGTGAGGTGGTACACTTTAGTTTAGGGTCCAATTCTCACTATTAACTAGTTTATTAGCATGCATATTACTAGAATATTGCCTGTTTATTAGTAATTATAAACCACATATTAATGCCTTATTCTGCATGACCATATTCTACATCCCTAATCCTACCCAATACCTAAACTTAACTACTACATTGCTAACTATTTAATAAGCAGTAATTAAGAGTTTATTGAGGCAATAGTCGTAGTTAGACCAAAAGCAAATTATGTACAAGAAAATTGCTCACTATTATCAGTGTGTTTCAGGAATTTGAAGGAAACTATTGTTTGAAAAAATATTTGGTTAGAACAGTACTTTGTTCTGTGGTTTATATAATAAGCTAAAATATAAATTTGCAATTAAGCAAATTAATGCGTTTTTGTGTGCAGGATTTTTATAGCCACAGTAACTGGATGGAACTGGGAAACACTGCTCCTTTCAGCCCCCTGATCAGATCTGAACTTCCCCTCAACAATCTAGCAGGTACTTTACTGTATAGTTGTTCCTGAAGTAGTTACTTCGTATTCATCTCAAAATTAATTCCCCAATCAGCTGTATCATATGACCTTTACATTTGTCCACCCATGTCAAGTAACCAGTTATATATATATATATATATATATATATATATATATATATATATATATATATATTGTGTCATTCCCCCCACACACACTTATGTTTCTGGATGGATGTCTAGGTTCCAATACAAAAACATGCAAAAGCTGTGTTGGAAAAGACTGCAGTGACAACATTCTCCAAGAGGTTCTGCAGCAGAAGATCTTAACTTCAGGATATTTCAGCATTTTACTCTCAACCAAACCTGGAGGTAGGGAAGCTTAACATCTCACACATTAGCATAGGATTAAGTGCTTATTAGCCTTTTTATACCAAAGTCAGACAGTTCCCGAACTAGAACATGTATTACTTCAGCTGAATTGGATGAAGCTGTAAATTGTAACACTAGTAGTGATCAAAAGCACTGTTTGAATGATCTACTACATCTCTCTAAAAAAAAAAATGGTGTGGAAATTTTGAAAAGGTACACTGGTAATTCAAAATATGGGTAAACCGTATTAATATTAACACATTGTAACATGCATGTTCTGGTTTAGTATTGTGTAACGAGGTTAGATGTTATGGGAAGAAGGAGGTGGGAACCGGCGAACGTTCACACACATTTTAATGACGTAAAATAAAACAAATACAAAACGAAAGTAAAAGACAACAGCCCCTCACGGACGACTGCTGTCACATAATAAAACAAACAACACAACCCAGGCCTGGCCTCTCTCGATTTCCACTGTCGTCGCTCCTCCTTTTATGCTTCCACTCCTCTGTCAGAGATACCAGACCGTTGGTACCAAACAAACACACAAACACACACACACACACAAACAAACAAACAAACACACAAAACAGTCTTTATTGAAGCAGAGTGGTGAACCAGTAGCTGGAACCAGGCAATGGCGAGTGAATGGTGACTGAACGATGCAGATGGTGACTTAGCTGGATGGTGACTGAAGTGGGTTTTCCGTTAGGGGTGTGCACGGATATTCGATCTGTTATTATTATTCGAAAAATAAAATACTTTTTTACTAGAATTTTACTTTTAAATAATTACTGCTTAATTTTTCTATGGGCTCTGGAGCAAGCTCAGGGACTGAACGCCTCTCTGGACGCAAGACAGGAACTTCAGACCTCTCTTGACACTGGACGAAGACAGGGACTGGAGATTTGGGCGGTTCGGACGCAGCCTTCACTGGACAAGGCTCATGGCTGAACCCTGTCAGGGAGCTTGGTTTCCTTACTGGTGTGAGGTGGGACTGGACGATGGTGTCTTCCTCCGCGCTGCTAAATGATGAACGAGGACGATAAATGATTTCAAGCGTCCATACTGGGTCTCTTCGTGGCATCACAAAGCGGATCTCATCATCCAGCCCACACCAAAATCCCTCCATAAGGGTGAGGTCACTGCAAGTAGCTCGGCGACTGATGGTGACGAACTCCGTGACGTATTCCTCCAAGCTTCTGCCATTCTGGAAAATAAAAACTGTTGTTCCTTCCATCATCCTTCTGCTATTCAAAGGGCCAACATTTATAGAAGCGATTTCCAAGCTTCTCATTTTTAAGGTCTGGTCTTCTGTCACAACACAGAAGGGAACAGACAGGTGGTAAGTGTAAAACAGTCTTTATTGAAGAAGAGTGGGGAAGCAGTAGCGATGGCAAGTAGCGAACCAGGCAATGGAGAGTGAATGGTGACTGAACGATGCAGATGGTGACTTAGCTGGAAGTTGACTATGGAGGCTGTCCTATAAGCCTCGGCATGGATGGCATGGTGTTCTCAATGCATAGCAGAAAGATCCTAGATATTCCCGTTTATTATAAAGGTAGAAAACTTAACCCAGTGCTAATTAAAGTGCTGTTGTGCTGTCGGTGGAGTGGGTGTTCACGGCTACGGTAAGAACCGTGTGTTCCCCGCCATCCACACCTTTCCCTAACTGATTGCCACACCTCTAAATATACCTAACTCCCAGTGACGTGCCACACTCAGTGCAATACTCCCCCAAGTGGCTAAAATAAGTAATAGCTAAATTAACCTACCTGAAAGGTGAATATAAAAGGCTCCTACAGTGACTGAGGTGGGTATCCGTGCAGGTGATGAAGACGAGTGAAGACAAGGGATCTGGATCTTTATGATGGGTTGAAGACAGACGGAAGACAGGATACGGATGACGAGCTCAGGTGAGTGTTCGGGTAAGGAGTCTGTTTGTCGTAGTAACATCGATGAGACCAGACACAGAGTGAAGAGAGAACGGGGCATATAAAGGGTGTGCTGATGAGGGAGTGCAGGTGCAGCTAGTCAGTACTCAGGTGATTGGTGATGATCTGCAGCAGGTGTGGTGATGGCTGACTGAGTGCAGGTGGGGACCAGAAGGAATGCTGGGAAGTGTAGTGCTGACAGGTTACAGAGTTGGTGATGGAGACTGAGCTGATGACTGTGACACTATGTTTTGTGGTTGTGTTTATGATTTGCTCCTGTGATCTCCTGAGTGTTCCATTGTTGGTTTAATAAAGATTTTGTTTCTCTACTCCTTCATCGTGCGCATCATTACACTCACCGTAATAGAATACAAGACCTAGAGTAGATTTTTTTTTTGCAGCGCTTTTCTGTCTTTTTTTTTCTCTCCCCCTCACAAATGTACCCACCCACCATCCAACTACTCTGTCTGGAGCAGAAAGACCATTCACTGGAGGACCATACAAGGGACTTTTTAGATCTGGCGTGCCTAACTCACTATCCGGTCCAAGGCACCCCTTCCAGGGAAAGGTCCCAGAGAGGATTTTGCCGCATTCGTGGAGTGGGTGCTGGTTAACAATGGATCAGCGTTCACAGTGAGCCCAAGCCTGCCACAATGCATGAACCAGTAAAGAGGACTGAGCCAACCATTCCCCCGGAGCCCGAGCCCCACCGCAGAGTCTGACCAGGTGCATGAGCTGGCAACACTGTGCCTCGTGCGGTACTGCTCGTGGAGTTCGAGGGCATGGAGAAAAGCCCTGCCCACACTCCCGTCGATGAGATTATTTTGAAATGGAAGAGGATACATTCCTAGTTCTTCCGTCCCTACTGGTTCCTCCCAGCTTGAAGTTTTCTGTCTCTCCAGCCTTCCTCTTCCGCCTGCTTTTTAAAAGTCTTCCAGTCCCACAACTCTGCATCCGCTGGTCCCCGTCAGCTCCTCAGTTCCTCCATTGTTAACTCCAAGATGCTGCATGAATGTGCTCTGGATCTTCATATGGTCATCAGCCCCACCTTGAAAAGAGGATCCCCTGACTCTGCCTCCAGCCTTCGGCTCGTTCACCTTTCGCTCGACCTTGGTTTCTCCCTCCCTCTGCTCCAACTGGGACCATCATCCTTATGGCTGCACCGGGGTCCGTCAGACTCAACCTTGGTCCGACGTCACTCTGCGTGCGCCACGGACTTACATGCACGCAGCTACGCATTATCCCGCCACCCCTTTGGCTCTGTCAGGCTCCACCGTCCCTCCAGCTCTGCCTTGATCCTCAGTAACACTGGCCACGCCTCAGTCCTCTGGCACCCTGGCTCCCTCTCAGACACTTGGCGCTGCGGCTCCACCTCGGTCTCCAGAGCCATCGATTTTGCTTGGGCCTCCATCTCCATCAGCTTCGTCTCTGTCAGTCGTCTTCCTGGTGTCGTCAGCCAAGTATTCACGATGGCTCCTCCCTCCCTCGACTCCGCCGTGGTCCATTGTCCTGGCTGTGCTCTAGGTTCTCGTCTGGCTACTTCTGCTTCTGGCTCCTTCCCCTGTTATCACCACACTGGTCTCTCCCTCTGTCATCTCCTCTGGTGTCCTGCCCGTCTTCAGACCCTCATACTCCTCCAAAGCACCCTCCCTCCCTCTTCAGTTAGACTTGTTATTGTGCGGGGACTAATGTAATGTGTATGTCCTGTTTTAGTCTAATTTCCACTTCTTTGTGCCCTAAGGAGTTACTGATTTAATTCACCTGTTGTATTTATTTTAATTACCCTCCCGTTTTATTTAAACCCTGAGTTCTGTCTGTTCATTGTCAGGTATCGTCTATGTTTTGTGTTTATGATTAGCTCCTGCATGCGATCTCCTGAGTGTTCCATTGTTGGTTTAATAAAGAATACATTTTGTTTCTCTACTCCTTCGTCGTGCGCATCATTATAGCCACCGTGACACACATGACTTTGTGCCCTGTTTTTACAGACTATTTTTCATACTTGTCTGGCTTGAGTAAATGTGTATACTTTTTACATGTTCTCAGTTTTAATTTTAGTATATGCACTGTCAAGGTACTTCAAGAAAGGTAAAGATAAAAAGAGGTAACTGTATGCAGTCACCATTAATGGGGTTTAGAAAGATCATCAGACATCATGTTTCATCAAGTTCCTTAAAGGGGACCTATTATGCAAAATTCACTTTTGCATGGTGTTTGGACATAAATGTGTGATGGCAGTGAGTGTACACAACCACCCTGCAGTGATAAAAATCCACCCACTCCTTTTTTTTAAATCCCCATAAATCATAAGCAGTGTCTCCCAACGACCTGTTTTCAGAATGTGGCTTTTGTGACATCACTAAAGCCACAGGCCCCGCCCACGAGTGTTGACAGACACTGCCGTTCTAACATAGACCCGCCCTGATCGAGTTCACAGCGAGTTGAGAGTTGTACACATCCGCCATTGCTGTACTGACGAGAATGTCTCCCAAGCGTTGTCAATGTTGTGTAGCTGGATGTATTAATCCTCATAGCTCTATTTACTGGAGCGATAGGCATAACGTTATTGATCATGGCAGAAATGAAAGTGAGAGCGCGCACTTTATTAAGTTCATAGGAGTTATTTTACGGATATACAGTTTACCAGTTTACCCCCTGAAAAGGTGTGTATATATTTGTTTACTGTTAGTTGTAACGAGTGTTTTTTTTACTTCGCTATGTATGTTGATGATAATGAAAGGGAGAGAGTGTTCTTATACAGTGTTTATTCAGCTCTTACAGTGATTTTCTAGAGTGAAATTGAAACTTCATCTTTTGTGTGATGTACAATAAACTTCATTGAACTCATCAGTATATTTTTACAACATTCGGACACGGTCCGCAACAACAGGCTTGTACTAATAGTGGATAAAAGAAAGATGGAAAAACAAGTTATAACCGTAATTAAACTAGACTATACCTGTTCAGTCTCCATACAGCATATATTATCTGGCTCTGTGGGCATCATTGTCCGACTCCGGGTCGAAATGAACACGGCTACTGAGAGTTTGTTTTGATATTATCATTCCGTGAGATGAGATTGTCCTGACTGAGCGCGAGCTCGTGAGGCTCCGCCCTCTGGGCCGGCAGCAGCTGCTCATTTGCATTTAAAGGGATACACACTAAAACGGTGCGTTTTTCTGAGCCTCAAAAAGTGACAATTTAAACATGTTGTAAAAAATTATCTGTTGGGTATTTTGAGCTAAAACTTCACATACACACTCTGGGGACATCAGAGACTTATTTTACATCTTGTGAAAAGGGGCATAATAGGTTCCCTTTAAATGAACTCCATCAATTACTGTCTGAGCTTTATTGTAGAGTTCAAGATACTTTGAATATAAAGACCAAAATGCTGTATACTCAGAAACACTTGGTTTATATAAAAGTAAATTGAACTCTCTTTTAGGCAAGTGTAGCCATGGCGGCTTATTTGATAGCACCAGTTATAGAGACCCCACCGGAGGTATCAACAAGGATGACATCAGCTCAAGTCATGGCTTCCTTCATCAGCGTGCCGCTGAAATGGCCATCAACGCTACTATTGAACTACTGGAAGACATCCGAGTAGCAACAGGCAATGTAGCCTTTCTTCGGTATGAGACTATTGACTTATGGTACTTTAGTAGCATAAAAGGAAGAAATCTTTTGTGCTACAATAGTTCCATAAGTGGTTCATATTTATGCACTGTAGTCCACGTTTCCTGAAGCTATGCAATAATGTTATGAGGAACAGGTGGAAAATTACATCACTGTGAACTGATGATGCACACATTAGGTCAACATTGGGCAAATTATTGCATTTCATCTGCTTTCTCTCTCTCTCTCTCTCTCTCTCTCTCTCTCAGATTGATGGGCCTAAACCAGACCTCGGTTCTGGCATTTGTGTTTGACACCACGGGCAGTATGTCTAATTATATCGCAGAGGCCAAGACAGTGACCTTCAGTATCATAGACAGCAGGAGAGGAACATCAGAGGAACCTTCAGAATATATTCTAGTCCCATTTAATGACCAGGGTAACTACTATGTACATACGTCAAAGAAATCGTTAGGTACAATGTACTTATTGTATTCGTTTTTGGTGCTATTGAGGTGGGATACGGGTAAGGTTAAGGACAGGGTTGGTGGTATGGGTAGGTATAGGAGTGGATAAAGGTGTTAGAGAAGGGTCAACAGTGTAATTATGTAGCTATATAAATTAATTACGTCTGTAATTACAGTGTAAAAACACGTATGTACACATTAAGTGCATTGTTAAAGACACTTACAGTTTTTTTCGATCGCTAAACAACAGTGAGCACAACTGGAGCTACATGTGCAAAACTCTAACTACAGTCTGCACTACCAACAATCACCTGAGCTAAACAGTTCACATCACCTGCAAAACTCACTCCAAGCAACACAACTCTTAACACATGGCTCAAAACAGGCTCAGTGCAGCTAAACACTATGCACAACCCTCACTGAGATAACACACACTGTCAATCAGAACACACTGAGAGTAAAAACACTAGCATGAAACACCAATACAGAAACACCAATGCCTTATCCATCCCTGGCAGTCTTCTGGACTCGTGGCCTCACATCCGGCACGCATGGCTTCCAAAAGAGACATTTGGTCATGTGGGTGGTGATCAAACACTTTCCACCTCCAGGAAGGGTGAATATGCAGGCAGGTACAAAATCATAAATCTGCGATGTGCTGCAAACCAATCTGTGACAGCTGCAGAGTGGTGAAAAGCAACGTTATCGCAAACTATGACAAAAACTTTGGGGTTTCTTACTGGCTCCCCTTGTTCTGCTGGCACTAGCTGAGCATAGAGCTCTTCTAGGAAAGCTATAAGGCTTTCTGTGTTGTATGAGCCAATGAGTGGTGTGTTGAGAAGCAAACCATCATTGGCCATTGCAGCACACATGGTGATATTTCCCCCCCTTTGGCCTGGAACCTCCACAGTGGCCCTTTGACCTATAACATTCCTTCCTCTGCGCCGTGTTTTGGCAAGGTCAAATCCAGCTTCATCAATAAATACAAATGAATGTGGTGTTTCCAGTGCTTCCACCTCCATTACTCTCTGAAAAACAGTAAGTGCACAGTTTACGTAACTGTAGTAATGCTAGTGGTTTTTTTTACTGTAAATATTTTTACTGTAATAGCTGTGTATGTAACCTCAGACGTCTTACCTGGACATATTGGTATCTTTGCTCTTTTACCCGTTCACTGTTTCTCTCGAACGGTACAGTGTATAACTGTTTCATTTTAACTTGGTGTTTCTGTAGGACTCGACCGATAGTTGTTGTGCTGACAGAATTAACATTTTCAAATATATCATTATCAGCCAGCACTCTATCTTGAATCTCCCGCAGTTTTATTGCATTGTTGACAACAACCATGTCAACAATAGCATTTTCCTGCGCATCTGAAAATATTTTTGCTCTTCCTCATGTTGGGGGCAGCCTTTGGGTCCTGTTGTAAAAATATATTTTACAGTCAAACTTACTGTATTATACGTCTGTGTAAATATTCTATAATTGCAATAAAAAATAATTTCCTGTAATGTTTTTATTTATTGTAAGGATGTAACTCTCACCTGTTTGTACCATGGAAAATTCGCATTACAGATGCCACTGTGGATCTTTGCAGATTGGGTTGCACCCTCAACCCTGCCTCTCTCAATGAGAGACCATGGTTCACGACATGGTCTATAAGTGTAGCCCTTATTTCATCTGAAATAACAGCTCTTTGTCTTCTTTGTCTCCCTCCACGAACCCGCCCTCTCCCTGCCACCCTTCTCCCTCCACGAACCCGTCTTCCTTGTTCCATTTCCAAAATTAGTCTTTCTGAGCTCTACCTATATATATATATATATATATATATATATATATATATATATATATATATATATATATATATATATATATATATTTGTGTGTTCACTAACAAGTCTAAAACAAGACACCTGCTTAGCCTTTCAGCTGAAATTGCAATCAGCAGTGTTTGAAAGGCACAAGGCTGAAATCTATTCTGTTTTGAATGTGTGGTTCACAGTTTTGACAGCAGTGTGTTAGCATTTGAACAAAGTGCTGTAAATCCACAGTGTTGTGCAGGTTGTGGTTAAAGTCATGGGATAAGTGTGTAGAGTTTTGAAAACTGTGTTCAAGCAATGAAAAACGAACTAGAGTTTGGTCCACATGAACTGCTGCTGTGCAGACTGTAGTTAGAGTTTTGCACATGTAGCTCCAGTTGTGCTCACTGTCGTTTAGCGATCGAAAAAAACTGTAATATAAAGTGTGTAAAGATACCAGCTTCTACTTGCTTAAATTGTTTATCTGATAGCCCTACTGTATATACACATTGAATTCAGAAAGTATTCAGACCCTTCTTTTTTCACATTTTGTTGTGTTGCAGTCTTATGCTAAAATGCAGTCACAGTTTGTTTAAAATGTCCTGTGAATTTTGTTATTGTAGTGCCCTGTGGTGAGGTGTTTGTGTTTTTCACAGGTTTTGGACCTCTGATGAAAACTGAAAATGCAGATAAATTTAAAGAGCGAATCAATCTCCTTTCAGCATCTGATGGTTCAAATCCAGGGATGTGCCTTTCAGGACTGCTGGTGTGTGTGTGTGTGTGTGTGTGTGTGTGTGTGTGTGTGTGTGTGTGTGTGTGTGTGTGTGTGTGTGTGTGTGTGTGTGTGTGTGTGTGTGTGTGTGTGTGTGTGTGTGTGTGTGTGTGTGTGTGTGTCTGTGTCTGTGTCTGTGTGTGTGTCTGTGTGTGTCTGTGTGTGTCTGTGTGTGTCTGTGTGTGTGTTCAATGTCTTTTGGACAGTAGTGTAAACCTTCATTCATCCTGAGAAAAGTTCACTATGAAACCAGTACACTCAAACAAATAAAATATTTGTTTGCACAAATAAAATAAGATGTTGTGAAAATTTAGATTTAGAGGAAATAATTGTTTTATGCTTTGATATCCACAATAAGTGAAGTTATTTAATGGAATTTCGGGAGTAGTACGCTATCTAATCTTCTAATTAATACCAAGGTATAAAAACCAGCCTCTTACCACTTCTCCTCATTAGTTCTTTCGGCATCCCTCCTCCTCCCCTATCCTCCTTTTGTACCATATTTCGCCTGTGTAATAGGAGGCAATCGGAGCTCAAGTAGAATATCCTCTCTGAGCCCCTCTGTAGCAGTCAGCAAGCCAAATCTGTTTACCACTTACGCCAAGATTACATGGGCACACAAACTCGTGAAAGCCTTATATTCAGTCATTATAATGCTAAAAGGTCTTGTCTTTTCTGTTTCATCATTTCATGGATCTTTAGTTGACACTGACACAAGCTCCTCCATCATCAGACATTTTTGTTTTCACTGATGCTTCAGTAAAGGACACAGAATTAAAAAGCGCAGTTGAGGCCATGATACAAATCACCAAGTCAACAGTGAGTATTTGCAGAACTGCTTGATTTGTTTCTTCAATTATGTTACAGATGTCTTAATACTTGTTTGTTCCTTCCCACACTTTAGGTCACTTTCCTGCTGACAAATTCCATCTCGTCGCGTAGTCAGCAGAATGTCTCGCTATCAAGATTATTGTCTCAGTCAGACATACAGCTGTACAGAGACCTGGCACATATTTCAGGTGGACAGACCATAGAGGTCACAAACTCTACACTGTCTCAGGCCACTGCAGTCATTACGGATGTAATCGCCGCTGGCCTGGTATGTTTCAACAACAAGATCACTTATTAACAATACTTCTATCATTATTATATAGACATGCATTTTATAATGTAAGTGTAATTTGCTTTATACCACCAATCATATCCTAATCTGAATGCTATTATTTGTGCTGTGCTTCTTGGGGGTAACTCTTTAAATCTCAAATGCAGTAAAACATGTGTTTCTTGAAGGTGACTGTTCTTTACATAGAGAGAAGTCCAGCCATTGCAGAAAATTTTTCTTTTGTGTTGGATCCATCTCTGTCCAATGTGACTGTGTATGTCACCGGAGACTCCCCAGTCTTTACCCTCTACAGCCCTACAGGTGAACCTGTGCATCTATGAACAGAATGCTCATCTACAGAAGCCTATGTGCTTAATCAATCAGTTTCATAATTCTCGTATCATTTACTTCCCTTCATGCTGTCCCATATGTGTGACGTTCCTGCAGAGAAACACAAAGAAAGAGTTTTAAAAAATTATTCCATATAATGAAGTTGACGCTTCAAAAACTACATAAAACAACGATAATTTACTGCCGGAGCTGATGAATTAATGTTGTCTGAAGCTAAATGATAGGAGTAGGTAGGGAAAAAAGTAATATTTTAATGAATTCACGCTTGACGTAAATATCAGCATGGTGTGAAGCGTGATGTAAGCGTGTTGAGAAACTCGCTCAATAAATTATGTTTTTTTGTGTTTCCGCATCACTTCTCACGTGAGTTTCATGCTGATTTAGAACTTCGCGATTCTCTCATAAACCCGTGTATAACCATTGGCCGGAAGGAATAGTTTAGTTTAAAAAGTTTAAAATATTTTTATTTTTCTTATACACACCTATCGTTTCACTTCAGAAGACATTGTTTCATCAATTGCGATCGTATGGAATACTGCCATGTTTGCTTTGTGTGGTTTTTGAAGGATCCACTTTGAGGGACCCATCCACTTGCATTTTATGTGATCACAGAGATGCATTATTTGTCTAAAAAATGTTGTTCCCTTTTGAACGGTCACTTCGTATTGCGTAGCTATACGCAGTGGGGAAACTCCTTTTCCTCGATTTACTGAAGCCTTTATGTAAAGCGCATTTGCAGCTGCACAGCTAGAACATGAGCGTCTGGCTCGCTCATAGGCTGCGCTGCGGCAACTGCACATCCAATGGCGCGGGCGGGGGGGCGGGGTATGATTTTGTACCCTGCCAAGGGGGCGTGTCCCCGAAATAATAGTCCCCGAATTCGCCATTATAGCAGATTTTACTCCTTCAGCGACAAACTTCACGTCTCTGACCATTTATTGAGCCTTCGCCGTCAGACAAGCCTTCAGCCTGAGCAAGCTACAGTTCAGCAGACTACACATCTCAACCGTGTTTCTCCTGACGCCGTCTCTCCTGTGGCTATCCGGCGATATCCTTTTCAATATCTGTTTATTATGTGTTTATATCTGTACGAGCGTTGTTCCATATGCCTCGTGTTAAGCGAGGCCTACGAACACGCGAGCTGCATTTCATGCCTGGGACCACGCAGAGAATGCACTCTCTGTCGGCGGATGTGTGGCCTGCGAGTGCATGCCTATCTCCGTGCTGCGAACTTGGCTAGCTCTCTCTCTCGAGACGGAGGCGCCGTGTCACCCGCGCCTCCTTCTCCGGCCCTACTTACAGCCGAGGAAGAAGAGCACTTACGTTTGTGAATGCACGCCGGCCATGTCCCCGCGTGCTTCACTCTCTCCAGCTCAGTCATCGCCGGGCCTGTTCGAGGGAGATCAGCGGACCTCGAGCTCGAGTGGAACTAACCGTGCTAGCTGGCGCCGACCAGCAAAGCCGGCGAAACAGGCCCCTCAGCCCCGCCCTGTGGCTGATGCCCCACGCTAGCCGAGCGCTTCCCGCCGAAGTCGTCCTAGCACGCAAAGGAAAGAGAGGGCGCGTGTCCCGTGCTTGCCGGACCACCCTCAAAGAAGCCAGCAAAACTTCCCACAGCCCCCTGTTCAGTTCAGGCGGCTGGGGATTTTAATATTGTAAACAGGCCCGCAGCAGTGAGCGCGTCTTTGCAAACAAACGGCGTTTTCACGGCGACCCAAATAAAGCACACGAGCACAACACATGGGTTCACGGTCCCCCTTCACTAGGCGGCACCTCCCCTGTTGTAACACTAACTTCCCCACACGCAAATGCTTGTGCAGTCAGTTCAACATTCAATGTGTGCACAAATCACAATATATGGGTTCACGGTCCCCCTTCACTAGGGGGCCCCTCCCCTGTTGTAACACTGACTTCCCCACATGCAAATGCTTGTACAGACAGTCCAACACTCAATGTGTGCAAAAATCACAATATAAGGGTATCAGGTCCCCCTATGTTAGGCGGCCCATCCCAATCAGTGTGTCAAGCCCTAGCCACACGGGTTATAGCCTGGCAAGCTATCCCCGATGTGTCGAGTTGGGTTATAAACACTATAAAGCGAGGCTACTCGCTCCAATTCGCTCGCAGACCCCCAAAGTTTCAGTCGGTTCTCGAGACTTCGGTGAGAAGCAACGTGGGTCACATGCTTCGCACCGATGTACAGAATTCATTAGCAAAAGGGGCGATAGAATTAGTCCCCCCTGCGCTAAAACATAGGGGTTTTTACAGCCGCTATTTTCTAATTCCGAAAAATTACGGCGGCCTCAGACCCACTCTAGATCTTGCCCCCTTGGCGGGCTCTGACGTGCGACCAATGAGATCACTCTGCGTCATACACGTCAGAGCCCGCCAAGGGGGCAAGATCTAGAGTGGGTCTGAGGCCGCCGTAATTTTTCGGAATTAGAAAATAGCAGCTGTAAAAACCCCTATGTTTTAGCGCAGGGGGGACTAATTCTATCGCCCCTTTTGCTAATGAATTCTGTACATCGGTGCGAAGCATGTGACCCGCGCCATTGGATGTGCAGTTGCCGCAGCGCAGCCTATGAGCGAGCCAGACGCTCATGTTCTAGCTGTGCAGCTGCAAATGCGCTTTACATAAAGGCTTCAGTAAATCGAGGAAACTCGGTTCCCTAACTCAGGGAACTGAGGTTACGTGAGTAACCGAGTAGTTTGTGTTTATCTTAGTGTAACCTCTTGGGGCCCTTATCACAACCTGACGCTCACGGCTAAGCGACCGTCAGAATTTTAAATGTTTACCAGCAGGCTATCCCAATAAAGGGAAATAAAAGGAAAGAGAGAGGGACTGGAGTATTATAAAAAATAGAAAATTTATTTTGTTCTCTCAATAGACACACAAGAAACAGACATTCAGGCCTCTGGGTAGCAGAGTCAGGGCCGGGGACAACAAAGTCCAAAATCAAGGTGTTGGGATAAATACCTCAAAAAAATGCAACACTCAAACACAGAATAAATAGGGCACGTCACAAAAATCACATGCACAAATATAACCCAAAGAAAAACAATTCACATTCAATAAACCAGTGGCCACACAACAAAATTGTTACCCCCACCCAGGATATTGCACCAACCCAATGGCCTAAGATACAAACATTACATATATCAACATGAAACATACACCAACACACAAGGGAGAGACTGATAAAGTTAAACCCCTTTCCCCACACACACTCAAACACACACAGGCACAGCTGAATCCTAAAATCAAAAGCACAGAAAAAACAGTGGCCAGGATAGCATATGCCGCTCCTCCTGCAAAGAACAATTACAATTGTTATACAGGTCAGCATCAGAACTGTGCCTAATTTGTAACCTGTACATCAATGGGCTGGGAATTACTTAAGCTGTAAAGGATCTTCAATTTAAACAAGCAATTGGAGCAGGGCAAGAGGCTAAAGTAGCCTATATTACTAACCTGTATGAACAAACCACAGCGTCAAGCCAAAAGTTTGGTTATTTATAATACTGTAGCGATTGCTTTACACCATCTGATTTTTACTCCTACATTCCCAGACCAACTATAATACAAAACATAGCAAATCAACAGAACTACATACATATACACAAATGTTCCATAACAAAGATGTACAAACGTGAGGGAGAAAGGGAGCCAATAAACTTACGTTCGCAGCACAACAAACGCTCATGGCAAACTTGTAGTGATCACTCTAAACCCGGAACTAATAAACAAAACATTAATCAATAAAAGTTCATTACAGCCAGTACCTAACAAGCAGAAAGACAAACACTGCTAATCAATAAAAACAGGAGACTTACGTCCTCGTTGAAACACGCCAACACAATTCGCAGCCGATGAGGGCTCGCGAAGACAGGGAACTAGCAGCAGCCACAGCACTGCGTAACCGCACAAACACCAGATGCAGCTATGAAACAATGTAATAGCTTGAATCAAATCAGATATGCCAACGAGGTTTTAAATACCAAAGAGCCCACCATACATTTCAGCATGAACTCACGTCAACTTGTACACCCAGCCAAGAGCCCAAGGAAGCAACAGTCTGTAACAGCACTAATCCGGAAAACCGCCAGCTTGCTGGATTTAAAGGTGTAGCGCCAAACAGTCCCCACCTGATTTCAATCAAGGCGCAATTCTCACTAACTACGCCCCACCTGCTACACTTACCCTCCCTTAAATGTCACCGTCCCGGTGACCAAAACAAAAGGTCAAACCCAAGGCCTAAAAACAGCACTATGGGAAGAAATTGTTAAAGTGCTTTCTACCGCAACCGCAGGTGATCTGCTAACAGTCGTGCATGGGAGGTTATGAGGGTTGGGATGGTGGCCTGCATTTGTTCTGGCAGTTCTCCTTGCTACAAGGGTATTGCCAGATGTCAATAGTTCCCCTTCAACACCCAAGGAGTCACGTATTAAGTGTTGAGGTGTAATTGATCCCTGCTGCTCAAAAGCTGGAGGTTGCAACAGCACGGACTCCGTGGGAGATGTTGATCCCCTTACAGGAGGTGCATCAATTGCCACCAACACTCCAAAATCATCACATTCGTCCAGACTACCACCAGCATCATCCTCTATAACATTTGGCATGCTTACATTCAGCACCTCGCCCCCTACTACAAAATGGGGTGAACCTGGATCTGTTGGAAGGGGCCGCAATTCTTTCCTGTTGATATTCTTCTCGGGACCTAACTGATCCCTTGGCCTGATTTTATAGAGTGTACCAACCTCGTCAAGACACCTCACAATCTCATACACCACATCTCCCCAATGATCACTAATCTTGTGCCGTCCATGCGGGTGACTGCGACGATACACCAGTGTACCAGGGGGTAGAAGTGGCAAAGAAACCAAATGATTCTTTGCTCGTTGTTGAGCAGCTGCCTCCAAATGCTCTCGAGCCTGGCTATAAATTACAGAGAGATGCTCCTGATGTTCTTGGACCCACTCTGTAGTAGTAGTAATAGTAGAGTCTGATGGGGTATCAATGGTACCCAAAAAGGAGTCAAGTGGAAGAGTGGGCTTACGCCCAAACATCAGTTCATACGGGGAAAACCCCGTAGACTGATGGACTGTGGTGTTATAGGCAAACGAAACCTGTGGCAGATGGTAAGGCCACCGTCTCTTCTTGTCAGGAGGTAATGTGCGAAGCAAGTCATGCAATGTGCGATTAAATCGCTCACACTGTCCATTACCCTCTGGATGGTATGGGCTAGTGCGGGATTTACGAATTCCATACACTCTGCACAATTGTCGGAGCAGCTCACCCTCAAAATTGCGCCCTTGGTCAGTATGGATACGTAGTGGGACACCATAAGTATAAAACCACTGCTCTGTCAAGACTCGAGCTACTGTTGACGACCTCTGATCCACAGTAGGATATGCCTGCGAGAATTTAGAGAACACATCCGTCACAACCAAAAGATTCTCTTTCCCATCACTTGATTTCTCCAATATGGAAAAGTCAATGGCTACTATTTCTAAAGGCCTTGATGCCATCAGATTACCCATAAAGGTCCTCAATTTTGGATGAGTTGTCTTGGCCACCACACACCGCCGACATTCACGACACCACCGGTCAGCATCCTTCCGCATAAAAGGCCAATAGCATCGCTGGCGGACGAGACTGACTGTTCGTTCCACCCCCTGGTGGCCATGATCATCATGCAAGGCCGTGAGCACTTCTGTCTGCAGAGCCTGGGGCAGCAGTAACTGCACAACCCCTTTAGTGCTGCCAGGGACATGTGTCTTCCTATACAAGACCCCCTCATAAACTACTAGATCTGCCCATTGACGAACAAGCTCCACAACAGCCGGGGACTCAGTAGACCTCTCTGGAGCTGTAGGGGGACTGCCCCTCTTCCAATATACCAGGAAGGCCTTCAAAACAGGGTCCTCAGCCTGCAAAACTTGGAGATCGGCCTTAGTTCTCGTAGGGCATGCATCTATAGCCTGTATTTCAACCGGAGGGGACATGACCACACTCTTAATTTCAACTGGCACAGAAATCCCCGAAGCCACCTCCTCCATAGAGACTGGGGCTGGTGGTACCGGCAAGCGGGATAGCGCATCCGCATTCCTGTTACATGTACCAGGGCGATACTCAATGGCGAAATCAAAAAGTGCTAATTGCGCAGCCCAACGTTGCTCCACGGCTCCTAACTTAGCTGTCCGCAAGTAACAGAGTGGGTTGTTATCAGTCAGAACAGTAAATCTAGTACCCAGCAGATAATCACGAAACTTGTCTGTCACTGCCCACTTAAGTGCCAACAGTTCAAGTTTCATAGCCGAGTAATTATCCATGTTTCGTTCAGTTAGTCGCAAAACCCTGCTTGCAAAAGCGACTAGACGACGCTGTCCTCCGTCCTGCTCTTGGGACAAAACTGCCCCGAGCCCCAGTCCACTAACATCTACCTCGAGAACAAATGGTTTACTAAAATTGGCATAACCCAGAACTGACGCACTTATCAGTTTGTCCCTCAAAGTGTTAAACGCTTGATCACAGCCCCAGTCCCAATGGTCCCGCAAAGTGGCATTACGCCCCATCCTATTCCTTTTAGGGTGTGGCTGAAGCTTTGCCACCAACTTATGCAGAGGAGCTGCATACCTCGCAAACCCCTGCACAAAACGCCGATAATACGACGCAAACCCAAGGAATGATCGCAGTTCAGCAACTGTCGAGGGAGTCCTCCAATCCCTAACTGCACTGATCTTGTCAGGGTCCGTAGAGACCCCGGAGGCCGAAACAACGTGGCCCAAAAACTTCACTCCCGGCTGAAAAAAATGCACTTCTTTAGTTTGAGCTTAAGACCGTGCTCACGTAGACGACTAAATACTGACTCCAAACGATCCAGATGTTGTTTAAACGTAGATGAAAAGATGACCACATCATCCAAGTACAGAAGAAGGGAATGGAAACGCTGGTCCCCAAATATTCTTTCCATCAGCCGCTGGAAGGTCCCGGGTGCATTGCACAACCCATACGGCATCCTCTGGAACTCAAATAGGCCAAATGGCGTGCAAAAAGCGGTCTTAGCCCGGACCTTCTCAGCGACTGACACCTGATTATAACCACTCGCAAGGTCGAGAGTGGAGATGAGAGATGCTCCTGTAAGAGCATCCAAAGACTCCTCAATTCTCGGCAATGGAAAGGCATCTTTCCTAGTCTTTGCATTTAGTCGTCTATAGTCAACACAAAGACGAATAGATCCATCTTTTTTTTCCACAACCACAATGGGTGAAGAATAAGGACTACAACTTGGTTTTACCACTCCCTGATCTAACAGCTCCTGGATATGTGCCTTAACCACATCATACTGGGATGGTGGGAGTCGTCTATAACGCTGCCGCACCGGAGTGTCATCAATCAAAGGGATCTCGTGCTCAATCAAGTCAGTACAACCTAAAGGTGCCTTACTACAACTAAAGTTATCACTATACCTCTGAAGTAAGGACTTTGCTTCCCGTTGTTCGGACTCAGGTAAATTAGGCCAGGAAAGATCCGCAAACCCCAACAATGGAGTTATAGCCACCTCCATTGATTGAATAAATGCAACAGGGCCTTGGGTACCATTTTCTTCCTGGAAGCAGATGGATCTGCTAGCAGAACGGGCAGTGATCAAGTACATTTCTCCCAACAGGGTGCGTGGTTTTATCCACCGGTCTACCTGGCCCACATTAACAACTGGCACTTGTACTGTGCCATTTCCCATGGATAGCAATGAAATTGGAACAATTAAATCTGGTGGCAACTGCCACCCTGCCTCTGCTGGTTCTAACAATACAGAAGGAATCAATGGGCCAAGCCCCTGCCTACAGGTGGCTGACACAAACTTTAAAGATCCAGCTGGGACACAGATGGAGGACCCAGGAACAGTCAAAACTCTACCTAGAACACCAGACGTAGAAAACGCCTCGAGGCGTTGACACGCTAATAAGGCATGTTCCCAAACGGCTGGGACTGTTACCCCAGAAGTAAACAGATTTGCACCGTCTTGGCAAAAAAAACTCTTGCAAACAACAACGGAGAACATTCATTCCGATCAATCCTGGGACCGAATTCTTGCTTGTCTTAAGCCTGGACTCAGGTGGATCACCAAAACCAAAACCCCTATAGAAGGAAGAACTTTCCCTAAAACTTCTACATCCAATTCTAAGTAACCTCGATATGGGATATCTAGGCCGTTGGCCGCTTTTAACTGTAACCAACCACAAGAGTGCAGCTGGTCACACCCCAGGACTCAAAAATGGTTGTTAAAGAAAGACTCTGTGATGGTAGATACCGTAGAACCGGTATCTATGAGACAAGTAATATTTACCCCGCCCATCTGAACATCTGCCACGGGGCACTCTACCACCAATGCCGAAGGACAAGAAAAAAGAGATTTTAATTGGTCTCTCCCTTGTGTGTTGTTGTGTGTTGCCTCTGATAATTGGCCTGCCTATTAGGTAGATTGACTGACCCCGAGCCAGGAGACAAATGTTTAAGAATGGTGTCTAATTTGGTCTGCTGCCTACGCAAACAATCCTTGAGCTCGGTCAATTCATTACTTGGTTGTGCTACCACAACCTGGGCGTCTGCCTCCCACGGCCCCACCGCCCTTGAACTGGCATAACACGAAAAAGCCCTTGCTCGGACAGGACGGGGCCCCTCGCCATCATCAGCCCAACGAAATGCCTCCCGACGCAAGTCTAAAAAGGAGGAATCAGGATTAAGGCGGATGTATCGTTTTAATTCTCTACGCAACATTTTGTCTCTAACGTTTTCTGCAAACTGATCACGAAGAACAAAGTCAGGTTTGGCAATTGCAGTTGTGTTCTTACGTAGTGCGACTTCCATAAGTGACATCAACAAATGTAAAAATTCACGCAGCGTTTCTCCCTCCCGTTGACGACATTGAAAAAACTTTTGTTGAGCGTCAATATAAGACTGGCTACAGCCAAAAGTCTCAGTCAGTATAGAAAAAATATTTTCAGGCTCAGATCTAACTGAAGCTGGCTGGAGTTTAATTTCTAGCTTTGCCTCCCCATCCAAAAGGTCATCCACAAAATACGCCTGCTCTCCTATGGACATCTGCCTAACCTGAAGACATCGACGGACCTCCTTAATCCATTCCTCTACCGAAGGAGACTCTGAACTACCAGAGAACCGGGGGTATTTACGTTCTCTAGGAACATACACATACCTCAATCCAGAAGACCCTGGCTCCTGAACATTTGGCTCTTGGTGATGTAACACTCGCTGACTCTGCTCTCCCTGTTCTACAGCCCCAGCAGACGCTACATTTCCCTGACGTAGCCTTGCATTATCACCCTGCAACTGGTTATTCTGCTCCATTAGCTGCCCAACCCGCTCCTCCAGCTCCTGAGACATTTCAAACAAACCGAGAGAACATTTTTATTTTTTTATACAAACCACTTGTCACTTGCAGAACCACTTTACACGCCCAATCCTCAACCACTGTTTCTCCTGTACTCCACCTGCACTCGATACACACACATACACCCAAAAAAACAAAAAAACAAATTGCACCAGTCCCAATCTCAGTCCTGCCGTCTACGCCAAATGTAACCTCTTGGGGCCCTTATCACAACCTGACGCTCGCGGCTAAGCGACCGTCGGAATTTTAAATGTTTACCAGCAGGCTATCCCAATAAAGGGAAATAAAAGGAAAGAGAGAGGGACTGGAGTATTATAAAAAAATTATTTTGTTCTCTCAATAGACACAAGAAACAGACATTCAGGCCTCTGGGTAGCAGAGTCAGGGCCGGGTACAACAAAGTCCAAAATCAAGGTGTTGGGATAAATACCTCAAAAAAATGCAACACTCAAACACAGAAAAAATAGGGCACGTCACAAAAATCACATGCACAAATATAACCCAAAGAAAAACAATTCACATTCAATAAACCAGTGGCCACACAACAAAATTGTTACCCCCACCCAGGATATTGCACCAACCCAATGGCCTAAGATACAAACATTACATATATCAACATGAAACATACAGCAACACACAAGGGAGAGACTGATAAAGTTAAACCCTTTTCCCCACACACACAGGCACAGCTAAATCCTAAAAACAAAAGCACAGGAAAAACAGTGGCCAGGATAGCATATGCCGCTCCTCCTGCAAAGAACAATTACAATTGTTATACAAATAATTATACAGGTCAGCATCAGAACTGTGCCTAATTTGTAACCTGTACATCAATGGGCTGGGAATTACTTAAGCTGTAAAGGATCTTCAATTTAAACAAGCAATTGGAGCAGGGCAAGAGGCTAAAGTAGCCTATATTACTAACCTGTATGAACAAACCACAGCGTCAAGCCAAAAGTTTGGTTATTTATAATACTGTAGCGATTGCTTTACACCGTCTGATTTTTACTCGTACATTCCCAGACCAACTATAATACAAAACATAGCAAATCAACAGAACTACATACATATACACAAATGTTCCATAACAAAGATGTACAAACGTGAGGGAGAAAGGGAGCCAATAAACTTACGTTCGCAGCACAACAAACGCTCACGGCAAACTTGTAGTGATCACTCTAAACCCGGAACTAATAAACAAAACATTAATCAATAAAAGTTCATTACAGCCAGTACCTAACAAGCAGAAAGACCAAACACTGCTAATCAATAAAAACAGGAGACTTACGTCCTCGTTGAAACACGCCAACACAATTCGCAGCCGATGAGGGCTCGCGAAGACAGGGAACTAGCAGCAGCCACAGCACTGCGTAACCGCACAAACACCAGATGCAGCTATGAAACAATGTAATAGCTTGAATCAAATCAGATATGCCAACGAGGTTTTAAATACCAAAGAGCCCACCATACATTTCAGCATGAACTCACGTCAACTTGTACACCCAGCCAAGAGCCCAAAGAAGCAACAGTCTGTAACAGCACTAATCCGGAAAACCGCCAGCTTGCTGGATTTAAAGGTGTAGCGCCAAACAGTCCCCACCTGATTTCAATCAAGGCGCAATTCTCACTAACTACGCCCCACCTGCTACATTAGGGTGAGTAAATGATAAGAGAATTTACATTTTTGGGTGGAGTATCCATTTAAGGCTCCATTGCATGTCAGGGCTTTAACATTAGGATTATGTCATAATTATTATGCAATTAACATCTGATTTCATGAATGCCACTTTCAGGCTTGTCTCAGTCAAGTTCAGTGGCAAATGGTCCTCTAGGTAACATCCTGACTGTAGGGAATCTAAAGAGATTAAAAATACGCTCTGACAACCAGACAGGGGAATGGAAGATTAGTATCAGCGCCACAAGCTCCTACACCTTGAAAGTCATCGGTAAGGTTTTAATTTCTGCATATGACTTGCTTTTAAGATTTCAAATGTTGATTTTTTACTCCTGCAATTTAACTTAAAATAGCTTTAGCGATAATTAGTTCTAGAAAAGCTTTATTAAAAAGTTGTACTGGACATAGATTATTCACCATACATTTTCTGGTGTTGATTTCCTGCCATGTACATTTAAAAAAATAGCTCATATCCTGTCAATTATCACAGAAAACATCTTTATTCTGTCCGTCAAAGCAAAAAATAAACACATATGCCTGTCCATAATTCAGAATTCCTTTAATTGTGAATACAGGTCAGAGTTCTGTGGATGTCCTCGTTTACTTTGTGGAGATAATTGAGGGAGGTCATGGAGACTCTTGGGCACAGAGTTTCACCCGCCCTTTTATCGGTATAACATCATACATCATTCATCCATTCTCCAAACCACTTGACCCCTGTAGGGTCTTGGAAGTTTTTACAAAATAATACTGTTTGGTTTTAAGGTGACTTTTTTGTGAGCTTACATCAGAGAAGGGCAACTTCGGTCTGTCCTGCAGAGTTTAGTTCCAAACCTAATCAAACACACCTGAACCAGCTAATCAGTATCTTCAGTATTACTAGAAAACTATCGGTAGGTGAGTTTTTAAAATTTCTTTATCAGGGTTGGAGCTAAACTCTGCAGGACAGTGGCCCAACTGTCCCGATGTTGCCCATCTCTGGCTTACATCATGACACTATTGACAGTGGACAATCACAATTTTGAGACCACACCTTAAGTTTTAAAATATTTTTTCTTGTTTGTCACATAACATACATCCAGCCAATGTCTGATACTTCAGTGTGTTTCTGTAATTGTTGATCAGGTCGGAATGCTACTTTGTTTGTCTCTGTGACCGGAGGAGTTTCAGTCACAGTGACTGACGTGCTTCTAGTTGAAGCTTCAGGATCTGATGTTGTTAATGGAACCATCAAAGCAGTGGGAGCGACAGACTTCCTGGTGAACGTAGACAGAATCCCAGAGGGGGCATTTGTGGTCCAACTTAAAGGACTGTTGAATGACTCTTCGTCGACTAGTCGATTCCAGAGACAGTCACCCATCCAATATAAAGGATCTAGAATAACCATCACGGTAAGAAATATCTATGAAAAAATGTTGGATACACAAAGACAAATAGCTGTAATTTACAAAAATGATTAAACAATAATGCACTTAAATTTACATCACAGGTTGGTACAAAAAATCACTGTATGAGACAAATAACATACATTAACCATATCTGTTCCTCCACAGGCCCAATCGCAGAACATTGCACTGCCTGGAGTCCCATTCAGTCTCAACTTCACAGTGACCTCTAACACTACAAGTGGCAACTACACTATCCGAGCCCGGACTGACCTGGGCTTCAGCGTGTCTTTTCCCCGCTATCTGATCCTTGTGGCAGGAGGAAGTGCTCAGGGAAGCGTCACACTGACTGCACCCTCCGATACCGAATCCGGGACAGATTTCAGACTCACTATTGAGGCAGAAGCTCCGGGCTCCACCGACCTCAATTATGCCATAGTGCAACTCACTGTATCCACAGCAAATGCTATTTTCAGTGGATTTTACTCACTTTCCATATGTCTTTCTTTCTCCTGTTTTTTTTTTGTTTCCCATTTTGTATGATTCTAAATAAGATTTAGCACAGCAGGTAACATTGTATGTTGCCTTCTTTACTTGTCTTGAATTGTCAGGTGTAAAAGAGTCTTTGTAAATATTTAATAATTAAGGTTAAGGTTTACTACTGAAATTTCACTCTCACTTTAATAATTAGAAAATAATTTTATTCAAAAGAAAAAAATGGATAAATAAACCAGAATAATCATAATCAAATACTCACTAGCAAGTTTATTACATAATAATATAAAAAAACTCACAAGGCTAAAAATAACATTTCTCCAGATATCCATATTGCGATGGTCAAATCAAGCCAAAAAACAACTTCACAAAACTCAAGAAATGTTATACCTTCCCCACCAAAAGATATGTATAACAAAAGTTAATTACAAAAAATAAGCTGCTACAAGGCTAAAGCTTACCTTAAGGGCAACAAACTATAGCTGAAAGAAATCTTGCTCTTAACCGCATGTGCACAGCAAACAAATAGGAAGAGGTGTTCAAACCCTGTTGCTCCAAACTCACAGGTGTGCTCTACCCAGGGGAAGGCTGCAAAACAAAACATAATCAGAAAAACTCATCCAACTAATATAAATCAATAACTAAATCATACATACTCAAATCCACGGATTAACGAACATCAGGATGTTAGAATGCCTTCACAAATGTTCCACTATAAACAGACAATAGCAAATTAACTAAGAAAAACAAGATCAAAACAAAAACATAACATTGCGATAGCCTTCGTACCTAAAAGCTTTGCATCGAGCGTTCGATACGACTCCCAGGAGACATTAAGTCAAGTCAAGTCACCTTCATTTATATAGCGCTTTTAACAATATGGACTGTTTCAAAGCAGCTTTACAGTGATAATAGGAAATTAAAGTAACAGAGATTGTTTTGGCTTTACAGCAGTTCTATAATAAAGTTATTGTCCAGCTAAAGTTAGTTTTGATTGATTCACTTCTGTCGCAACGATCATTAGTTATTAACTTAGGGGCCGCTAACACGACACCATTCTAACAGAAAACCTTTAATACGATCCGGCCGCTCATTTGCATAAACCAGTGCCTGGTGGCTCTGAGAATTTTTTATCGCTTCCGCGTAGCCACGTGAATCGGAGTTATCCCGACAACGTTTTATCAGTACTGAGGTAAAGGTAAGGAGGCCTTCACAAGGTAGAGACTAGTTTGACACTTCAGGGATGCGTTGTCATCGTGTCCAGGCACAGGTCCTTCATCAGATCCGGATACGGCCTGGATCCGGCAGACTTCGGTAAACCTTGGGATAAACAGAGAGACAAATATTAGCGTAGATGCCATCCTTCTTATGATGTACAAAGTACATCAGGATTTATGGGAAGTGTTCCCGGTTCCGGCTGATCTAAACTATGCAGTCTAACATTGAATTATAGAAGTATATATGTGTTATGTGTATGCTAAGCCAAAGAGATGTGTTTTTAGTCTAGATTTGAACTGACAGACTGTGTCTGCTTCCCGGACAATGTTAGGAAGATTGTTCCAAAGTTTTGGTGCTAAATAGGAAAAGGATCTACCGCCAGCAGTCGATTTAGATATTCTAGGTATTATCAACTGGCCAGAATTTTGAGATCGCTATAGACATGACGGACTATAATGCGTTAAGAGCTCACTCAAGTACTGGGGAGCTAAACCATTTAGTGCTTTGTAAGTAATCAGCAATATTTTAAAATTTATATGAGGTTTAATAGGGAGGCAATGCAGTGTTGACAGAACTGGCTAATATGGTCATACTTCCTGGTTCTGGTAAGAACTCTAGCTGCTGCGTTTTGTAGCCTACCAGCTGTAGTTTGTTTATTAAGTGTGCAGGGCAACCACCCATAAGAGCATTACAATAATCAAGCCTTGATGTCATGAACGCATGAACTAATTGTTCTGCATTTGTCATTGAGAGCATATGACGTAATTTAGATATATTATTTGGATGGAAAAATGCGGTTTTAAAGATACTATTCCGTGACTTTCAAATGAAAGATTGCTATGAAAGAGCACATCCAGATTCCTAACCGACGATGAGGACTTGACAGAGCAGCCATCAAGTGTTAGACAGTATTCTAGGTTAGTATTTGAGGAAGTTTTTTGTCCAATAATTAGAATCTCTGTTTTTTCAGAATTAAGTAGTAGGAAATTACTAGTCATCCAGATTTTTAAATTAGCTATGCATTCTGTTAATTTTGTGGATTGGTAACTTTTCGTCAGGGCTTGAAGAAAAATATAGCTGAGTATCATCAGCATAACAGTGAAAACTAATGATATCTCCTAAGGGTAGCATATACAGAGTGAGCCTTGTCGTACACCATACTGAACTTTTGATCGATAAGACATCTCTTCATTTACTGCTACAAACTGATAACGGTCAGATAAGTATGATTTAAACCATGCTAATGCAATTCCACTAATGCCAACATAATTTTCGAGTCAATTTAAAAGGAATGTTGTGGACTAGTATCTAATGCAGAACTAATGGCGCTTTTCCACTGCATGGTACGGCTCGGTACGGCTCAGTACGGTTCGGCTCGGCGCGGCACGGTTCGGCTCGCTTCGCTTTTCCACTGCATGGTACAGTACGGTACGGCTCACTTCGGCTTGCTTTAAATGGTACCACCTCTGTTGAGGTTCCAAGCGTGCCGTACCGATACTAAAATGTGACATGGAAGCACTGTAGATCACTGATTGGTCAGACAGACAGAATCGTCACTATCAGCGTCATTGTATTTGCGAGACATCAAACCCGCTAGATTTAAATAGCCAGTAACAGCCACCGCTGTAGCACCTGTTTTAAAACTACTTGCTTGACTTGCTTGAAGAAAAAAAACTTCCAAAAAAGAAATGGCTTAATCATGGTCAGTGGACGAGAAGCGCAGACGTTCCTCTTGTTGGTTGACGAGGAGCGGATAAACTATAACGATCAGTCATAATCCCACCCACTTTGAAGCGGTACTAACTGCAGTGGAAAAGCAACCGAGCTAAAGCGAACCGAGCCGTGCCGCGCCGAGCCGAGTCGTACCACGCAGTGGAAAAGTGAAGCGAGCCGAACCGTACCGTACTGAGCCGTACCGAGCCGTACCATGCAGTGGAAAAGCGCCATAAGATCGAGTAACACCAATAGCGAGATACAACAACGATTGGATGATAAGAGCAAATAATTTGTGACTCTAAAGACAGCTGTCTCAGTTCTATGGTACGGTCTAAATCCTGACTGAAAATCCTTGCAGATACCATTTCTTTCTAAAAAGGAACATAGTTGTGAGAATACTGCCTTTTCTAGTATCTTTGACAGAAGAGGTAGATTTGAGATCGGCCTGTAATTCACTAGTTCTGTAGGATAAAGTTGCGGTCACTTAAACGGGAACGGCTACATCTACAACTTCAAAATAAAATAAAACAAACCAATACCATAAACACTCAAACAAACGATACTGCGTGTAACATCAGCCACCTACCTCAACTACAGTGAGACAGGAAGAAGGGCGGGCATGAAAAAGCCAACGTTCCAACATTTCCTGCACACGCATTTAAATACACAGTCTTTTCTTATCCGAATAACCCATTCCCATAAAAGGATAACCAAGTAAAGGGGAAATCCCACATTACTACACATACAAATGAAGTATCCAGGTATAGGAACCTGCCCCAGACTCTAGAGTGTTACCTGTCCTAATCCTAATCCTATTCAAAGAATGGGACAGGGGATCCAAGAGCCATTAAAGACAAAGGGTGAGAGTCTTAGTTATCGGACCTATTTGACTTACAATAAAGAAAACAGGACTGGCAGGAAGCTCTTGCTAAAATATTTGCTTAACTGAATCATTCATCTGATGTTATCACACATGAATTCACATTTATTTTGTTTCCTCGTCACTTCTCACATGAGCTTTATGCTGATGTAGAACTTTACGATGCTCTCATAAACTCGTGTATAACCATTTGCCGGAAGGAATAGTTTAGTTTAAAAAGTTTAAAATATTTGTATTTTTCTTATACACAACTATCGTTTCGTTTCACTTCAGAAGACATTTATTCATCAATTGTGATCGGATGGAATACTGCCATGTTTGCTTTGTGTAGTTTTTGAAGCATCCACTTTGAGGTACCCATCCACTTGCATTTTATGTGATCACAGAGATGCATTATTTTTCCAAAAAGCTTTGTTTGTGTTTATCTTAGGATGAGTAAATGATAAGAGAATTTACATTTTGGGGTGGAGTATCCATTAAAGGCTCCATTGCATGTGAGGGTTTTGACATTAGGATTATGTGATAATTATTATGCAATTAAATAACATCTGATTTAATGAATGCCACTTTCAGGCTTGTCTCAGTCAAGTTCGGTGGCAAATGGTCCTCTTGGTAACATCTTGACTGTAGGGAATCTAAAGAGATTAAAAATCAATAATTAGTTCTAGAAAAGCTTCAATAAAAAGTTGTACTGGACATAGAACATTCACCATAAATTTTCTGGTGTTGATTTGATTTCCTGCCATGTACATTTAAAATACTAATTAAGCACACATCCTGTCAATTGACCGTTCGCAAAGGTACTGCTCCCTTTAGTTACTGTTGCTATGTCCAACAAGCCACGCTGCTCTCACGCCACACCATGTTCTCACGCAGTGAAAAATACATCGCAGAGCAGAGAGGACACTGACAACTCGCTGGCAGACAGAACAGACCAGACCAGGATACTTTACTTGGCTGCGTGATGGCATGGATCCAACAGGAACATGTCACGCGATTTACTTGCATCTTGCCCAAAAATTGTGATAGGCTATTTGGTAGTCCTATTAAGCCTGATGATTAAAGTTATTGTATACGAAAATAAAATGACATAGGCCTATTTAAATAAGTATTTAAGTATTTGAAATACAAAATACAGTCTCTCAAAGTATTTAAATACAAATTACATTTGATTTTTTTTTTTGTTAGGGAAAATACAAATTACAAAATACTCAAAAGTAATTAAATACGCATTTCAAATACATGTAATTAAAATACTGTCCATCTCTGGGTATAACATCATACATCCATTATCCAAACCACTTATCCCCTGTAGGGTCTTGGACGTCATGCATCATATAATTTATATTCTAGATATATTTTTGATGGATTGAAAAATTCCACACAAAATAATTTTGCTTTAAAGGAATAGTTCACTTTAAAATGAAAATTACCCCATGATTTACTCACCCTCAAGCCATAGGTATATATGATTTTTTTCTCTCAGACGAATACAATCAGAGTTACATTAAAAGATAAAGTTTTAAAGTCCTTCAAAGTTTTATAATGGCAGTGGATTGCATCCAACAGATTGAAGCTCAAAAATGTGCATCCATCCATCATAAACAAACTTCACACGGCTCCGGGGGGTTAATAAAGGCCTTCTGAAGCAAAGCGATGAGTTTGTGTAAGAAAAATATTCATAATTTAACACGTTACAAAGTTACGTCGGAAGTAGTTTGTAATCTGTGCAATCTGGAATTTTGTAATTCACGCTTGACGTAAACAGCATGTTATGAAGCATGATGTTCTTAAATTATGTGCGTGATTGTGATCTTTGAATTTCTGGGAAAGTTTAAAGCATTCCAATCATAGCAATGAATCAGGCAGATTCATTGAAAATGACATTTTCAAGTTTAACATATTTGTAATATTATTTTGTAACCTGTACTTTTTATAACTAACAACTAGCATTGTTATAGGCCATTAAGAATGGTCAAGGTAACAGAGGCAAGGTAAGATTGGATTTCAAAAAGTCACAATCAACAATGGTAAACCAGGAAGTAAACTTTCTTTCTTACTGGTTTTCTTAGTAACACACACACACACACACAAATGTAAGGTATTCTTATTTATAAAATCCCTTATGTGTCACAAAGTATGTGTGACGCTGACATTAATCACTTAAAGGTGTATAAATACACTGACAGAGGCTAGGCATAAGTTACAGTATACACACAAAATCTGCGAAAAGGTAATTCTCTACTTTTACTGTTTAATTCACAATTTTTCTCTAATTAAGTGTTGTATTTTATGTAGAAAATTCCAAGCTTAGAAATCTCCATATCTAAGCTAATCTATTTTATTTGCAATGTTTAGTAAAATTTCATCAAGATTTTCTTCACTGGTGAGAGAAGACTGAATTGTCCCACAGCACCATTTATTGTGGACAGTAATGGATTCACTGGTTGTGGTGGCTGTATTTCTTCTCTGGGGGACCCTGTTTCAACCCCCCCAGGCAGCAGCATTCAAACCTCTTTTTCATGACGGCTCCGTCACCCATCGAGAAATCACTCAGATGGCCATCCTCCGCAAGACAGCAGAAGTGTGCCGTGACATAGCCACTGCCCAGGGACGAGACTTTACACTGGCTGTAAGAAAAGAACATGAGAGTGAACCAACTGAATTGTTCTTAGAACCAGGAAGATTTTAGCATTTTATAGTCACGCAAACTATTAATGAGTAAAAAGGGTCTGTGATTAATATTCCTTGGAGAATTTTTTTATTTTGATTTTCAACATAAATCATACCTCAAATGTGAATTTTGAAACTGCGTTTTTTTTTTTAAGTTGCTAAGTCTCAAGTTATGCTATACTGACTTGAAACCCGAATAGACAACTGTAAAACAGAGGTAATTTGAGTTATGTTTTTAATAATAGCCTAATAATATTCTACTCTTTCTACACCTCACCTCCAGATAAACAACAGACTGACTGTATCTGCTGTCCAACAAGCCTGCGCAACACATCCTGATTCATCTTCTGCCATCTCTTCACTGGGTTTTTATTCAGCGATAACAGATATTTACTTAAGCAATGCAGCCATAGATGCAGCGTTTGCTCTGAGTGCAGCGCGTCACATAGATAATGAGGCTTTCGGTGAGGGCCGGGACCTCATCACTAGTGGCCTGGCTGCAGTAAAGGCCAGTGTGCAGCAGGGGAGCTATATCTCTGGTCGAATCACAGTGGGGGCTGTATGTCATACTCTACAGGTACGTACGTTATAAATGGAGATTATAGTAGGGTGGTCTGTAATCTTTTTTTTTTTTCAAGCTGGCTTTATACCAGATATATATTTGCGTTACATCCAAAAATATATATCAAAAGTGACTTACATGCATATGTTATCAGTTCATGCATTCCCAGGGAATCAAACCCATGTCGTTGATAGCATCATTTACATCGAGGTGCCGATTCACTCTTCTCTTATTTTATTACCTCTTTAAAGGAGCCGTATGTAAGAAATTTATTTCAGTTAATCATAAAATGGCCCTGATATGTCACTAGACATTAAGAAATCATGTTCATTTCAAATACTTATATCACTGACAACAGTAGTCCGGCCAGGATATTGTCATTTAAAAAGTGAAGTTGCAGCCCTCAGCTGATGTTGATGTTGTCATGTTGTGTTTTGGTCTGATGCGCCACCCTCCACCTATCTGCCAATCACGAAGTCAGTAGTGTTACGGCATCCGGGTTGCCAGCTCTGCTCTAGTTACCACAGCTGCAGCTACAAACGTGTCGGAATCGGATAAAAAAAATGTCTAACGTTGCGAAACAAAAAAAAAATCGTTATGAATCCGAAATACTTCGTGACAAAGTCCGAAATAAAACAAGGATCTGTATAGGAGATGCCTTTGAAAGATGGAGACGGCTGAAAACGGAGAAGAATTTGAAGACAGACGCCAACGTTGCTAATTTTCTCCTGGACAGGTAAGATTCATCTATGTTTGGCTACTTGTACTTGATGTAAATGGACATTTCAAATATTCATGACAGTCGAACAAAGTTATGCATGTTCGTGCAAAGTAACGTTACGTTTGCTCATATGGAGGAGGTGGGTCATCGACTTGAAAAGGTAAGGAATTGTTTGGGTGATAAAAACGGTGAGTCGTCATTGCTAACATTATCAGAGCCCGTTTCTCTGTCATTATGCTGAGACGCTGAGGAAAACAACATTAGCACACCCATTATGGCAATGTGAAACATAATTGAGACAGTAGCCTAACGTTACCTTGGTAAAAATGATTCCTCATTCATTCTTCGCGTATATTGTGGACTATACATGCTGCAAGTTGACCTGTATGAATAGCTGTATCTTTGATATCGGTTACACACAGTGACAGAGGCTTGTGCTTGTACTTACGACAGACACCTAACTGTTTACCGTTAAAAGTTAGACTAACAGCTACTGTTCTAACAATGTACTGTCACATATGAGCGTACATCTTTACGATTATATTTGGCTAATCGCCATTAGTAAATTTTTGAGATATATAATTACTTTGCAAAACATCTCTCATTTGAAGCATAAACATAATTAACAGAAAAAAAAACTTACTGTGTAGGACTCGTCACTTGGCATTAGAAGCTTCTTGTAGCAGCCTATCTGGCAACCTGGAGTCAGGGAGGAGGGGGAGGGGATACACCGCTCTGCAGTAATTTGAAAGTGATTGCAGTACCAGTTTTGGCCACAATCTTACATACGGCTCCTTTAACCTTTGTTTTAGCTCTGGTAGTTACCAGTTGCGTTCCTCCAAGTGGTTGTTTTTAAATGTAGGCTACTCTGGGTTTTGACAGATCTGGGGAAAACGGCATTTTGGGCATAACTGATTTGTCCCGGTCCCGTTTATTGACTGCTACGCTGATCTAACCACTGACTGATACAGCAGCAGTGCTGATCACGACACTCGAGAATGATCACCGACACCTGTTATCATCCAATCAATAATATAAATCATTCTTTTGAGACAAATCATTTGATTTGCAAACTGCAGCTTCAAAAACCGCTTCGAGCGGGACTCGCGCTAACGGCAAATCTCCCTTTCAATGTCAGCAATTTGATTTCGGCAAATCAGTTTTGGCAGTCTATAAGCTTATATCATCTATAAGCTCCCACGTCTGCTTCTGTGCTGTGACACCCAGCCTGATTTTTCCCTTAAGGATGGCCTTGTGTTCATCCACTAACTGGGCTCACAGTAAACACTGTTCCTCTGTCCAGTTGAGCTTTCTTGTCCTTCTTGTTTTTATTCCATGTTTGCTACATTAAAACCAACATTCAAACCACCACTTAAATAGACAGTGGAACAATTTTTATCATTCTAATCCAATCAAATACCTTATAGGAAATTAACAGTATGGTAAATAAAAAAAAGGATTTATATACACAAATATAATGTGTGTGTGTGTGTATGAGAATGGTCAAATAGGAAAAATTACACATGTAATTTCAAAGTGAAGGCTTAGAATAGACCCTATACTTAAAATCACTCTTTTTTTCCTTCTTGGACAACCAACCAATCACAGTCTTCAAAAGATTGTGTCATACATAGCAACGGGGTCAGCCCCGCCTCCTCACTAAGATAAAAGTTTTTGTCTTTTCCTTACTCAGAGTTGCTCTCAGATCGGTCCCGAATTGCTCTTAAGCTAAGACTCCTACGTAAAAGATTTTAAGCTAAATTAAGAGTTTTCTGAGAGGATTCTTAGAATCTTTATGAATACGGGCCCTGATCTTTTTGCTGCATTCCATTATTTAGCCAGACCTCATTTAAAATGTAAACATGAGTTCACAGTGGAAATTCACCTTAATCATTGTCCCAGACTTACTGGGGGCAGAAGTTGATTTACATGGAACCATTTGCTTAACAGTGGAAATTTGCATTGAGTTAACACCTTCTGACCATTTGTCTGAAAGACACACCCTTCTGTGAGCAAGATATTTCTCAACTATTAAGAACTTTATTACCTTTTGGTTTACTTCTTTGGGAATGAGACATTTGTACCAGTTGCACTGAGACATTTTCAAATGATACTAAACATGTATAAAATTGCCTGATAATTGTTCACATTAAAACCATATATATTTTGGATGAATTTCAGATGATTTCAACATGAGGGAAAAGAAGTGGGGGAAGAATGGGGGGTCAAGGTAAAAGATGTAGATTAGAATGATTATGGGGTGAGACTTGCGTCTCGAATGGTGCACGAGAGTGAGTTCAAATGGTAATTTTCAGCAGGGTCCAACTAGTTTTCCAGTCTTACATTATCAATGTAGAAAACTGTTTTTTTTTTTCTCTCTCCAGGATTCTTTGATGAATAGAAAGTTTCAGAGTTTTCTGAAATGGGAAGCTTTTGTAACATTATAAATCTCTATAGCCTACTGTCACTTTTGATCAATTGAATGCATCCTTCCTTGCTGAATAAAAGTAGGCTATTACTTAGCAACCGTAAGTAGGCGCGGGAGGTCTGGCAAGCTTTCGAGTGAGGGAAACATGCCGAAGAGTTGTGCGTATGAATTGTGCAAATCTGATACCCGGTATCCTAAAAATTCTATAGCTACTCTAAAAGTTTGGACGGGGAGTGGAATTTTTTTCCTTCCCGTAAATCTAAAAGCCAAGGGGAGAAATGACGGAGAAATGAAATGTCAAGCAGTGTGGGACACCCCATTCACAACTAAATGTCGACACGATTAACAAAAACACCTATTGCTTGGAAGTTGGAAATAATGACGGTTCTTTGTTCATAATGCATATGTTTTAACGTAAAATAAGACGATTAAAGACAAGATGGAGGCTCACTGACATATTATATATTTCAGCATTTTGTTAATCGACGGCCTACTACCCCTGACTGAGTAACGTTAACTTTAACCCAATCCGATCGCGGCTCTCCCGGTGCTAGTGTTATTCCACAAGATTTATGGATAATTTTTAGATTATTTTCACATTTCACTTACCCTGCTGTGCACGAACATAGCTGTTCCTCAATTTAGTGTTTCCCAGAATGGTCAGCGTATGAGGCAGATGCTGCTGGCGCTGGGACTAACGTTATAGGCTTTAGCTTCAATTTTTATGTAATTATTCTCTAATCCCGGGGTGGGGAACGTTGATCCTGGAGGGCCATTGTCCTGCAGAGTTTAGCTCCAACCCTAATTAAACACACCTGAAGCTAATCAAGGTCTTCAGGATTGCTGAAGTTACAGGCAGGTGAGTGTTTTTTTCAGGGTTGGAGCTAAAGTCTGCAGGACAATGGCCCTCCAGGATCAACGTTCCCCACCCCTGCTCTAATCGATTGCATATTATGTCGTGGATATATCCCTCGAATGCATACTGCTGTCCCTTTTGTCTTGCTCTCTGCTAAAAATTACTAATGGACTCATTGGGAATGCCTGACACCGGTGCATACACACTGTAATAGACGTGCCAAGCGCGAAAGCTTGACAGGCTTAGCAACAGTAACTAGGGAGAGCGGGGCTTAGCGAAGGGTCACATTTTTAGAATGTACATTCTACATTTTTAGAATTGTACATAAATAGGTTAAGCAAAACAATGTGTTTATGTCTGAGAACCCTTTATACACATACTTAACTGCAGACACTGCAATGACATAGACTACACTGTGAGGTAGCCTACAGTACAAATATTTTGAGTGTCCCGTTTTTTCCTATAAAAAACAACGATTGTCCCTCATTTTCTTTATCTGAAGGCAAACCTAGACTTGTATCATCAATCTCAATGGGACTTAATGGTAAAATTAAGCATTTTAAAATGGCTATTCAATTTCTTTTCATTTGTTTTACTTAACTAAGAGTTTGAACAAGTTTGAATGAAAATATTTGAATTTCATTGCATAGAAAGTAAAGTTAAATCAAGTAACATCTGTAAACATGACGACTTTTTCAGTCTACAGGTTTAGTTTTACCACCGCAAATTAACTGCGCATGTTATGTTTGACAACCACAAAGTGTATACATACTTTTAGAACTTTGTACAGTATTATTTGTAATATTTGATTTGCAATGTTTGTGTGCAGGATTTCTATAGCCACAGTAACTGGGTGGAACTGGGAAACACTGCTCCTTTCAGCCCCCTGATCAGACGTGAGCTTCCTCTCAACAATCTAGCAGGTATGAGAAAATACAATTACCCTCATTCTACAATTTCCAGAGTGTTTAGAAACTAGTTTCACATTCTTATCTTTTATCTGTATGTACAGACCGCAGCACACCAACATGCAAAAGCTGCACTGGGCAAGACTGTAGTGATAACATTCTCCCAGAAATATTGCTGCATAAGAAACTAACCTCAGGATATTTCAGCGTGGTCTTCTCTGCAAAACCTGCGGGTAAGGCAGCTTAGCATCCCATGTGTAGTGTTGAACTGCCTATCAATTAAAACTCCTTTGTATAGGCCTGTCATCACAGTCCACAGGATGTTTGAAATTGGAACTACAAATCTATATATGCTGACATTATTTTCTCTCAGGCAAGTGTAGCCATGGCGGCTTTCTTGACAGGACCAGTTATAGAGACCCCACCGGAGGTATCAACAAGGATGACATCAGCTCAAGTCATGGCTTCCTTCACCAGCGTGCCGCTGAAATGGCCATCAACGCTACTATGGAACTGCTGCAAGACATCCGATTGGCCACAGGCAACCAAGCCTTTCTTCGGTACACATACCTTACATTTACACCACTCTTTGAGCTCTTTTTTAGCGAATTAAAAGAATTTAACATTTAAGTCCTTCTGAAAAGTTCATATTTACGAGGTCAGGTGCATTCAAGTACTTTGGTCGAAGTAACATGGCGATGTACCATTTCTACATAAAATTAAGCTAGATTTTTTAACTCTACCCAAGCTTAAAAAATACATACTTTATTGTATTTGAAATATATTCCCTTTTTCAATAGTACATTGCAAATATACTAACAAAAATTATACTCTCTTTAAATACAGTATATTAAAAGTGTATTAGCATCATGCTTTTAATACACGCCTATTTTCACAACACCACTTTTAACACACTTAATATATTAATATAATATACACTTAAAATAATTGTACTTTAGTTTATTTTCTAACAATATATTTTATAAAAATATACTTGAAGTGAACATTTAGTTAATTTTTTTAAAGTCTATCACTTTATTAAAAATATATTTTTTATAAACAACAGACTGACTGTGTGCCGGAAATGATCATTGTAAAAATGCATTGAAAGTATACTTTCAAAATACATTAATTATAGTATACAATAGTATTTTTTACAAAGTATTATCTGTCTAATAATGTGCATTTGTCATGGGCAAGTGCACTAATGTAGCCATGTTGTGATTTGGGAGACCCGAGTTTGACTCGTCTGTCTGTCTGTCTGTGATTGTGCTGCATTCACTCACAAAAATAAATGTTTTATATATTTACGGTAAGAAATCTACAAAATATCTTCATGCAACATGATCTTTACTTAATATCCTAATGATTTTTGGCATACAGTAAAAGAAAAATCGATAATTTTGACCAAGCATGTAATTAGTCCCTACACAGGCATATACTTAAAGTATATTATAGCCTATACTTGAAGTCGTTCCAATTAAGTACACAAAAGTACACTAAATACACTTAAAGTTATGCTTTACTACGATTTAATTACAACTAAAATATGCTTAGTACAAAATGAGTTGTTCCAAAATAGTAGGCTACACTTCAAGTCAACTAATCATTAACACACTTTAAGTATATTAAATTAGTCTGGCTTAGGGTGACCAGAAGTCCCAAAATCTAAACTGTTGGCCCGAATCCCGAATCCGGCCCTGATTGTCCCGCAAATTATACTAAAGCAAAATCTTGAGTAGTTATTGTCTGATAAAACATTAAAAACTGTCCGTGGAGGTTGAGTCGTGAAGAGAGCGCAAGTTGCAGCAGCCGCGAGCTCAGTGAATGAATGTGCAGGCAGCCAGTCGTAAAGAAGTGATTGATTTGAACAATGACATAGCCTTTTAGAAAACAACCCCCTGTCCCGTCAAAACCCCCGTTTAAAAACCCTCTGTGCACATACTGCCCCCACCTGTTGACAGCCCGAAATACATACATTAACACTGGCTCCAACAAAAAGTGTGTACTGTTAGGGGATTTACAGTTAAAGACCCAAGGACCAGAAATGATTAATTACAACCCCAAATCAGAAAAAGTTGGGACATTTAGAAAAATGCAATAAAATCAAGAATCTGTGATTTGTTCATTCTATTTAACCTTTTATTAGCTGACAAAAGTACAAAGAAACATTTTCCAATGTTTTCACTGACCAACATAATTGTATTTTGTAAATATGAACAAATTTTGATTTTGATGGCTGCAACACACCCCAAAAAAGTTGGGACAGAGACAAAATAAAAGTGAAAAGATTATCCAAATTAGATTATCCAACTATTTTGAAACAGTCCGCAATGAGCAGGTGAATTGGTAATAGTTGAGGGTATCATGTTTGGGTGTAAAAGTGCTTCTCAGTCTTTTTAAGCAAAGATGGGTCATGGCTCATCACTTTGTGCCAAACATTTTGAGAGAATTGTCAAACAAATAAAAAATCACATTTCTCAATGCAAGATTGCAAAGCATTTATGCCTCTCATCATCTTCCATACAATATTGTCACAAGATTCAGGGAATCCAGAGAAATCTCAGTCTGTGTTGGGTAAGGCAGTAGACCTCTGTTGAATGTGCGTGACCTTTGAGCCCTCAGATGGCACTGCACATGATACCATCATGCTAATCCGTTAAATACAGACACATGTGCTCAGGAGTAATTCGGAAAACCATTTTCACTGAACACAGTCTGACGCTGCATCAAGAAATGCCACTTGAATCTCTGTTACGCAAGGAGAAAGCTTTACATCAGTTCTATGTGGAGATGCTGGTGAGTTCTCTGGGCCTGAGCTCATCTCAGATGGTCTTGAAGAAAGTGGGAATGTGTGCTGTGGTCAGATGAGTCCATGTTTCAGCTTTTTTTTTTTGGGAGAAAATGGACATCGAGTTCTTAGTCCCAAAGATGAAAGGGACCAACCTGACTTTCACCAGCGACAGGTGCAAAAGCAAACATCTGTGCTGGTATTGAGGTGCATCATTGCAAACAGTATGGGTAACTTCCATTATTGTGAAGGTACCATTGACATGAAGGCATATTTTTGGATTGTACAGAGACATAAACTGCCATCAAGATGGCATCTTTCCTGGGAAGCAAGACAATGCCAGGCCTCATTCTGCACATGCTAAAACTGAGTGGTTTCTAGACACTCAGCACCATAGAAGGGATGTGCCTGCCTGTTTACTGCAGTCCAGATATGTCTCTTATGGAAAATGTATGACCCATCATGAAAAGGAGAATCAGGCAACGATAACCACAGACTGTTGAGCGGCTGTCTTGTATCAGACAAGATTGGGCAAATATTCCACTAGCAAAACTCCAACAATTAGTATCCTCAACTCCCAAATGATTAAAAAGTGTAATTAAAAGGAAAGGTGAAGTGACACAGTGGTAAACATGTCTCTGCCCCAACTTTTTTGGGGTGTGTTCCAGCCATCAAAATCAAAATTTGTTCATATTTACAAAATACAATTATGTTGGTCAGTGAAAACATTTCTTTGTACTTTTGTCGGTTAAAAAAAAGGTTAAAAAGAATGAACAAATAACAGATCCTTGATTTTATTGCATTTTACAAAATGTCCCAACTTTTTCTGATTTGGGGTTGTAAGACCAGGAGTGCGGAGTCAGAAATGCAGTCAATTTAAGACAAGAGTCAGAATTATAATAACTTAAAGACATTTTTTACTGAAGATATTTTTAAGTAGTGGACACTATAGGTTCCAATTACCCCTGTGACCATAGCTGTCGGGTACCCCAGCAAAACATATGTACACATGCTGAAGACCTTTCTCAAACAAAACGAGCCCATATTTCATTTCTGGAAGTCGGGGTGAATGAGAAAGCACTGTAACTGCATTCCTGGCATGGGCCAGACCCTTCAGTTACCTCTCAGATAGTTAATACAGACATTAGAGAATACATGAAAACATTTCACTGGTAACTTCTATAACTAAGTAAAATCTCATAAGCCTAGAGTCATTCAACTCATGTGGTATTTAGAAGGAAAAATATTGATTAATAAATTGATTATAATCACTGTAGCAAATTAGCTCAAAATAAATATTAATAATCAATCATAACATGTAATAATTAATATGAATATTTGGATCAGTTAATAATATAATTAATTTAATGTAGTAAAATTAATATTACAATCAATCAACCTGTTCGTCCTGTGAACACTCAGCGTTAATTGTTTATTAATTCTAAGAAATGCTCATTTTGTCACGGTTGGTTGAAGCAGAGGAGGAAGCAGGATCCACGTGCAGCATTCTTTTATTAAATAAATTCTAAACTACACAAATATACACTCAGACTCCAGAACAGGACTCGGGAACAGAACAAGCAACAAACAACGTTAAGAACTGACAAAGACTGAAACTAGACCCAGGGCTTAAATACAGAGGGGGACAAGCTAAACAAGATAACAAGAGGGCGTGGGTAATAGGAAACACCTGGGAGACTAATAAACATTAAACATAACGGGGAGCTTCTAAACATGGAACAAGACGGGAACACAGACTAGAATCATGACACATTTCCGAGGGAGGGAAATGTCTTTCTTACTGTACAGTAGTACTAAGAGCCCGTAGTCAAAATCTAAATCATAAAATAAACTTTGTTGCAAGCAGAGAATCAGAACCAAATACGTATTGTGCACAAGTTTTATTAACTAAATCACAAACATAACTAATCTAAACACAACATACAATCACACATACTTGGGTATAATGGTAAGTGACAGAATGAAACCGGAAGCAGGAAATGGAACTATGGAAAATATCCATTTAACTATGAAAAGAACCAGGGGCGGACTGGACCGAAAAGTGGCCCTGGACTTTCTGGCCCACAGCAGCCCACCACATCCCAAATCATAACACATTGGCCCATTAATGTGCAGAATATTTTTTTAACACCACTTATAGCATAAAAATATAACACAATACAAAAATAAATGCTATTTAAACATGTATTTTAAGTTACACAACATATAGCCTATTAGGTCATATTTGTAAAACCAAAGGGAAACAAACAGAAGAACATTAAGACTACATATAAAACTATAAAGACAGCATATCAGCTAGTCAGGGGGAGCTAGAGTCATCAGAGCCTGTTGAACTGCTACTCTTCGCGCCAAATGTATAATCTGTTAATTTGAAGCATTTCACATCATCTACCTCTAATGCTTTTTTTAACCGTCGGCTGAAATTGGTCCTCGTCGGCTTTTTTTTTTTTTTTTTTTGGCCGATTCGACATGTCGGTGAAAGAGGGAACTCTGACTGGCTGTTCAGCTTAGTGAACGAGTCAGTGCACTGCACGAGAATAATAGCAAAACAGCAAGCAAAGAAGTCAAAACTGAACAGATAGAAGGCTGTTCTAATGTTACGTCATATTACCTGAGTGTTCCTTGGCGAATATTTAAATATTAACATGAGAGGAGTGGAATAAAGAAAGTGTTTAGCAGGATTGATATTCAGAACGATAAGCACGCACTGCTTTGTTTACGGTGTGTATCTGCAGCCGGCAGCGTCGGTTTCTCTTTTTGAATGACGAATATAGGCGAATATATCTCCAGAAATAGACAGACAGTTGTCTCATTTACACGCAGGCGCAGAACGCGCATTGCCGCATTCTAGCTAACAGTCGGCTGTAGTTCTCTCGGTGTGTTCAAGTGCAGCTTTTTTCCAGCGACACAGGCGACGCGAGGCGACAACACAGTCAGCTTTCATCTGATTCTGCGCTAGTTCATCGTGCGTTGGCTTGGTGTGTTTCCAGGACGTGAAAGAGGGCGTGTTTCAAGATATGCAATGGAGTAGACCAAACTTAACAGGGAGGGCAATACACTCACATGCATGTACACGAAACACCCTTTTTGTCGGCCGCGCCCGCGCGATCGATTCCCTCATCCATTTTTGAAGAAAAGAAATGTAATATTATGATTTCCGTCATTTTTTTATATATATATTTTTATATGTGTACCGGGCCGGCCCACATCGGCCAGCGGCCCACCGGGAAAAGTCCCGGTGCTCCAGATGGCCAGTCCGCCCCTGAAAAGAACCATTAGCTTATTATTTTCAGAACACCTCATTAAATAAATACTTGCATGGCCTTTGCAGTGAAAGCATTTCGTGAAGTTCCTGAGGAAGGATTTTGATGGTTCCATGAGTCTCAATCGATTCTTCTGCGTTGAATGAAGAAATGGGGATGAACTTGCATGGTTTGTTTGACTCTATTCGCATGGCCGGAGTCAGTGGTGTAGTCTAGTTTTTTGTAGTGAGTATACTGTGATATACCAGCAACAGCCCCCCCATTTTCGAAATTTTTTAAAAACTTGTGTGATATTCCTTTAAAATTATGTTTTAATAGATTTGATTATTATTATTTTAAAAATTACATTTTACTATGCAATTTCTTTCATAATTCCCTCGAGTTACTTTATTTATCTCTATAAACTTTTATTTTTGTGGGTTGTAAATTAAAGACATTTGAGCTTCTGTGTGTTTTAATAAACTATTATTATTATTATTAGGCCTACTTGAAGTATACTCTACTGTGCAATAGTAATATATTTCTTTTATATTTTCTTCAAGTTATACAAAACTTTGATTTTGACAGATTGCATGAAGCAGGGGCGTCACTAGGATTTTGATCATCACTTTGGATTTTTCTAAAAAAAAAAAAAAAAAAAAAAGGTAACACTTTAGTTTAGGATCTAATGCTAACTATTAACCAGTTTCATTACATGCAAAGGCATGGTTTTATAATCACTGTTGTCCCAAATGTGAGGCAGGTTAGTTAGGGGGGTTCAGGGTTTCCCTGAGAAAATTTTTATTTCTCTGATCTACATGTGTGCATTTTAGGATGTTTTGAAGGCCAAAAAAATTAGATAACAGCTTTAAAACCATGTCAGTGGGCACTGGGCAGCTGATTATTTCTCTCTCCTCATCAGCATCACCCTCTTTTTCTCTTTGTTTTTATCTTGCCCTGTCTCTTCCCCAGTTCCCCTCCTAAAGCTGAGCTTTGACTGATATAGGCTTTTCATTTTTGTCTGTCAGTGAAGAAAGTAAACATAGGGTCAACTGATAGGTTGATTTTGCCAATGAATAATTTTTCTTGGACACGTTTATTCACTGAAAGCTACTAAAGCTAGGTAATTAAGTTTATTAAATGCATTCAAAACATGTAGGCTACACATTTACATTACATTTATTCATTTAGCTGACACTTTTATCCAAAGCGACTTACAATTGCTATATATTTCAGAGGTCGCACACCTCTGGAGCAACTAGGGGTTAAGTGTCTTGCTCAGGGACACATTGGTGTCTCACAGTGGATTCGAACCCGGGTCTCTCACACTAAAGGCATGTGTCTTATCCACTGCGCCATCACCACCCTACACATTCATTATTGATCTTATGGCTAAAACAGGGCCGTAGACAGGGCTTTATAATCAAAGAGGTCCTAAATTTGAGGTTGGTGCTTCAAATATTTAATTTCTCTGATGTGCATTTCAAGACGTTTGAAGACCAAAAAAAAAAGGATAAGAAATAGCTTTAAAACCATGTCAGTGGGAGGTAAATTCTCTTCCCCTCTGAAGGCTGAGGTTTTTTTAATGTAATAAAGGCTACAATTTTTATTATATTCTCAATATGTACACATTCATTATTACTCTTGTGGCTAAAATGATGAAAACGGCTTTGTTAATGTTTCTTGTCCCCTCGCAATGACAGTAAACTATTAAATTACATGAGTCACGTTACATAGGCCTATTTATTTCAGTTCAAAATGGCGAAATTACACAAAACTATATTTGTTTGCCTGATTTTTTTTTTTTTTTGTCATTCGTTTAACATTTATGACCTAAAAAATATAAAATATGAAATGTTAAGTTTAGCCACATTTACATCTTATCTCGCACTTGCCCGTGAACTGAAGCGTTGAGTTGCTCCGTTAAAATTCGCGCTCAGCAGCGTCGGTGAACATAAAGCCCGCCTACTTTGATTTGATTTGTCATCTCAAATATTCTGACATTGACGAGCAGTGACAGACCAATGAGGCTCAGATGAACACGAACACACACACACAATCCTCTGTTTTTGATGTGCTCTCTGCTCGCGCGCTGAATCTGATTATAACAGAACTTAAGGGAACACGAAATTCTGTCGCCTACATTTAGGGGGGCTGATGCCGTAGTTAATTTATTTCACAAAACGATGTTGTTACGAATCCTCACGCTTTTTAAAGTGGGCATACGGAGATCTTTGACATTTCCTAGTGGGCATACAGAAATCCTTGACATTTTCTAGTGGGTATACGGCGTATACCTGCGTATCACGTAGACTACACCACTGGCCGGCCGGAGTGCAGATTGTGGCCTGCCGGCCCTGGGCTGGAGAGGACACGCAGAGCAAACAAAAGAAGGTAGGAAGTCGGAAGAGTTGATTGTTGGAGTTGCGATTGACTTCTTCTGCATTGAATGAAGAAATTGTGCCAAACTCCTGATGTTGTCCTTGATTCTGTTCTGGTTGAGAGGGTCCTCTCTCACCTGAATGAGCACATGGCTGGTTGTGAGTCAAGGCCTGCTGCCCTGGGGCCTGGTATGGCCACGCAGGACAGCTACGCGAACGTACCGAGATGGCCAAGATAGGCTTGTGTAACGGCAATTTAAAACCTGAGAAAGGTCCCAACTCTCAGGGTTGGCTCGACCAATAAGAAAGGTGGAATTTCCAACTGGGAAATCCCTCTGTTGTGAGGATTTATGACTCTGTCTCAAGTGTGGTTACACATGAGCCTTGCCGTTTGTGTCCATTTATACTCAGATATAACAAACACTCACTGCATTCTATGAGAAGGCGATGTACACTAAGGTGTGAGTCATTAAATGAGGATTAATTAAATAGAAGACACGATATAGGTAGGGTTAAATTAACTAGTAGTTCTCTCATAAAGCATGCATACAATAAAAATAAATGCAACAGACAGTATACAAGACATAAAATTATCACACACAATGTCCTGGGATGCATGTTTATTTATAGATCAGTTCATCTATAAATTAATGCAGGAAAGTTTGTTTTAAGGCCTGTAGGTCTTTCCTATGGCCTCAGTCTTGACCACATGACCACGTTTTTAACAGCAATAAAACCATCTTATCTGATGGTTGCCCTGGCGACTGAGGCCTTTTCTGCTCTTTTGCCTCTTTTGGGGGGATATTTCATTCCTAAGAGTGGGCTTTAAAGCTTATTTGTTAAATGTAACAAATCGTTATGTGTCTGATTGTCACAGTCGTTACATCACTCATTAGATATATATAGAAGCAGAAGTGGATTCCACAATCCACCCCTTCAGTACGTCTGCTTAGAACCTGATGGGGCGCTAAAAAAAATTCTACGTCAAAGACCGTCGTTTGGAGTTCCCCACTCGCAATAGAGGGTTTGCACCTACGTCACGATTTGGTCAGTTACCCGGATGCGCGGCCATATTGGAGATACACGGATCAACAGCATGGATTGCACTGTTTATGTACTACATTGTTACACTAATTTATGATGTCTAAACTACGGGAAAAAACACATGGATGCTGCGAAATCATATAGAGAAGGACTTAGTAAGCAGGAAAGAGCGCAGAATTTTGACGAACTAAAGTTAATATGTGGTAAAGATCCGAACGAGCTAGCTGAGCTAGCCCTTACTTCTATTCTTCCTTCTATTTCTTATCCCCGATATAGGCTACGTTCAAATTGTCAGTCCAAAAAAAGCAAACAGACTATTTTAGATCATTTTAGATCAGATTCCAATCGGATACAAAGATAATTGGATTTGGACTGACAGTGTGAATGTAGCCATAGTTAACTACTTTACGTCAACATTTTAGCCATAGTCAACGCTTCATTTACATATGTGGTTAATGCTGTGCCTCTCTCAACCACAAACGCCTTCTTTCATCCGTTTTTTGCACTTTTGGCAGTCTCGAAATGTTTTTTCCCGGTGCGACCGATTAGTAGGCCTACAGACCAAAACACAACCATTTTTCAGCAGCAATAATCAGCCAAATATGCAAGTCCGTTCAGTTCAGTGGCATTGTTTACGCATAGACAGTAAAAGAAATGGACACAGCGACCCCATTGATTTCAACGGAGAAGACTGAAGCCCGATTATTGCACTTCCTGCCTGATGGCTGAGCGACTGCGCAGGCTCAAACTGAGCTTGACGACAGTCTGACAGTTGTTAATCTTCTAGTAGCTGTGCCAAGACAAATCTGAATCACCTAATTCCCCAAAAACGTTGTTGAAATATTTTGTCCTGTTGCTTTTATGGACTCTGTATCTATGGGCTTCTCCCTTGACTTTATGCCTCTATGTCCCCCAGATTGCCTCATAGACAGTAAAAGATTGCCTGCGAGCTTCTCCTCCTGTCTATATGGTAATGTCTCTATTGTGCGACAGAAAGTCGCGTGGTTATGGCGCAATCGTTAGCCTATTTTTACAAAAACTGCTTCTACGGGGCCATAACGTAAGATACAAAGTAATTGAGCCTTTTATACATTGTCGTGTTTGTTTAGAAATAAATAATGGACAAATGAAGTCTTTGGACGCTTCAGATGTAAAGTTATTCGCTGTCAAAGTGACGCCAAAATGAATGGGAGTCAATGGAATGCTAACAGCAGGTGAAGTTCTGCTACAATGGCGGCCCCCGCGAGGCTTCAGTTTCCGGCTGGTGGATTACCCCCTTGTGTTTACATTCAGTGCCTCCAAAATGGCCGACTTCCGGATTGATGACGTGTAGTGAAAACCCTCTGTAGACCCCTTTTACGCCGACGTCACAATTACGTCACAGCGCTAGCTGGAGGCAAAACAGGCGGCCAATACAAACCAGCACAGATTCGGCTACATAATAAGGATCTTAAATTATTATTATTTTTATTAAATGTCATCTTGTTGTGTTTCTGGGTGCAAGAATCACCTACAGGATCCAATTTGAAATTTTATCGCATAATGTTTTCTAAATTATTGTGATTATTTGTGAATCATCTATGATTGTATACATTGTTGTGATTGATTGTGATAGACTTTTTGAATAACCTGGTAAGAAAGAATAATCAAATACATCGTTAATTAATATTTTAATACATAAAAAATATTTTTATTTCTAGAAAATATTCACTTCATTAAAATTGCACTGTAATAATGTCACTTTTTACATTGTCGTCTTCTGGCCTTGGCGCTGGGCAGGACCGCGCAATGTAACGTTGCCACAAGTCAAGACCATTCATCACATAGTTATAGGCATCTAAAGATGTATATGCCCTCAGTTTGTCTTTACGCTCGGTTTCTCTATCAGGTAGGTGTAGAAGGCAGGCCACTCAACCGAGGTAACGTTAACGTTAATCCTGTCAGATCGTCCATCCATTGACTGGGCGTGTATGGGTCAGCTAATCTGGTTCCGTCCGTTAAAATTAATTTTTTAAAATTAACTTTTGCAAATAACAATCGCGGTCCTGGACAGTGAGTGACCTTGCACATTTAGATAAAATCTGATTTTCTCCCGTCATTGTTAAAAAACAAGCTAACAAAACTTGCAAACTAGCGTTATTGAAGCGGCCAGAGGGATCTTTCTGCCTCCATCTAAGCTCCGCCCACATAAAAATTGCATCATGTTTACCACTGCCCCCTTTAGTTACTGTTGCTATGTCCGACAAGCCAAGCCGCTCTCACACCACACCATGTTCTCACGCAGTGAAAAATACATCGCGGAGTAGAGAGGACACTGACAACTCGCTGGAATACAGGACAGACCATTTTACTTTTGATATGAAACAAAGTCTCACCTTTCAAATTTGGTCATTTTTTAAAGAATAAATAAATACCGTTTTGTGGCTCTTTATTGTGTCTGACAGATCGCTGTAGAGCCTCAGTTAAAGCTGCTCATGAACCGATCATCTCTTCCTTCTAGTTAATTTATAGCATCAAATAAACATGAATGAACATAAGAAGGAATGTTGTTTTAACCTTGGAAAGACGTCAGTACACACCGTTTTTCCAAGTTCAAATCCTTCAACGTTAATCTACTAACTCTCCTGACTGCTTTGTCAGACAAAAATGGCGGATTATTATTGGTCAGATCGCCTGTCAATCAAACTCCCTGCAAAGGATCGGTTACAACATTCAATTCATAAATACGATCTTTCCAACATGACTTGAACTCAGCATAACAACTGAATTATATAGGATGCAGTTTTGTGAATTTATTTGGGGACAGTTAGGAAAAATGCGGGGAAAATGCCATTTCTGCTGATGCTGTATTTACACAAAGTTCTTTAGTTATAGCACCCATAGAGTCTGTTTATACTGCCAGTCTTATTTGTTTTTTTCTTTCTCTCAGATTGATGGGCCTCAGTCAGACATCAGTTCTGGCTTTTGTGATTGACACCACAGGCAGTATGTCTGATGACATTGAAGAAGCCAAGAGAGTGTCCTTCAGTATCATAGACAGCAGGAGAGGAACATCAGAGGAACCTTCAGAATATATTCTAGTCCCATTTAATGATCCAGGTAGTCATATTGTGTATTTAGATGTATATATTATCCAGTCCCCCCCCCCCCCCAACAAAGGGCAAAAAAGCAAAGGAGGCAGTGCCTCAAAACAGTGAATTTGAATGACAAAATAATCAATCAACAGTAAAAAAAATGAAATATGAGATTTAATATTCTATCGACTACAAATTTTTATGATAGCTTATATGCCCTCACTGTCCCAATGTGACACAGTGATGTCACTCATTGTGGCGTGGTAATGCTGTGATTGGCTGATCACGCGGTCAACATGAATGCCTGCCCATTATGCGTGTGCGCAAATGAATCTGAATGCATCAAACATTTATTGAGGCATTTGCAGCAAGTGAAAATGGATGGAATAATTAGTAAACTATTCACCTATTCGGACAATCACTTATGTTCATGTTCAAATCTAACTTGAACTTGCAATGACTTGAACATGAAATGATCTGTGAGTGATTTGCTTTTTATAAAATACCGGTATATTAAAAGTATATGTCTGCCATAAGTGTGATGTTTACAGAGGATCTGAATGATAGCTGAATAATAGTTAGTGAAAGTAAATTATGTAAAGATATATAAATATTTCTGTTGGATTATTATTATTAAATGTATACATTATTCAATTTAATTTATGTAAAACATCGTTGCTGTAGTGTTCTGTGATGTGTTTGTGTCATACAGATTTTGGACCTTTGACAAGGACTGCAGATGCAGATATTTTCAAAGCGAAAATCAATTCCCTCAGAGCATCTGGTGGAGGAGACTTTCCAGAGATGTGCCTGTCAGGACTGCTGGTGCGTGTGTGTGTGTGTGTGTGTTTTTTTACATGCATGTCTTTTGGAGAGCTTTGTAAACATTGATTTAAACTAAGAAAAACACTCCTATTCACACTGAAACAGTATATCAGATTATATTACTGATATAATTATTTGATATGAATGAGAAATTATAACAATCTCGAGGTCCACTTATCTTGTTTTTTTTTTCTCTCATTGGTCTCCAGTTGGCACTAGCAGGTGCTTCTCCGTCTTCAGACATTTTTGTTTTCACAGATGCTTCAGCAAAGGACTTTGAATTAAAAAGCACCATTCAGGCCATGATAGAACGCACCAAGTCAACAGTGAGTGCCTGCAGAACACTTTAACGTCATTGCTGCTAATTTAATGTGTTGTTGAATTGTAACTTGACATTTTTCTGCATTTCAATCTGCTCTCTGCAATTTCACTCTGCCCTCCAGGTTACTTTTATGTTGACTGACGCCTTCTCATTCCGTAGAAGACGGGATGTCTCACAATCTCAACAGTTTAGTTCAAGATCGATTCCTCGGTTAGACATACAGCTGTACAGAGACCTGGCTCAAATTTCAGGTGGACAGACCATAGAGGTCCCAAGGGCTACACTTTCTCAGGCCACTGCAGTCATTACGGATGCATCTACCTCAGCCATGGTATACTGACAATGACTAATGTATAATATATATATATATATATATATATATATATATATATATATATATATATATATATATATATATTAGGGATGCACTGATACCGATTCCAGTATCGGTATCAGTATTGGAATAGAGAATTGTGATATTTCACTGGTATCTAAACATTTGAACCACTGACTCAATCCTTAGCACTGAGCTTTGCTGGAACAGCTTTAAATTTGAACAGCTCTGATTCATATTCTTTTGGTTTGTCTACCCAATATATATAAAAAAAGTAAAATTCGGTGAAAATACAGTTATCTCAAGAACCAAAGCTGAAAGTATCGGTATCTGACTCAGACTCTGTATCGGAAAAAGTGTGATTTTAAATTTTTCAATTTGGTGGTTGGAATTTTGCTGTGAAACACTGCAACATTGAAAACATCTCTGTGTTTCTTGAAGGTGACTGTTCTTCAGGTTGTGAGAAGTCCAGCCATTGCAGAAAACTTCTCTTTTGTGTTGGATCCATCTCTGTCCAATGTGACTGTGTATGTCACCGGAGACTCTCCAGTCTTTACCCTCTTCAGCCCTACAGGTGAGCCAACGCACCTCGGACATTGTGTGTTGATGATATGCGGGATTTATTTTCTCCAATACAAAAATCCAGATGCCATAATCATTGTTAAAAGTAAGCTATGCTTCACCTGCCTTTCAGGTGTGTCTCAGTCAAATTCGGTGGCGGATGGTCCTCTGGGTAGCATCCTGACTGTTGGAAATTTAAGGAGAATAAAGCTTAACTCTGACAACCAGACAGGGATGGAATGGAAGATCAGCATTAACTCTACAAGCTTCTACAGCCTTAAAGTCACTGGTAAGTGGTTTTAATCTGCCAGATATGTAAACCATTGAGATTAAAAAAAAATTTCAAATGTATTATTATTATTCTAATTACATTTATGTTTAATCTTGAATTGAGTTGAAATGGTTTTGAAAAGAAAATCAGTCAAATGTTTTCATTTGGAAGATGCAATAATGCTGCATCCTGCAATAGTGCTATTGCAGTGCAAAAAAGTGCTAATTCACTATATTTTAATTGTGACTACAGGTCAGAGCTCTGTGAACTTTCTCTTTAACTTTGTGGAGCAGTCAGAAGGAGGTGACCTCACACCGAAAGCCAATCGTCCATTCATCGGTATGATATCATCTTTTTTTAGACCATATGGCAATATCCCCCAACACAAACTGAAAGCGAAATTCTGGATGCCTTTTTTTTTTGACTGATGCTTATAGAATGGTTAATACATCCTGATGTTAGTGCCATATGTTGATCAATATAGATCCAATCTAATGGGGGAAGCATAACCCCAGCTTGAGCAAGCAAGGACACATTGCAACAAGCGTGTTGCTGTAGCCAATTTAACAGTGCACGGGATCTATTGGGGGAAGTTTACACCCCTAGCGGCACAACATGTTGCAATAATCAGATAGAATAAAGAACAAGCATTTTTACAATGAAACCAGATAAGCCTAAAACAACACTTGATTACTACAGCACGTTGATTAAGACAGTATGCACAATAATACTAGAAGCCTAAGTAACAAGCATAGGCTATATTCAATAACATTTGCTCTAGCAACCACCAGAACAGTACTGAGAGCAAGTTGCTGAAAGGACAGCATATTGCTGATACCTGATAAGATTAGCACAGCATGTGACAATGCGATATAAGCCTAAAACACAGCCATGTTCCAAATAACGACTGGGCTAAATAACCTTAAAACGACCATATTTCCAATAGTAACAAACAGCGTGTAGAGCAAGCAGTTTTCAATAGCAACTAGATAGCCTTTAGAACAAGCAGTGTTTTTAGAGCAAGCATATTTCCAATACACTATAGCTTTAAGAACGCCGTGTTTCCAAGAACTAGACAGACCAAGCGTTTCTGATACCTGACAGAATAAACGCTGAACTGACTCAACTGAATAGTGACTGTTTACTATGTCTTTTTAGAGCTGTACCACAGCAGAAATTATTTCCATTTGCACCATGAATTGTTATTTCCCAACTATCACTGCAAGCTGCTTGAATCTGTGCTGCATAGTGCTAAAAGCACAGCATGTGCAACGCGAGCAGTTGCTGATGGCAACAGATAAGTAACGCACATACCCAATATGATCGCATATAGGCCTAGCAAGACCATTTTAATGAAAATGACTAGATAAGCCCAAGCAACATGGATAGCATTAGCAACAAGCATGTTGTTAATACCCTGATATCTTTTATCAATGAGCGTTAAAAAGGAACTTAGTTTAGCTTCATGAAGACTTTCAGAGATGAATGGAGAGTGAATCACATCGAGTCCTGCATGTGTAAATAATGTAGCGATGTGAGCGGCAATGCAGACTGAAGTCACTTCCAAATCAGGCAGCCTATGATCAATGCGGCCAATCTCGTGTTCAAGTTCATGAACTTCAATTAATCTGAGGTGAAATCCTTGTGGGGAACGAATTCCTCTCGCTAAATTCCCGATTGCACTATTGCACTATTGAGATGATGCGGTTTGCCTGCCGAATTTCGCCATTTAATAGGCTCCTGTAAAATGCGATAGTTGTTGATAATACTGAGGAGCTTATATGTATACAGTGATAGACGTCATATTTGTATAGGTAGACATTGATCAGCTGAAAGTCAGCTGATGCGAGCTTGACTAATGTGACCTGCCAGAACTGACACTACGTTTGATTTGTGCTGCTTAACATTTTTTTGGGATTTCATTATCATTTTTTTTTTCAGGATTCTTTGATGAATAGAGTTCATTATAAATGTTTTTACTCTGTCTTTGCTGAATAAAAGTATACTTTTTTATCTTTTGAACAGGAGTTTATAAACATGAATAACTATATTTATTTTTTAGTGTCATCAGTGTGAATGAAAATAATTTTTCTTTGCTTGCTGATCAGGTCGGAATGCTACTTTGTTTGTCTCTGTGACCGGAGGAGTTTCAGTCACAGTGACTGACGTGCTTCTAGTTGAAGCTTCAGGATCTGATGTTGTTAATGGAACCATCAAAGCAGTGGGAGCGACAGACTTCCTTGTGAACGTAGACAGAATCCCAGAGGGGGCATTTGTGGTCCAACTTAAAGGACTGTTGAATGACTCGACTCGATCTTTGCCAAGTCAATTCCAGAGACAGTCACCCACACAGCAAAAAGGCTCTAGAGTTACCATCACGGTGAGCTTAAGGGTATAGTTCAGTAAAAAAAACATTGACACATGATGTTTATATAAGTTTAGTATGAGCAGCACAGAATATTCAATGAAATGTATGCAAAATACTACATTGACAATATTTTTAACCATATTAACCATTTCACTTCTCAGGCCCAACCAAATAGTACCATAGAGCCTGGAATTCCTTTCGATCTCAACTTTACATTGGTCAATAATGCTACAGGGAGCAACTACACTATCCTAGCCCGGACTGACCGTGGCTTCACCGTGTCTTTCCCCAGTTCTCTGAGCGTGGGGACAGAGGGCCGTGCTCAGGGAACTGTAACACTGACTGCACCCTCCAACACAAAGTCAGGGTCGGATGTCACACTCACTATTGAAGCAGAAGATCCAGAGTCCAGTGACTCGAATTACGTGGCACTGCGGTTCAGTGTCATGCCTAAGGTAGCTGTTATGAAAGCGGCTAGAGTAGACATTATTAATAATTACCATCAGTTTGACTTTTGTTGCACTTTCATTGTACTGTAACCGATCTCCATTGAATAGAATAGCTTTCTTCGTGACTCATTGTTTTGGTTGCAAACAGTATTAGCATTTGATCTCTTCATTGACTCTGATTAACCACAATTATTTTTATTTTTATTTTGGCAGGTGACTGATATTTCTAGCCCTGTCTGTCAGGTAGTGAGCATCAAAGCTGACTGTCCTGTGGAATGCAGCACGGCATCATGGGAACTCTCCGCCAACTTGACGGACATGAATGGTACAGGCATATCCAGTGTGTCTTTCAACCGTGGGAACGGCTCTCTCAGCTTAAGCTTTGTGATAAGTGAGGATGGCACAAATGTGACTGTGGCGTCCTACAATGCTTCCTGTTGTTCTCCGGAAGTAGAGCTGGTAGTTGTGGACATGGTGGGAAATGTGGGCACATGTTTCACTTCTATAAAGAGTCCCTCTTTAACTGCAACCACAGTTGAGCCCTCAACAATTACTAATAAGCCTTCGACAATCACCACACCCAATAGAGGCTACTTTGTGTCTTTCTCAATGTCTGTTTTGCTCTGCAACTTAATTGTTTTTTTTTATGTGAATAGGAGAAACTTTAGTTGAGTTGAAACTTCAGTTATATAATGAGATAAGAATATCATGCCTCTTAAGTACATTTACATTAATCAATGTCTAAATCATGTGAAAATGCTTAGGTGGTGGATAAAATTGTTTGTAATATAAATTATCTTTTTCTGATTCCTTTTTTATGTGCAATAATCATTAAAATTATTACAGAGAACAAAGAGTTGTCTCTCTTTTACTTAAAGAAATGATTGTCTTCACTTTCTTTTTTAATATGATATAGTACGATTATATAGTATGGAGTTATTAAGAAGTTATTATTCAGAAATAATTGATATAAAAAAGGTAACCTGTACTTATTAGGTTTGAAATGTTAGACTGAGTTCAGTTACATCCTGTCTGATACTTCTAAGGTACTGTTCGTTTTTTATTTAAGGGGCTATACCGGAGGAGTTTTAAAATCTATAGTCAAAATAGACTTGACCCTCCCTTCGCCAGCAATACATTTTTCAATGACCCTCCAAAATGATTGTGAAAAAAGGCATGACCTTCCCCGATAATTTATTGATTACTTCTGTACTGGTCTGCGCTTGGCAAAGATGTTGAGATATTTCTATGTAGACCTACACCAATTCTTTAAAAAGGGTCCTGTACAGACCAGGGCCGTACAGTACGACATATATCTAAGAAAAGATTGGTCTGTGCGATGAATAAATGTAGGCCTAGCACGCGTGCGATACAGATTTGTAAACTCCGCTACTTGTGTTTGTGTTTGTTACCCAGCTGTGTCTAGTTTCCCTGATCTGTTCTGTGTATTTAACCCATGTGTTTCAGTCTGTTCCTGTTATTTGGTTTTGTAAAGATTTGAGTTAGTTTGAAAATAAAGACTGCTGCGTTTAGATCTTGCTTCACCTCGTCAATGCTGTGTCATCCTGTGTGCTCACACATAACATTAAATGTCTTTTTTTTTTAGATAAATAAATACAATTTAAGATAAATTATCTTATGGAGAATGTTGATTTTTGTGCCTTTCATAATAATCTTAAAGCTCAAGTGCGCATTTAAGCATCACATGAAACAGTGTCACCAATCACAGAAAATGGGAGTTTTGGTCCTACAATAGAAATGTCGTGTCGCTGGGCTGATCTGTCCATCCTTTCCGGTCTCTGTCGTGTGTTTGTGTTTGTTTGGAGCATGTGGGTTCGTTTTGACAGTTCACCATGTGCTTCACTGTCATTGCAGTGTCTCATCCCACCCCCTTGTTATCCCATTCATTACCTCGTTATTGTTTCACACTTCACCTGATCCAGTATCAATTAATTCCTTCTATCTCCTATTTAGTCCCCTCATGTGTGTTGTCTTGTGCCAGATTGTTGTTTGAGCTATGTGTGAGTGTTAGTTCCAGTGGCCTTGTGTCCTACCGTGTCGTGTTGGAATCTTTGCAAGTTTTTTGGTTTCTCTACCTCCTCCTGATTTTCCCAGGCAGTTCTGCTGCATTCAATTTCAGTCTCGCTCTCAGTCCCTGATCGTGGATCGCCTTTTTCTCTGTCCTGCTTCACGTGCTACCTGGGAGTTGCCAGCCCCCCGCCTCTTCAGCCCACCCCTCTGCGCTACACAGTCTTGTTCTGGCTCTTCAGACGTTACCCATCTAGAAAGGACGCTACCCTGGCTGGGAGTTCCTCTGAATTTGTTCAGTTTGTTTTGAGTTCCTGTCTGGATTATTGACAGTCTTTTGTTTTCTTATTTTGAAGAAAAATAAAATCTTTTGTTGCCTGCACTTTGAGTCCGTGTCCTGACCTGACAATAAAATTTCAATGCAAACTGAAACCTCTCTGTACATAATCACTTCAAGATCGGTCATTATTACTGAGTTATTACCAAGACTGGGTATTATTTGTCCTGTGACAACTGGGTTTATGTCATCTAATTACATTGCATGACCTTCTCATTTAACACATTTAAAACTGAATACAATTATCAACCGTTTTCTTCATAAGTTTAGAAATTCAACCCCAGTTCCTTTTGGGGTATTAAATAAAATGACTCATCTCAAAAGCACAGATTGTGATCAGGCATCTAAAGGGTCTCATATTAATCTTCAGTTCCTTTCAAATATGCTGGCTGAACATTGAATTTTTTTCTGTTATGTAGGCTTGACTTTTTACACCACAATTGTCATTAAAAAGGAACATTTGGTTTCAGGCATATGCCGTGGTGTCAAATACTGTGTAGGAATTTCAATCTTCATGTTATAGTCTGTGTGATTTGAAGGTGTCATGCAGAACCTTTCTAAGACCAGCAGGTTGTGGGGAATGAAGTCAAAATTCTTTCCAGGCCAAGCTGCATTCTTTTATCTTATCTGACGTTTACACTGTTTGTTGGATTTGATTTCTAAGGACTGACTGAGACGTCCTGATTTTGCAGGCATGGTACTGGGGCAGGATGTTTTGTTGATCCTGGAACAACAATTCTGTTATAGTTATAACCCAAACCCTAACCATTATCTAATCCTTAAACTAGAGGAAAATTATAGATCAATAACATTGATGTACAAGTCCCTAACCCAGTCCTAACCCTAATTCTTACATTATCCCCTCAACTGATTGGTTGTTTGAAATATATGGGTTAAAATAAGGACCAGATTCTTTTTAAGACCATCAGGGTGTGGGGGAATGAAGTCTGTCTTCATTCCAGCACAAACTGTTTTCGTTTGCAAAAGGCTTGACCTGGAACAAAGCAGACCTGATTAAGCATGTGTTACTTTCTTTTTTGCTTCCATTCTCACACATTCCTCTTTATTATGTTGGGGTTTCTGTAGGCCAATATAATAAACCGTCCAAGTGGATTATTATTTTAGTTTTTTATATTTTTTACATGTTAATTAAATAAGTGCTTTCCTTTTTAATTATGGTTCAAATGGAAAGAGGTTGTCTTGTTGTTGATCATTTATACAATCACCTTTCACTTATCTGCCTGGCTTTCTATTGCAGATTTCTATTGCAGATTGACGTTGACGTCACATGTAAAAGGATATAAATATACAGACGGAACCTGAAAATACGTTCTTCTCAAGAAAAATCTACCACAAGGTAAAGAAAATATTCTTTTTTTGTTTTTGTTTTTTGTTATTTTGTAATATTAAATTGACATTTCTGGTTGTGTAGTATATACAAGGGCATAGTTTTGTTTTGGGTTGATCCCTATTAAGGTTTATTTGTTTGTTTGTTTGTTTGTTTATTTATTAATTTTAGCAAAAAAATTTATTTTGTGGTATCATCCACACATGCAAAGTTGGTACATCACTGCAATAAAATAATTGCATTGTTAACAATTGCTTACATAGGATAAATTATGTATTTCATTTATTTTTAAGCACCTGGATCCTTATCATACAGAATGTTGTAATTCAAAATGCCCTGGGAAGTCAAACTAACTTTACTTAACATTTTTTATATCGAAATTGTTTATTTTCTACTTTCTACTCTCTTATATTAAAATTGTTTATTTTTCTGAATTCCTACTAATTGTTTATTTCCTACCGTTCATCAGGCTCTTAATGATTTCCCATCTCTTGGAATATCTGATGGCCATTTTTTTTCCTATCAGTCATCATTAGAATACATTTTACTCATGGCTCTTGATTCTAACTTTTACTTGCCCTTATGAAAATTTAGCATTTTTGTAACAATAAAGCAATATTTACAGGTCAAACTCAGTACCCTGTTTAGGCAAATGTTGACTTTAAAAAAAAAAATTTATCTATACCATTTTTTATGAAAAATAACAGCCTAGAACCTACAGCTACAACATTTTGTAAAATAAATATAGTGGAAAATCTATTCCCATAACAGATTATCTATTATAAATTCTACAACAAGTTAATCAAAATTTACAATAAACTAGTTATTTAGAGCTTTGACTCCACCGGTTTCACAGACAAGGCTTAATTAAAATAATCCCAGACTAAAATGCATGTTTGAGCTGTTTTAACTGAAAGCAACTTGCACTGACATATCTTAAAAATATGTTAGCACCATTGTTTTGTCTCAAGATGCAGACTATTAGAACTGTTTTTTCTAAGGCACATTTATAAAAGCTATACTTAAATGTCCTATTATAAATACTTTAAAGATAATTAAAATGTTTATAGACTGGTACCACATAAATGAACATTTTTAATTACACAAAGTTCTTTAAAGCCACGTCCACACGAAGCCAGAGCTTTCCCTATCCGATCTTTTTTTTCCTCGTTCTAAAAAAAAATTCCGTAAACACGGCGCTGTCTCAAGAAATATCTACGTACACACGAAACCACTGAAACCGACTCAAACCGATGTAGTATACATCCCAGACCAGTATGAGGCGCTGTATTTCTGACACAGATACACTAAAAACAGAGAAGAAGACTTGTGCATAAACCTTTCGCGCTGTATACAATAATATACAGTATGTAATATTAGGCACAGTAGCTTCTTTTCTTTTTTACCAAGAACTTTATTGAACAATATGAAAAACCATAAATGGCCTGGTACAAAATATGCTAAAGCATAAAGCTTGCCACAAAGAACCGGCAAATAGCCTAATCATTATGAATGTGTCAAATATAGCAAGGAGACATTTTAATTGTTTATTAATAAACTAGTGATTTCTCTGACGATGCTGACTCGCCACCTTCGCAGTATTGTGAAGGTGCCTATAGAGAGAAATGAGCACTTCATATGGATTATTAGAGTTGTCTGTTTCTTTTCGTTTTGAATTGTTTTGTTTAAAAGTAGACATTTCAAGCTTAGATATATTAGTATATAGTTTCTGTTCATTTATGAGACAAGCTCCAGTTCACGTGCGATGCAAGTTATATCGCGTCGGCGCCTCCATGTCCTGATTATAGGCTATTGTCTGCTATATTTGCTTCTTATTTATTAAATCCAGGAAATTGGTTGATGAAACATTGATTAAAATTAAGATACAATTTATACAAAACGAAATTCACTTTAAAGAAAGGCTTTATACAAAACAAAACTTAATGAAGTGGTCAAAATGATGTGTCTCGATATTGCGCATCTTATGATTAGGCTACTCACGCTGTTCACTTTTCATATAATCAACATATATGAAATGGAAAAAAATAACATAATATTTAAACATAAATATGAAACTAACTTTTCTTTAATGGCTACAACATGTAGGCCTACAGTACAGAGGAATGTAATGTCGGAGCGAACGCCGTGTTACCGGTGAGCATGAGGGGGCAGAGGTGCGTTTTTTGAATAATAATAAAATAATTCCAAGTGATCATCGAATATTATTTTTGCTTGAAATGCCCATCCCTACAAAATACGAAATGTCTTAATCAGACAAAATACAAGCATCATAGCATAAGAAAGAAATATAAATAAATAAAGAAGAATAAAAATACATTAAAGTAGGCCTAAATAATAAATAAAGAAATAAAAGAGGCTCAGTAGCTTCTGAAGCATGAACTCAAGCAAGTAGTCGCAGTTGTTGTTACTGATTTAGCGTGTCTGACTAGTCGACACGTGGGGTGATCGTGATGACATCATCGTTTCACAAAATATACGGATTGGCCGTACACACGAAAACACAAGGGTGTCGTTTTCAGATTTATCCACCCTGGGACCCGGTTTAAAAAAATAGCGGTTTCAGTCTCCCAAAACGTCGGATCCGTCTGGACGAAACGCCGATCCGATAAAAAAATTGTACGTATACAGCTAAACGCGTCTCCGTGTGGACAGGGCCTAAAACGACTCGGTTAGTAACGTAACCTCGGTTCCCTGAGATAAGGGAACGAGTATTGTGTAGCTATACGCTATGGGGAAACTCCTTTTATAATAATAATAATAATACATTTTATTTAAAGCACCTTATCAGGACACCCAAGGACACTGTACAAAGCAGATAAAAAAAACATTAAAACAGAAATCAATAAAATTGGCAAGACAACATTGAAGTGATATGGGTCAGGTGGAATATGATTGTCTAAACAACAGAGTTTTGAGTTTGGATTTGAAAAGATTAAATGAGTCCATGGTACGAAGATCTGGAGGTAGGGAATTCCAAAGATGGGGAGCAGAGCGACTAAACGCCCTGTTCCCCATTGTTACAAGACGAGCAGGGGGAACAGAAAGCTGGCAGGTGTGAGAGGATCAGAGTGAACGAGTAGGGATGTTTAAATGGAGAAGATCTGAGATATATGGAGGAGCCATGTTATGAACTGCTTTGAATGTAAAGAGTATTTTTAAAAAAGTATTTTAAAGATGATCCTCTGTTTGACAGGAAGCCAGTGAAGTTGTTGCAAGATGGGAGAAATATGATGAGAAATGGGGGTCTGAGTAATCAGGCGTGCAGCAGAGTTCTGTAGGAGCTGCAGCTTCTGGAGCGACTTATTAGGGAGGCCAAACAGGAGTGAGTTGCAGTAATCTAACCGAGATGTGATGAGGCTGTGAACCAGGATGGCGGTGGTTTTGGAAGTAAGAGAGGGACGGAGACGGGAAATGTTACGCAGGTGGAAATAGGCTGACCGGGTGATGCTATTAATGTGAGAGTGGAAAGATAATGTGCTGTCAAGGACGACACCCAGACTCTTAACCTGAGGGGGGGGAAGGACAGTTGAGTTATCAATGGTAATGGAAACTTTATTAGCTTTGGAGAGGGTGTGAGGTGTGCCCACCAGGAGGACTTCGGTTTTTGAACTGTTCAGTTTGAGAAAGCTGGATGAAAACCAGGGTAAGAGAGGTTGGTGGGAGTAAAGAAGATGGTTTAGTAGAGAGGGTAGAGATGGGTGTCGTCCGCGTAGCAATGAAATTTAATGTTATGTTTACGGAGGATGTGACCAAGAGGGAGGATGTATATGATAAAAAGGAGAGGCCCCAATACAGAGCCTTGGGGCACTCTAATGGAGACGGGAAAGGTAACGGATTTCTGGGTTTTTAGTTGTATGAACTGTGTGCGATCAGAAATGTATGAAGTAAACCAGGCTATGGGAGTGTGGGTGATACCAATAGATGATAATCGACTGAAGAGAGTGGGATGAGAAATGGTATCAAAAGCTGCTGTGAGGTCCAAAAGAATGAGAATTGAAAGTAACCCAGAATCAGAAGCCATGAGAAGGTCATCTGAAATTTTAATGAGTGCGGTTTCAGTGCTATGAAGGGGACGAAAGCCAGATTGAAACTGCTCGTAGATGCTATTCGACATGAGGTGATTATGAAGTTGAGAAGCGACTGTTTTTTCCAGAATTTTGGATATGAAGGGTAAGTTAGATATGGGACGGAGATTGCTAAAATTAGTGGGGTCCAGACCTGTTTTTTTCAGAATGGGTGTGACCGAGGCAATTTTAAGTGAAGGGGGGACTGAACCGGAGCTTAGGGAGGAGTGGATAATCTCAGTGATGAGAGGGGCAAGTGAAGAGCTGCAGGATTTAACCAGGGTGGAGGGAAGTGGATCGAGCTGACATGTGCAGGGTTTATATTTATGAATAATGTCCGAAATGGCTTGAACAGAGGGAAGGTCGAAACTTGAAAAAGTAGTAGTTGGGGATGGATAAGGGGTGTTATAGTTGCCTCCAGAAGCTGCAGCTCCAGAGGGGGTCAGGTGTTTATGGATGTCTGTAATTTTGGAACCAAAAAGGACATAAGTTTATTGCAAAAGTCTTGGGATTGCATATGGTAGGGAAGAGAGTCAGAAGGTTTTGTAATGGAGGTGAGGAGGGAGAACAGGGTTTTAGAATTATGATGATTAGAGTGGATTAAGTGAGAGTAATATGCAGATTTAGCTGAAGAGAGGGAATCCTTATACAAATTAACATGTTCCATGTACATATTTTTATGAATGGTGAGTCCAGTTCGGTTAGCAAGACGCTCCAGCTGACGGCCCTGAGATTTCAGAAGGCGTAGGGCGGGAGTGAACCAAGGTGCTGAGCGGGTGAAGGAGACTGATCTGAATCTCATAGGAGCATGGGTGTCCAAGAGAGTGTGAAGATTTTTGTTATAGTAAGAAACTAATTCATCATGTGAACAACAGGCAGGTACACTTGGAAAATTATTAATATCAGATGCAAAGGTGACAGTGTTAATGTCCTTGATATTCCTGAAGGAAATGATACGAGGGAGGGTCAGTTTAGATAGCGGGAGGATGTTAAAAGTAATAAGCATATGATCTGAAAGGCAACAGAGTGAGTTTTACAGGCAGAGGGGATGACACCGGAACAACAGACTAAGTCCAGTATATGCCCCCCACAGTTGGAGAGTCGATTTATATAAGTGCAGACCGAGGCTTTCCAGGCAAGATGAAAAGTCTCTGGAGAGCGGAGAACTGATATTATCCATATGAATATTAAAATCACCCAGGATGATTAAGTTATGGGATAGAGTTGAAAGATGAGTGAAAAGCTGAGAAAAGTCATTCACAAAATCTTTGTTATATTTTGGGGGACGGTAAACAGTGACCACGACTGTGGGCGAGGGTCCGGGCAACAGTGAGGCAGAGTACTCAAACAATGAAAATAGAGGAGAAACAGGAATCGGCAAAACTGTCCAGGTCTCGCGATGAAACAATGCGAGACCTCCGCCACGTCCAGAAGCACGGGGCTGGCAATTGTAAACAACCCTGGCGGGGCAGACGTGTTAAGGGGAATAAAATCATTAGTCAGCTGCCAGGTCTCAGTCAAACATAAAAAGTCAAGATTATAGTCCATAATGACATCCCTGATTAGTGGACTCTTGTTGTTGAGAGAGCGAATGTTCAGGCGAATGTTCAGGAGGCCAAAGTTGATGGTGGCAGAGCTACTTTTACAGGCAGAGTTGGCCACTTTAGGCAGACTAGCCAGACTACCGTGATTAGCTCCTCGGCTAGCGTTACGAGAACGACGGCGGGTGGTAAACCAAGTTGGTATGGAAGAATAAGAGTTCTTATAAAAGCGCTTACCGCGCAGTCCACGGTGGATATATCTCCGGTTCGGCTGGAAAAAGATGTCCGACGGAATGGAGCAACCAGATGGGGACTGGAGGACATCAACATGGCGTCAGAGCTTCAAAAGCTCAGCAACAGAGTACTGGAACAAAGCGGCGACCTGCAGGTGGGGAAGAGACACCAGAAGCCAGCCAAGCACGAACCAGAAAGCCGACCGGTGGATCCACGCCATCCTGCACAGGAGAGAGAGAGAGAGAGGCCGGGGGGCCGGAGATCCCCAGGTAAGCAGCAGCGGTGAAGATGTTAGGACGCAGTCGGGATCACAGAAGAGCGTTAATCCAACAGTTACTGGTCATAAGCAGCAACCAATGGTGTACAGGCGATATCATTTTTCAATTTGATCAGATTGAAGCACTATCTATCTGAAAATACGCTGGTATTGTCAAAATGTATGCCAAAGTTCTACCGATGAGTAGCGGCGACAGTCACGCCAGTGTTCACTCAGACCGCCATTTTCTTTTCTCCAAATACTGAAGCCCTTTATATAATAACGCAGTGCTACTGCACAGCTAGCAGTGCTGAGACTCGCACATTATTGGCTGGTCAGTAGTAACTGCACAAACCTATGGCAGAGCGGTGTAACTGCACAAACCAATCAGTGCAAAGCCCGCCATGCTGAGCACAGATCCTGCCAGAATGGGCGGGTCATCTGCCTATAAAAGACGCTGGATTTTGCCATGGATTCAGGTTTATCGACTGAAGCGACGAACGCCAAGTCGTGTGCGCCATAGCATGGCCGTATACGCAATACTCGTTCCATTATCTCAGGGAACCGAGGTTACGTTAGTAAGCGAGTCGTTCCCTTTCGAACGATCAGTCGTATTGCGTAGTTATACGCTATGGGGAACCAATCCAATCACGTCGTGCTATGATAAGCGCAACGACATGTTCAGATACCCAATTTGGGACGCTTGTATAAGGGTCCGAAGCATGTTGAATGGGCAAAAAAAACGAATTACAATGGGCCGGGCTCACCGGGGCTCGAATGGGGGTCCCTTGAGGGCCCAAAGGACCATTGATAGGTCCCAGGAGGGCGTGGAGGGTGAAGCCTTCTTGCTCCCTTTAGGAAGCGGACAATCATGCCGCTTTTCCCTATAGACTGGCCAGCCACCGGTGCATGCGAGGCTGCATTGGCTGCCACGTAGACCTTGAGCGTGGATGGAGTACGGCCTGCATCCAGCAGCTCTTGAAAAAACGAAAGTATCAGTGATACTTCACACGAGACTGGGTCCTGGTTCCTAGCTGAGCACCAGCCAGAGAACACAGATCATTTAAGTGCATAGAGGTGTCTTGTAGACAGAGCTCTAGCCTCGCTGATTGTGCTTAGGACACTCGCTGGGAGGTCCACTAGCTCCCGTTGAGGGTCCACACATGGAGGGCCCATAGTTTGGGACGGGGGTGCCACATTGTCCTGTTCGCCTGGGAAAGAAGGTCTTTTCTCAGGGGTATTACATGGGGCTGCTGTGAGCAGCTGAATCAACTCGGGTAACCAAGTTTGGATCCGTTAGAGAGGGGCCACTAGTAGGACTGAATGTCTGCCCTCCCTGATCCTTTTTATGACCTGAGGGAGGAGCGAGACTGGAGGAAAAGCATTCATGGGCCAGCGCATCCCTGCTCTTCGAGAAAAATATTGGGCAATGAGAATTGTTTTCGGAGGCGAAGAGGTCGACCTCTGCCCTCCCGAAGATGTTCCACATCAAAACTGTTTGGGACAGCATGTCTGCTCCCTGGTTCAGTTTGCCCGGCACATGTGTGGCTCTCAGCGAGCGCAGGTTGCTTTCTGCCTATAAGAGGAGACTCCTGGCCAGTATGTACAGTCGTCTCGACCTGAGCGGTTTATATAGGACCTCGACTCCTGGCCAGTATGTACAGTCGTCTCGACCTGGCGGTTTATATAGGACACTATCTTTGTGTTGTCTGTACAGACCAGGACATAGTGACCTGTCAGACCTGCCAGCAAAACCACCAGCATTTCAAGGCAGTTGATATGCAACCGTCCCTCCGTGCTCGTCCAAGAGCCGGAGGCCGGTTCGCCCTTGCACAGAGCGCCCCATCCTGTGTTGGAGGCATCTGTGGTGACCACCATTAGTCTCGAGACTATCCCCAAGCTCACCCCTGACTTGAAGAGACTGGGTTTCGACCAGGGGGCCAGGTCTCTGGTGCATCCGTGGTTTACCCTGATATAAAGATGGCCTGAGCGCCATGCTTGGGGGGAACCTGTGGTTTCTACCCAGTGGAAGTACTGATGATGCGGAGGCCATGAGGCCTAGAATCTTCTTAAAGGTTCTGAGGGGTCTCTTGGTCCCCACTCTGAACGAGCTTGCAAATCGCTAAATAGCCAGAGAGCGTTCGTTCGATAGCCACGCCCTCATTTGGGCTGAGTCTATAACTGCACCCAGGAAGGAGATCCTCTGACTGATTTGGGTATATACTTGGCTGTATTTATTCTGAGTCCTAGGCATTTTAAATGGCTGAGGAGCACAGATCTGTGAGAGATCAGTTCCACCTCCGACTGGGCCAGAATGAGTTCAAATCCGCACACCAAAAAATAAGAACAATTATATAATAATAACAGTAATCATACTATTTTCTTATAGTATTATATCAATATTTTCAGTAAAAAAAGTGCTGTTGTTGCTTTTCAAACTTTTTGTCCTTTTGTGATGTGTGGATTCCACAAAGAGCTGTTTTGAGACAGACATTGTTATCTCAAAGGATCCTCAAACAAAGCTCAAATTAATCTTCATATCCTGTCTAATATGTTGACCATTTAATTTTTGTCTTTGTTTGGATTATGTAATATAGTATCCAGGATTGACAGTTTACCCCACAACTAATTTTCATTATTTCATCTTGTTTGGTGCGTATGGTTCTCAATCAAGAGGCTCTGTTGGCATTTTGGAGTTTTAGTAGAAGACCTTGCTGCCATCTAGTGGTCATTACAGGAACAGGTATATGAGAGACAATATTACATCGGCCAGATTTAGGATTATGTAAAGTCCAGCAAAACAGTTAAGCATCTTTTAGGATATTTAATTACAGCTATATTTTGACAACAAAGTTCAATAATGCAGTGAACTGAAATTACTGGCATGTTTTAGCAAACTTGCAATTGGCATAACCCACATCATGCTGTGACCTTTGATTCAATTAAATATAAGCAAATAACAATTAAGAGCTATTTTTTTGTGAATAACGACTTGAAAATTTTAGTTCCAGGCTATATGAATGAATTAACTCTGTTGCACCTTCTGTCTCTGCTGTGATCATTAAAGCTCCATGGAGAATAGTACATCCATTATTAGATTTAGAAGAGACTCCAGGAGAGCAGAAAGGCAATGGAAGCACACACATCTTACAGTTCACCATGATACCTATAAGACTCATCTGGAAATGTTAAATAATGCAATGAAGCCAGAAAAAGCTTATTTTTCAAGTTTAATTGACTGCAACAAAGACAATACTATAGTTTCTAATTCTATTCATCCTGGCCAAATTTACCCATTGGCCTCTGTCCATCATGGCCTCCTAATCATCCCCATATACATAGATTGGCTGTATCACTCTGTCTCCTAGCTGGTGTGTGTGTGTGTGATGGGGGTTCTGGGATAATATGGCTTCCGTCGCATCATCCAGGTGGATGCTGCAGATTGGTAGTGGTTGAGGAGATGTGAAGCGCTTTGAGTACCCAGAAAAGTGCTATATAAATATAACAAATTATTACTTATTATTATTATTCTCCACTATCGTGCTGAACCTCAGCTTAAATATCGTAAAAACAAGAGTAAATTCCAATGAGATTGCAGAATTTTTTATTGACAAATTTACTTCCATATGACGAAACATTGCCAGCACTTGTCCTACTTGTCCGACTCCCCAGCTAGTCCTTTGCAATGTAACCTGTCCTCCATCTCAGCTGTCAGCCCCAGTACACTTACACAGGTCATATCACATGAATTCCTCTAGCTGCTCTCTCGACCCATTACCCACTAAATGTCTCGAAACAGTTATGATCGGCTATTACCAGACATCCCGAATATACTCGTTAATCAGTATAGCCAACAGCAAGGAGTTTTTCCACAAACATTTTCAATTGCAATTGTTGATTTGATTATTCTGTGCTATTCTGTGTACAGTCCAATCTCTAATCTTCCATTTCTTGGTAAAATGTTTTTTTTTTTTTTTTAATAGTATGCTTACAGCCTGTTAACTATCTCAATGCCTATACACTTAATGAAACATTTCATCTAGCTCCCGGGAAAACTACAGCACCGAAACAGCCTTGAATAGGGTTTTAAATGATCTGCAAGTTATCCGGGACTCAGGGAACTTTGCAATCCTTGTTCTTTTAGATCTGAGTGCTACTTTTGACACAGTTGATCATGAGATTCTACTCAGAAATATCCCCTTCTGACAATGAGAAACTTGTTAAACAAGGATAAAATTGTCGAGTCAGCATTAAAGCACTTTGTAAACTGTTTTTAAAAGGTGCTATATAAATAAATCTTTACTTACTTACAATATCTATTTCTCCCCACAAATTTCTCATATATGACTTCAGGAAACCTGAATATAGCTTACAAATAATATGGCTGAGCTAAAAAAAAAAGCCTTTTTTGGATGTTGACACCCCTGGAAACTGTTTGCTTAATATATTTTCTACATTTTGTTTTTCCTTCGTTTACAATCCTGGGGACATGTAGGCTACATTTAGAAAAAAAATGGGGGGGATAAAACACACAAGCACCTTTGCTTGTGATTTGTTCTAGTCTTCCAGATGGTTGCTAGATGATTCGCAGCACTGGCTGTTTTATTAGATCAGATTAAAGGATGATTTTATTTAACTAATGGACGAAGTGCTGAGGGACTAGATGACCCCATTTAGAAGGAAACCCCATGGGACAGGGCAGTCTGTGTGTTTATGTCCCATCTCTACTCCTCTGCAGCCAACAGCCCAAACAAACCTCCGTCCTCCACCCCCTTTCTCCCTCAAATTTCTCACTGCGAGGTTGTTTCAACCCTGAAGATGAGTAATGGCAGTGTCATAGTGACACCTCTCCATTCATCATAATCAGAAGATAGCGCGCAAAAGCAGCACAGCGCAAAAGAGAAAGATACAAAGAGAAGGAGAGTGATTCATATTAAACAGCGTTCTTTAGCATATGTGGCTTTAATTAATTAGGATGCTGGATAGTGAGACACCCGCCTCCTGTCTCTCCCTGTAATTTACATCTTTAGCTACCAATTCTCCTGGATTTTATTCAAACAAGCAACATGGTATATTTTATTTGTCTTCCATTTAGTTTATCTTTATTTACTTTCAGACTTTAATCAGAGTAGGCAACACTTTAAATTTATCGCAAATGGCGACGAGACATTGAGAGATAGATGCAGTTTGTTCAATGTGTTGTATTGGTTCAAGGTCATATATTGTGTGTATTATAATTCACAGCATGTTTTACTTTGTTTTTTCAGACAATTTTAATGTTGGAAAATAATAATAATATATATTTATATAACTATATATACACACACACACATATACATATACTACTCACACACACACACACACACACACACACACACACACACACACACACACACACACACACACACACACACACACACACACACACACACACACACACACACACACACACACACACACACACACACACACACAAACACACAAAGTCATGCTCAAAAAGTTTACATGCGCCATGCAGAATCTGCAAAATGTTAATTATATTAACAAAATTTAAATGCAAACCTAATGCTCCAGAAGGAAACATTATGCATTAAGAGTCAGGGGTGAAAACCTTTTGAGTTTGAAGATCATTGAATTTGAATTGCACTTAATTTATCTTCCGGGAAACATGCAAGTATCTTCTGTTGCTATTTAAACAAAATAAGAAAAATGTGGACATCATCATCCTGTTCAAAGTTTTCACCCCCAGGTCTGAATGCACCTTTTCTCCTTCTGGAGCGTCAGTGAATGTTTGAACCTTTTTTTAATAATTGTGTTTGAGACCCTCAGTTCTCCTCAGTGTGAAAAGATGAATCTCAAAATCATACAGTCACTGCTGGAAAGGGTTCAAAATATGCAAAGGATGCAGGAAAACTGAAGAATTTGCAGGACCTGAATGCTTTTTCTGAAGAAAATTGGGGAGTTTAACTGCTCAGGCAGACAACTAACTCAAGAACAGCCATCACAAAACAGAAACAAGAAAAGCAGTGGTGGATCATCCAGGTAACGACACACAGTATTAACCGCAACACTTTATTTTGATGGTCCCTTTTGAACCTTCTGTTGACTAGTAATTTTGCAACTACATGTCAACTTATTCTAACCCTAACAGTCTACTAATACTCTACGAACACTCTAACGAGAGTTAGACATGTAGTGCAACGTTATTTAGTCAACAGAATGTGTTAAAGGGGTCATGAACTAGCTTTTTAAAAAATGTTATATTGTTGTCTAAGGTCAACTTATGACGTTCGCTTGGTTTTTACATTCAAAAACATCAAAATGAATAAGTAATAGGCTATTTTCTACCCTAGTTTTGAGCCTAGCTCAAAAACGCTCGGTTTTTATGGGCGTCTCGCATTGAAGACTTGGAAGTAAACGCCCACTGCTGTGAGTGGATAACAGTTTTGCATATTATAAGGAGTTTCAACTCACTCGTCAGTAACGATTAGACTGATACACATGTACACATAATTATTAGATATCAAACGATCTGTAACAATGCAATACTAGCCTATCAGATTATTATTATTTTTTAAATAAAAATTTTACTCACATAAGTGTGTTGCACCATTCCTGTCACTGCGATCCAATATAGAAGGCACAGCGGTCACCGTGATTTTGCCAAGTAAGACATGGTCCTGGATCAACATATTTTGTTGATCCTGGATCAACATTCCTGTCCCAAAATGTAGTCCTTACCCAATCCCTACCCCTAAACCTAACCCTACCCATAACTTTTCTCTAAAATCAGAGGGTAATGATAGGTGAATGACACTGATGTTTAAGTACTTCACCTTGGTTCTAAGCCTAAACTTGACATAAACTGTAAACTTGTCCCTCAAATCTGATTGGTTAATTGGAAAGTTGATCCAGGATCAACAACGATGTTGATCCGTTTTCTAATCTTAATCGGTCTGCAAATCCAGTCTCGACCTGTGTCTTGTTTACAAAACAATCCTCAGTGAAATGAAGCGAACAAACGGACAATGTTTTACCCACATCAGCTGGAACGTCATTAAAAATAAAGTTTAACCAAGCATTCCTATTGGAATCCAGAGGAAGCTTATGCAGCGACTGTCTTCTTCCACAACCAGGCACTGCACAATATTTTGTAAATGTCATGTTTATTGCTCGGTAGCTCGATCCAGTTTGTCATCAGGAGGTAGGCCCATGTTATTTAGCTATGCGTGTAATGCGCGAATCGGTGGGCGGGGCTAAAGTAGCCGTGTTGAAGTAGGCGTTGATCTTCTTCAGCGGGGGTGGTGTTTTATCCTCTTTGAAGTCATAGTTCCCCACTTTGAAAAACGAGTGGTTTGCTGAGCCTGGTGTCAATAAAAGCATTTATTGGACTAACAAGGACGTTTTCAGTTCTGAAATTTACAGGATATTCTTATAATATGATGACCTCTTAGATGTCAAAAGCTCAAGGAAAATTCGATTTCTCATTTCATCACCCCTTTAAAGGGACCATCAAAATAAAGTAAAACCAAATTAACATTTTGCAGATTCTGCAAGGTGTATGTAAACTTTTGAGCATGACTGTACTATATATATATACAGCCGTGGTCAGAATTAATGGCACCCCTGGTAAATATGATCAAAAATGGCTGTAAAAAATAATTCTTCATTGTTTATCCTTTTGATCTTTAATAAAAAAAATGCGAAAATCGAACCTTTCAGTGAAGTAAAAGAATTGAAAGTGGAGGGTAAATCACATTATGAAATAAATGCTTTTCTCTAAAACACGCTGGCCATTATTATTGGCTCCCTGTTATTAAATACTCTTTGTAACCTCCTTTTGCCAAGATAACAGCTCTGAGTTTTCTTATATAATGCCTGATGAGTTTGGAGAACAACTGACAAGAGATCAGAGACCATTCCTCCATACAGAATCTCTCCAGATCCTTCAGATTCACAAGTTCATGTTGGTGCTGCTTCTCTTCAGTTCACCCCACTAATTTTCTATAGGGTTCAGTTTAGGGGATTGGGACGGTCATGGCAGAAGCTTCATTTTGTGCTCAGTTACCCATTTTTGTATTGATTTTGAGGTTTCTTTTGGCCCATTATAGGATTTCTAGCAGAGGCAGTCAGGTTTTGATTTTTTATCTGTTGATATTTGCTAGAATCCATAATACCATGTATCTGAACAAGATGTCCAGGACCTCCAGCAAAAAAATAGGCCCACAACATATAAGATCCAACAGTATATTTAACCGTAGACATGGGGTACTTTTTATCCCTGTTTGCACCAAACACATCTGGTGGGTTTGCTGCCAAAAAGCCCTTTTTTCGTTTCATCTGACCATAGAATCCAGTCCCTTTTGAAGTTCCAGTCATGTCTGACAACTGAATATGCTGGAGTATGTTTTAGGAGGAGCGAGGAGGATTTTTCTTGAAACCCTTCCAAACAACATGTGGGGATGTAGGGGTTGTTTGATATATTTTGTTAAGGCTTTCTGACCCCCAAGACCAAGTAATCTCTGCAATTGTCCATCTGTGATCCTTGAAGAGTCTTTGGCCACTCAAACTTTCCTCTTCACCGTGCATTAAGGCAATATAGACACACGTCCTCTTCCTGGCAGATTCGTAACATCTTTAGTTAATTGGAACTTCTTAATTATTGCCCTGATGGTCAAGTTGGGGATTTTCAATTCTTTAGCTATTTTCTTACAGCCATTTTCTATTTTGTAATGCTCAACAATCCTTTGATGCACATCAGAACTATATTCTTTGGTTTTACAGATTTTGATGGATAATTAAGGGAATTTGTCCTTTGTGTTTCCTCATATTTAAACTCCTGTAAAAACAAGAAGTCATAGCTAAACAGTTTAATGTTCCTAGTCACCCTGGTGTGCTAAAAAAAGGTAAATATTAATGGGAATATACTTCAGAGATATTTTACATGTAAAAAATTCTAGGGGTGCCAATAATTGTGGCCAACGTGTTTTGTAGAAAAACATTTATTTCGTAAAGTGATTTCCCTCACACTTTCAATTATTTTACTTCAATGAAAGGTTAGATTTTTGCATTTTTTTTAATGAAAGATCAAAAGGATAAACAATGCAGATTTATTTTTTACAGGCATTTTTGATCATATTTACCAGGGCTGCCATTAATTCTGACCATGACTGTATATATATATATATATATATACACACACACACACACACACCATCAACCGTGATGACAGATCATGCATGATGACAGTTCAACACCTGTTTTTCTGGATTTTCTTTAAATATTCCATATTTTTTGTCTTTTCTTTTTCTGCAGTTTCTTTGAATATAGTTTAAACATATAAACAGGTCAAATGTGTTATACCCTTGTTTTTGTATCAAAAAAGTTACAGAGACTTATTTTAATGAGAACATTTTTAATGATCAATCTCTTTAATGTATTTTTTTCTGAAAAACAAATTCTTTGTAACTCTCTGGCATTACCATTTACATAATTCTGTACATGAAAAAGAAAAAAAAGCACTGCTTTAGATACAGATTAAAATTTGAAAACTAGAAAAAACCTTCAAAATAAAAATTAGGTTTACATTACAAATTAGTAGTAAGACATTGTCTGAAGTGCAATGGTATAGCTCAGATGAGTTTAAAAGTGGAAAAAAAGATGAAATAAAAATACTTCTCTATCTTAAACAAACAGCAATATTTTACAGTTAGTAGAGACATATCCTCTGATGTATTTAAAATTGTAAAAACATATTTACATATAACTGTATCTGATATATATCTTTTTCCATCACATATATGTCAGCACCAGTAAGAAATAAAAAGGAGAAAAAAGATAAGCTTGATGACTTCAACAGAAATCAAAAACATGTTCATCTTGGTCCCAGATTGGTGATATTTGGTGAGACGGCAGGAGAACGTGGGCTTTACCCTCTCCAACTGCGATCCTCTTGACACAGCAACAATATAACACTGCGAAACACTGAAGATGTGAATGCGTTCAATCTCCCATTAAGACAGAAATTTCTCAAAAAAGGGCAAGTCAGTCACAATTCAAGTCAGTTACATTCCTCATAGAGCTGAAACAATCAAACTAGAGCTCGATCACAGAAAGAGACAGCATGACTATAATACCATAAAGTAACAACTAGGAGAAAAGACTGATATTCTTTGTGTGGCATTTCATGGTAAACAACAGACAACTAAAGTAAAGAAATGGTTACCATTTTGAGACTTCATTTGAAATTAGTTGACAGACCAGGTTAAACTCATACAAGTAACAGAACAAATCATTCTTTAGTTTATGTGAACTATAAATCTTTCGAATAATGAACAAGTTGGTGGGAATGGATTGTAAATAAATTGAAATTCCCAATACAGAGCAGAGGCTTACATGTACAAATTAAGTCAATTTTTTCTATTTTTGTTGAAATTGCCACAGTTGAAAGAGAAAAAGAAAGTTGACTGGATTACAAACGGCTTGCCGGAGTCTTGATGTGCTTGTTATTTCTCTGTCAGGCATTGTGTAACGGGTAAAGGAGTGTCAGTGTGTGCAAGAGCTTGAAGTGATTGAAATAATATGTCATTTGACTGGTAAAATAAAAGAAGAAAAGTGGCATGACCCATCAGCGGAAATACAGTATGAACTGTGTATTTAATTTTTTTCTTTTTTTATTAAAATATCTTTAACCAGTGTTCACAAGCAATTATCTACAGAAAAGAAACAAAACTAGAATGTTGTGAAGCGTTTTAAATTATAGAATCAAAACACTACATTTGCCTCAGATTACTTTCACAAACTAGTGGGGGGGTTACATTAAAATCGCATAAATATTACTTTATACTTGGTGAACTGTTTCTTGTAATCCAGATGAGTTTGTATATTCTTTCTAGCTGCCATTGTGACTAAAGAAAACATCTTTCTCACAGTTTTAGAGAGGGGAGGGAGAAGTTTGTAGCTGCCAAATCTCTTCAAGCAATATTAACAAACACCTAGTTGACAAACACACACACATGGCTTCACTCTTCTACTGACACCGGTCGCCTAGCGACAGCAGAGCATCCATCTTGCATGCACTGAGAGCACACGGAGTCTGATGTGTTTTGTTGTGATGCTCTTAGTGCAAATAAACGTGCGCACACACACACACACACAAAGCAGAGCAAATCAACACACATCAAGAGCAGCGAGAGAGAGAAGATTTGTAAGAGAAGAAAGAGGAGGTGTGTTGAATTGTTTGGTTTGGGAAAAGGGATCCATTGGTGACAAAGGCCCACCTCAAATTTCCACACACTCTTTAATACATGAACAGGATGTCAGAACAAGGGAGAACTAAATGCATAAAAACATCCAGAAATCTTTCCCAATGTCATTTTGCAGGTTTTCAGTGCCTCTTGCCCTTAGTCCAGCACAAAGGACATAAGAGAGAAAAAACACAAAGACACAAATGGATCAAATCTAAAATGGGTATTTCTTAAAAAAACAAACAAAAAAACAAACAAAAAAAAAACTGAACACCGGAACCTTACTGGAGAAGCAACCCAAACAGAGAGGAATTGGTTTAAATATTGTGACAGCACACACATGTATTACACAACATGTAATATATTTCTTAGATTTGTTGACCATGTTAAAAAAAAAAAAAAAAAAAAAAAAGAATCACATTTTCCAAAATTGTTCTGTTACAAAAAAATCCCTTAGGCTATTGGTTGGGGAAAAACTCTTCCATCCAACCTTCCGTTGAATCCAAATCTGTCCCATCCGACAGGCCGAACGAAACCCCGGCCCCAGCCCCTGATTGGCTGCCGTAACCGTATGCCAGGTCCTGATTGGACGTCCTCTGGTAGCCCTGAGGCTGACCCCCTGGCATGTAGGACCCACCCCCTCCCGATGCTCCCGGTATGCCCTGAGCAGGGCCCTGTCCAAAAGCGGCCATGTTGGGCACTCCCTGGTTCATGCCTGGCATTACCATTCCCCGCGGCTGGTTGGTCCTTGGTTGCCCTGCCATGTGCGGCATCATCGGCCCACCCATTGCAGCTGGGTTTATTGAACGTGGGTCCACCATAGTCTGTCCGCCCATCGCTTGTGCGAAATGCTGCTTGGCTATCCTAGGAGGCTGGCCACCTTGCATGGCGTACGCAGGGTTACTGTTAAACACCATATCATTTGAAGTCCTTCCGGCCATGCCCTGAATATTTTGCTGCTGCGGCCACGTCGGGCCTCCGCCTCCCATCATGCTCTGCAGTCTCTGAACTTGGGCTTTGGCCATCGGCTGCCCACCAGGGGCGACACTGGCTGATTTTATCTGCTGCTGCGGGAGGGCCTGGTTCATTAGCATCCCCTGCCCATACCCGCCTCCCGGGCCTCCGCCGACCATTCCTTGCCCGCCGGCGCCCGGTTGTCTCTGTGCCATCGCCATACCGGGCTGGTTGGGATGGTGCTGCTGTTGCTGCTGGAGCATTTGGCCCATGTTTGGGTTCATACCCTGGTACATGGCAGTCTGTGAACTGGCCTGGCCTCCGTATGCCATGCTCATGTCACCCTGCGAGGGCATGGCGGCAGAGTTCTGGACGGGCGCCATCTGCAGTATCCCCGGGTTCTGTTGCTGCTGCTGCTGCAGAAGTCGAGCGTTCCGCATGTTCTGCAGCGCCTGGTTCCTTGCTGCCATCTCCTGGGACGTGCCTAAAATCATTTAAAATTAAATAATATTAACTGACATCTGTTGTTCTCGTTACACTTCCAGTACATCAAAGGCTTGCTTCAATTAAAAATAAATACAGCATAAATACACACTCACAATTGCATAGCAAATCCCTGTCAATTGTATATCATGACATGTATGTATATGTGCTTGAAATGAATGATTCCATGTTCCCAATCCTGCTCCTGGAGATCTACTTTCCTAAGTTCAGCTCCAACACAAATCAAACACAAATGAACCAGCTAATTAAGATCTTCAGGAGCACTTGATAATTACAGACAGGTGTGTTTGATCAGGGTTGGATCTGAACTCTGCAGGTAGGTAGATCTCCAGGAACAGAATTGCCCACCCCTTAGGCCCTGTCCACATTAACAAGGGTGTTTTCAAAACTGCAGATTTTTCTATGCGGTTTGGCCGTTTGTCCATATGCAAAAGCAGTATCCAGTCACTGAAACCAAACTTTTTTGAAAACTCCTGCTAGGGTGAAGATTTTTAGAAACTCCAGTTGCAGTGTTGTCGTGTGTAGACGGTGAAACCGGAGATTTTGGCTTGTGACGTCGGAGCGCACGCTGTTATCTCCTTTGTTTGACGTCAGATTGTGCGCTGCTATCTCCTTTGTTTACATGAGGAGGGTCTGTGCAAATATTGCTAATAACTGTGCTAACAGGGCTTATATGTATACATGCACAGTTCTCCCATTATATCGCGGAACAGAGGCGTCAGAATGCAATACTACGCAGGTCACTGTTTATTACAACATGTTGTTAGCCTACCAGAACCGGTAATAACATTTTTTCAGGCTTCTGATTAGCCAACATGGCTTTACAGTTAGGGTTATATCGACACCTGTTGGTTTGGAATGCTCTTGACAGCGCTTCACAGCGAGTTTCTGCGTTTTCATGTGGACAGAGATTTTTTTTTAAACCATGCTTGTGTGGACGTGACTTTTTTTTTTTAAACGAAGGAGGAAAAGCTCAGTTTATAAAAATACGTGTGGACTAGCCCTTAGACCTTGAATAAACCTACATGAATTTCATATTAAAATTATATTGACAGGCATCAGACAAAAATGAGATATAAAGCAGAGATATAAAAGCATTTTACTGCAGATATGAAAAATGTTAACACAATGTAATCTTGGCAAACTGTTTCAGACATTTTAGTCTCGATTCTAATAGTTGTACCTACATTGAAAATAGCTGCCTGGCAATGTGACCAAAATGAGCATTGAGTAAACTGACTTGCCTTAAAGTCAAATTAATAATAATGTTTACATTACATAAGTGTTAACATTCACAAACCAAAAGACAGACTAAAATAATGTCCACTTGAATTTAATATTCAAAACAACAACAAAAATAATCAATAGACGTGTTTCCTGTCAAAGCAACAGACTTCGTTTGGGTGAATGTATGTGCCTCATACTGCTTAATGCGAAAGGCTGGCACTGGCTGTGTGAGTGGCCAGGCAGTAATTTGAGGTGCCAACGAGAACATTTTTTAAAGGGACAATGTGTAGGTTTTTAGGTATTTTATTATCTAAAATCAATATTTTTATTCATAAATATGTCTTCAATGGTATACAAATACCTCTGCCAATTATCTGACTTATCCTCGTAAACGAAGAATTTATTATCTTTATATACATGTGACGGGTAGGTCCACGGAGGCTTCCATGTAGTTCCGCCATCTTGAAAAACTATAATAGCAGAGAGGGTCAAGTACTAGGCCAACGCGTTTTCGTTCAGAGCCAGCGTCATGTATCTGAAAGCAAAGCAGCAGAAACGGAGGAGCAGAGCAGTGAGAGGCGCTCCCCGGCAAGTTTAGAAGGCTGCATTGCACTGTTATTTTTTGTATATGCCGAGCCACAGGAGAAGAAATTCTCGTCGCCAAAAAAGTCCAAAATTGAACGTAAAAGGAAACGTGACCGGAGATTACAAAAATGTAAAACTTGACGAAGTGACATCCTGTCATAGCTTTTTGGTACATAACAGCTACCGTAGATGCAACACGCATTTGAAAAAGCAAGATGCTGGTGCTACTGCGCTGGAGAGCACAATTCGTTTGAATGCAAAATACAATTTCACCACTAGATGGGAGAAATTCCTACACAATGTCCCTTTAAATAGAGGAACTGCACTTCGAGGCTTAAAGGGTTAGTTCACCCAAAAATGAAAATGATGTCATTAACGACTCACCCTCATGTCGTTCCAAGCCAGTAAGACCTATGTACCATATACTGTCCTTGTCCAGAAAGGCAATAAAGACATCATCAAAGTAGTCCATGTGACCTCAGTGGGTTAGTTAGAATTTTTTGAAGCATCGAAAATACTTTTTGTTCCAAAAATAACAAAAACGACGACTTTATTCAGCATTGTATTCTCTTCCGGTTCTGTTGTCAATCCACGTTCACGAGTCCAGTGACGCTGCTGACGTAAGACGCTGCTGACGTGTATCTGGTGCGTCCGTGTATTCGGGTTCAAATAAATATGTCTGGTTAAAAAAAAATGCAAGTCTTCCCCTGTGTCGAAATCCTTAGACATGTTTGCGAAGATTGTTTTGTTTACAGCGTGCCTCTCCCTCAGACTGTAAACGAAGCTCGGGCGCACCAGATAACACGTCAGCTCGTCTTACGTCAGCGGACTCATGAACACGGATTGACAACAGAACCGGAAGAGAATACAATGCTGAATAAGTCGTTGTTTTTGTTATTTTTGGAACAAAATGTATTTTCGATGCTTCAAAACATTCTAACTAACCCACTGAGGTCACATGGACTACTTTGATGATGTCTTTATTGCCTTTCTGGTCAAGGACACTATACCGTACATAGATTTTCAATAGAGGGACAGAGAGCTCTCGGACTGAATCTAAAATATCTTAAACTGTGTTCCGAAGATGAATGGAGGTCTTACGGGCTTGGAACGACATGAGAGTGAGTTGTTAATTAACACAGGGTATTTAACCCTTTAAAGGAAGAGTTCAGATTTTTCACATCAGAAGTCTAGTCTACTATCCACTTCAGGTCCTTACAGTGCTTGTATAACACAATAAGCCCTTTAGCCACACAAAGTAATATGATGGTTAAGTGGCAAAGCGTTTAGATTACGAGAATGGATATTATCCTCCTTTCTTTGTATATGTGCGTGTCTTGCCTTGGAACTGCTGGAGTGGATATGGATTCCTCTGTGCCTGACTCATCTGTCTAGGGAGATGCTGCTGCTGTTGCAACTGGAAAAAGAGGGAAAGCGAAGCAGAAAACTAAATGAATATCAAAAAATTCTTATCAATAAATCACAAACAACTGAACAGAAAGCAGGCCTCTTAAGCCACAAAAGGTCAACAGATGCTTGCACACTCACAAGGATGACTTTTTGATACAAGCATAAAGAAAAGCCCAGCACTGTATGTCTATGGTGTCAATGGCACTCACCTGTTCTGCCAGCATGTGCTGCTGCTGCTGCTGCTGTCTCTGTTCTCTAATAAGCTGTGCTTTCTGCTGCTCCATCATATGGAGCTGGACCCTCTTTTCCTGCTCCATAGCCATCATCTGCTTCATCATGGCCGCCTGCTGTGGATTGGCCAGATACCCGGCAGGCCCCGCCCCATTAGGCCCTGATGAGGCCACAGCCCCCGGTCCTCCGTGAGGTGGCTGGACTCCACCAGCCTGCCGTGGCAATCCAACCACACTTTCCTACAAATGCAAGAAAGGAGAGATGATCAGACAGAGTATAACAGATGATTCAATGATTCACTTCATTTATTCAGTCATTGACTGAATTACTGACACCTAATACACATAAAACAGTTCTAATTGCTTCTTGCATGTAATTACAGATTATTTTCAGGGTGAACTGTCATGTAATCTCCAGCCACTGGGAAATGGCTTCATTGGTACTATATATTACATACAGTGTACACTAATGTTCAAAAGTTTGGGGTCGGTATGATTTAAAAAAACTAATACTTTTATTCAGAAAGGATGCATTAAGCTGATCAAAGTTATAGTAAAGCCATTTATGATGTTAGAAAACATTTCCGTTACAAATAAATGCTGTTCTTTTTAAACTTTTATCATATAAATAAAAAAAATGCATTGTGGTATCAATACCAAATCAGCATATTAGGTGCCGTTCACACAGAACATGTTTTTCCATTCCAAATGCGCTACTTTTCCATTGTTTTTTTATGTAAACAAATGCAGCCTTGGTTAGCCTAAAATACTTTCTTTAAAAACCATTTAAAAAAAATCACTGACCACAAACTTTTGAATGATAGTATATCATACAAATGTATGTTCCATGTAAATACCTTTAAATGTAATACAGCAGAAAAAAAGTAAATGCATGTGTCCTTTCCATACTCAGTTTATTTTTATGACACTGTAAAACGTAACGTAAACTTTTATCAAAATTTGTTTACTAATGAACAGAAATATAAAACCTCAGAAGAACAAATTTCTCAAACATGGTACACCAAAGATAACAGGAGCTGTGGAGACCTCTTTTTTTGTGTGTGGGGTAAGGAAAAGATACCCCTCTCTCTGAGTAGTGGTTCAGGTAATATAAAATGACCTTTAATACACTTATAGACTGTGGTCTGAGACGATATAAATCGAGATCCACGACAAAGACACATGAGACCCAGACGGTAGATGTTTATAGACTTATAAGATTTGAAGACCAGGACAATCAGACTAAGACACCAAGTAACTATGTTTTTTTTATTTTTATAGGACCGGTCTGAGATAGGACAAAGGAATGGTATGCAGAAGGAGGGGTAGGGGGTTCAATATGTTGCAAACTGGATGTGAACTCGCATCATCCACACAAGCACCACATAGCTCAATGAGTCCGAGCACATTCACTGACCGCAAGCCCATGACTCCAAACATTTTATTTGAACCATCCCTACATGAGGCTCTTAGAACAGTATAAATGAGGCACAAAAATGCACACGCCACAGGAGACTGTTCAGATAAATCTAGACCAGACCGGTCAATGAGCACAAATCTGTGTGTAGACAGCTGGATCTCTTCTGTTAACCAGTCATGCTGTCCAAACGAGCGCTGATCCGCACGTACGTATCCTTGTTGAGGCCGGAAAGGCCAGAGGGGGGCAGTGTTGATCTTTTTTCCCCTTTTCCTACCATCTCTCACTCCCTCTTTTGAGTCATCTATCTCTATTTCTTCCACCTCTGTGCCCATGTCTCCATTCCGTTCTCAGTCTTTCCTTCCTTCCTCCACATTTCCCTTTACCTCCTCTCTTTTTCTTCTTTTGCCCTCACCACCTTACACACTCTTTTTCATTATGATCCCTTCATTCCCCCTCTCCCTTCAGCTCTCTCTGCAGATGGCTTAATCATGAGTGGTGTAAAAGATGCGTCTCCTTCTTCCTGCCGGATAATGTGTGTGAGCCAAAGACTCCTCAGCAGAGCATGGAAAGAGAGAGAGAGAGAGAGAGAGAGAGAGACTCAAATGACAGAAAAACATTAAAGAGAGGGAGAGAAAAAGAGAGAGAGAGAGAGACTCAAATGACAGAAAAACATTAAAGAGAGAGAGAGAGAGAGAGAGAGAGAGAGAGAGCGCAGGTAGCCAGGCAACAGTGGCTGTAATGTTGAGCAGATGGTGCTCATAGGAGCCATGATGGACGACAGCGGGCAGCAGTAGAGAGAGAGACCGAGAGGGAGAGCAGCGTAAATGAAGTCTCTCTCTTTTATCCTCTCTCTGTCTCTATCACCGATTCCATCACCATCTTTTTTCCTTAGTTCACACGTGTGAACCAATCTTGATTCTACTGTTCTTGCGTGGTCATCTATCTCTCTAACTAAACCGTCAATCATAAAGATTGCTGAAAGAGAATGTACAGGATCAATGCAAATACAGCTAGAGTGTTTCATATAATATCACATGGCCAAAATATTGTCCAAAACTTGGCAGAAAGATTATTGAACTTCAAAGTGTTAATGAAAGGTGTATCGTGTATTTTCAAACAGGTTTCCAGAACATGGCCACTGCTCTTGTTTAGGCAAGCAGGTAGCCCCGCCCTCAAACCCATGCCATTGGTCGAGCAAGAAACTGACATGTTAGATTTTTCAATCAAACAGAAATGTTTTTAAAGTAAGACAGAACTTGCACTTTTCAAAAAAAAAGTCAAACTACAAATGGTTTTAGTTGTGTAGATGTTCAATAGATGGGCAAAAATGTTGAGAGAATATTTAAAATATATTCATTTGTGTTTTGAAGACGAATGACTGTCTTATGGGTTTAGTACGACATGAGGGCGAGTAACTAATGACAGAATTCTCATTTTTGGGTGAACTATACCCAATATATAACTATACCTATACCCCCCCCCCCCCTCCCTCTGCCATTGGTCAGGACAAACATAGTCCCGCCCCAAACACATATCAATGGTCGAGCAAATGTTGCTGTTATCAGGCTGGTCAGGATTCAAACAGACAGAACCATGTTTTAATAGTGCCACATTTACACTTTATGGGGAAATCAACCGACAAATGACTGACTTACAATTGTCTAATACATTACTCTGGGACAGAAGGTGGTATTTTAAAATCCAACACACTGAGCTTTGTGAAAGCATTAAGTGTGAGGGTTTACCAAAGGCACCAAGCAAACATAAACAGGCAAGACTATCTGATTATTGTGAACTCTAAAGCTTAAGCTCATCTTCAATTGTTAAAGGTGTTGGAGGATGCACAAAGAAGCTCACTGCAGTTTGCACAGAGCAATACATAGTGCGATACAGATAGTCAGAGTGATTGCTTTCATTGATCTCATGCAAACACACACAAACACACATTGATTACCCAGTAGTGAGCCTTGGCCCAGATCAGGCACTAATCTGAGGGGCTTGCTCACAACATCCCCTCTAATAATACACTACGCGCCAACACACGGTCCTCATGAGGGCGTTCGTGTGTGTGGGTGGTGATAGTAGTGACTGGCAAATTCAAACTATGACATCTTAAATGTGTTAAAGAATTTTGGTAATGCCACAGACGATGCATAAATGTAGCTTCAGCTGATCATTTGCAAGTTCAGTCTCAATATGGCATAAAGGACTCGAGAGAGGAAGTTTGAGCTGCTCTCTACTTGTCTACTTGTTGAATGATTTTTTTTAATGGCCAATGGCTGATATCTAGAGAGCAGGGTGGCGAGGATATACACACATATAAACAGAAAGAGATATCTAATCTATCTATCTATCTATCTATCTATCTATCTATCTATCTATCTATCTATCTATCTATCTATCTATCTATCTATCCATCCATCTCATCCATCCATCCGAATCAAACCTGTGACCACTGCATTGCAAGAGCCATGCTCTAAAGTTACTCATCATTTTATTGTTAAGGATGCTTTTCAATGTCTCAGATCATAACAATGAGCATGTATGTAGCCTAACTACTCCTTCAAAGTAGGCTTGATTAAACAGACTGATGAATGGAAATAACGCTAAGACAAAGGTGTGGAGGGGGTGTAGTCTATTCTCCAGGTGCTGCTGCTTCCTCTATCAGATTATTTGTTTGAATATCAATCACGTCAAACCTACTGAGAGCAAACAAATGAGACGGGTAGGCAGAGGATCACCGACAGAAGGCCAAAACCAAGAAATCGACATCACAAATCGACCACAAACAAAAGCATATTTCGAAATATCCTTACATCTATTGGTGCAATGACAAAGAACAAAGAAATGCTAAAGTAGTCGTTCTTTTGTTCTCAAAATCTAGATAACACCTGTTACAAGATAGGACTGGCCATGCAGTAGCCCACCCCCTCATTTTCCCCTTCTTCCATCCCTTTTTCCACAAACTCCACCTCTCTCTACCTCCAACCTTTTGCCCTCTCTTCCCTCCCCATGTTGTTTTATCTCTTCCAGTTTCTATATTCCCTTTCTCCATCCATCTATTCCACTGAACAGAAGCCATTAGTGGTGGCCGTAAAGCCATATTTCTGTCTACAGCTCAATTACAAGCACACACACTCACGCGTGCACAGGTTCAGCGCCAGTTCATTGAGCATTATGGATAGAAATCCATCTGCAGCTATGCACACGGATTCCTCCATATGAATCCCTAATAAACAATTGCAGTAAACGGATTGAAACGTCAAATGATGACGTTAACCCTCAGATTTCAGTTTATGTCCATTTCATCAGCCAGGCTGGGTGGGCATGTCTACTAAATTGGATCAGTCACTTAAAATAGCGTGAAACGAAATTAAATGATCGCTCTTGGAATGAGACGGGCGTTAAAATGCAACAGATACAGCGTCTGAATAAGGCTACTTGTTTTCATTGTTTAGACAAGTCTGCGACGTGAAATTGTGCATTGTTCTTTGGCTGCGCCTCAAAGTTTCAGAAATAAATAGAGCACCCACGGCTCAATTAAACACAGACGGACTCTCTCTGTGTGGATCTGCAGGTAGAGGAGAAAATGATGAAATCTGATGTAAGGACGAGAAAGGAAAGATAACAGAAGCACAGTGAAATAAACGTCTCCCTCATGCTTCCTCGCTCTGTTACGCTCACTCTTCCTGTCTACCACTTTCCCTTTCTCCTTATGGAGGATAAAATGCAGTATTTGGAGCATTAAGCTCTGAGATTCTGTTCGGCTTTCATAAAGGGAAAGTTATAGAATCCATAAACAGGCCCACACAAAGCTCCACAGATTCAGAACACCCATAATTCACCAATATCTGCCCATCTACTGCACCTTGCATGATCATTTATTAGCCAAAATATTTGATTTTGCTTGACTTGATAACATTTTCAGATACCATCAACAGCAAGTTAAAGTCCTTTTATGCAAACCATAGACCTTTATCTACAGATCTACAGTATAATAATAGGAACATTGACTCATCTTGGAGAGAGTTTCATCGTGTTGACTGTCGTACCCGAGCGCGACGCGCTGTTTGAATGCTGAATGGAGAATGACTGACAGCCGCAGCGGAGGGAAAACTTAGGTGAAGATTAATTTAACGATTTAAATCTGTACCTCACATTAAACTATATATAATGGCTTCAGAAAACTTGGAATATAGTACACAAAAACATTATGGTGTTTTATAATGTTTTTGTGCCTTTTGCGTTGTATAACAATTAGAACATACGCACAATATCGGATTCGGATGGTCTCGTCTGGCCGATACCCGATCCGGCAAATATTGGTAGTATCTGAGCAATACCGATACTGAGTATCGGATCAGCGCACCCCTAATTCATACGATGACATACGATATGCAGATTTACCCTTAAACACAAGAGAACTCAGTTGAATGTCACAACAGGTGCTTGCGTGTCTGTTTCAAAATCTTCTCTCTTTCTTTTTCCTCCTATCTCTCCTATGTTTCTCGCAGCTGCGCCTTGTTGAAAGCGATCATGACTAATTATTCAAGGCTCAACAGAAGCAGAAATTATGATGAACTTTATTATCCGAGTGAGAGAAAGAGAGAGAGATAGAGAGCGAGAGAAAGAGAGAGAGGGGAGCAGAGGGAAATGTTTTAAGCTGTTGAAACGGTGTTTGATTGGTGAAGGGTTTTTGAGTGCGTCTGTGACAGATTAATTGTCATCTTTTACTGTCTCACTTTCCTGGGATGAGTGAACCAATCATGGCTCTTCTCTCAAGAGAGGAGATAAAACGACCAATCACAGCCTCAGATCTCCTTTCTTTAGAGTCCAACAATCCCACACAGGGAGGCGAGCTCAGGCTCTGCTAAAATGTGAGGAATGAGGGAAGAAGAGTGTGTCAAAGCTACATATGAGCTCTGTTTCAAAACCTAGTGAGCTGCCTACCTAGACAATATTTTAAGGCATCATACGTTAAGCCTGTAACAAAAATCACACAAAAAAAAGTCAATTTTATGATGTCTATTAAAGGGATAGATCACAATCATTTACTCACCCTCATGCTGTTCCAAATCTGTATTATTTACTCAAAAGATGATATTTTGATGTTTATTTTGTTTTTGTACATACAATAGCAAACAAAATGGTTTGGTTACCAACTTCAAAATATCTTCTTTTGTGTTTTGCAGAAGAAAGAAATGCATACAGGTTTGGAATGACATGAAGGTGAGTAAATAACAATTAAAATTTTTGGGTGAACTATCCCTTTTTAAAATACCATGTTTTGGCTAAAATCCAAGGCAGCATTGATCCATTGTAGAAAAGGCAATCCCAAAATGCATTGCAATATGTTCATTAAAAGCAATAGAAATTAACTATATGTACCGGTAATTAAAAATGGACTATTTTACCCCACATTCGCATTTTTATGCTTGCACTCAAATATGGACAAACACAATCGTTGGGTTTAAAATTGAATTTTAAATATTTAACCAACGGTTGTTTGTCTATATTTGACCCAAATATGGTTGAAACATTCCAGCATTTTTTAAAAGTGTATCGGGAGTGTCTTTTAGCTTAGAAACATGATAACGTCAAATTCCATTGGAATCAATTGTGATTTGTGTCTCCATACACTTCAAGCACTGCATGTCTGGCGCAAAGAAGTGCTGCCTAAGTAGAGTGTTTCAAATAACTCGCTCTTGATAATATTACGGATGCCTTAAAAGGTAGCTGACTATGTAGGCATAACCTATGCTCACTAGGTTTCGGAAAGGACCCATATTGTTTATAATTTCATTCGGAATATGACAGCATTGTGTTTGTGATGTGTGCGAGCGTGTGCTAGTGGGGCTTTAGTGTTCGGTTTCACAACCACCCTCTCCCAGGCACTTTTTCTCCTGAGCAGCAATTACCAGGGCCTTGATTTATGTGTCCAGTCAAAGAAGCCTCCTCCCCCTCGCTTTTCCTCCTCCTCTCGCAGGCCTTTTATCAGCAAGTCACTCTCTAACAGCACCGCAGCCACCCCTGAGACAGACCTCATCAGATAACACGCACGCACGCAATGAAATCTTTAAGAAAAAGCCTCATCCTCACAGGACAGAGAGCAATAGTTTAAGTATCTGTGAGCGTAGAATCCACACGCACACGTATACGTATGCGTCTTGTTGTATGTTAATGCGGAGGGCACCACACACATGCTCTCTCTCTCTCTCTCATGTTCTGTCTATAGTGAGAGATGGGTGGGGGAGGGGCTGAAGAATGCACGGCCTCGGGGGACTTCCGATCTTAGAGAGAGGGAGGGAGAGAGATAGAGCGGTGGAGAGTGGAAAGGGAGGGAGAGAAAAAGGGAGGTAAACAATCCGGCACACTTACAGAGCGCAGAGGGGAAATAGAGAGGATGGGTAAACGTGTTTAAGAACACACACACACACACAAACGCCGCCTCAAAAGAGCTGTTCGTGGGCGAGACTCTGACACACACTCGTTCGACAAGGAGAAAGGAAAGCAGAGAGGAAGAGGCTAGGTGTCTTTTTTTTTTTCCTACAGCGTGACAGTGTTGACTGTTGACGGCTGGGAGTGTCATTGTGGGCAACGTGAGGGAATTACCAGACATGAAGCAAACTAATTACTGGCTGATTCACTAATTACCTCCAGAGAACGAGACGGAGAGAGAGAGCTGCTAAGTGAGCATCTCCCCTCCTGTCATGAAATAATGGGAGAGAAAAAGAACAGCAGCCTGACACAATGTGCTTCGTGACATCATAATGAGAAATGAACAAAGGCCCATTTGCCGTGCTTGTTTCTTAAACGAATGTTGCTGCATACACCTGTTGGTTTAAAAGTAGAACTAGTGTAAACACACATAAAAAGAACTACTTAATCACATTTCACAATGTGCTTCGTGACATCATAAAGAGAAATGATCAAAGGCCCATTTGCCGTGCTTTTTTCTTAAACGAATGTTGCCATAAGAACCTGTTGGTTTCAAACTAGAACTAGAGTAACACACAAAACAACTTCTTACGCACATTTTGTAATGTCTGTTTGCAATGTGCTTTGTCATGAGACATGAACAAAAGCCCATTTGTTGTGTTTTTCTTAAACGAATGTTGCCATATAAAGCTGTTGGTTTAAAACTAGAAATGGTGCAAACATAAACACAAAAAACTTCCTACACACATTTCACAATGCCTGTACTGCTCATATACTCACTGTTGATGTTAGTTGGTCATAAATATGGAACCTTGTCAGCCAACACAGACTCTGTGCATGTAGAATTCCACAGAATCTGAACTTGCCTATCATTGATAAAGTGGCTTTTTGATCAATTTAATGATAGTGTTTTGCACTTAGCTCCAAATTTGACCATGTTTACAATCTACTCCAAATAATTCCGCCAAATGTTTTCTGATTTTTCCCAAAATCAAAAAAAAAAAAAAAAAAAAAAAAGAAGTCCACCAGGCCCTACGTTACTAACAACCACCAGGTTGTGTTGTCACTAAATTGTTACAATGCAAATGACTGGTTCCGCAGAAAAGGATTATCAAGGGTCCTTACAGAACGTTTGCTGTCCCGACAACCACCACGCCCAAAGGTGATATTGTGGCTCCTGAGAGAGTAATGTCTATATTGATTTCCTCTCTAACTGCTAAGGAGGGAGAAACACAGTGAGAGAGAGAGACAGAGAGAGAGAGAGAGAGACAGAAAGAAAGATACAAGAATATGACAGAGGCAGAGATGTTGGAGGGGAGTGGTAATTACTTAGATAAAGAGACAGAGAGAGGGAGTGAATGAGAGAGCGACGGTGTGACAGAGAGTGAGAAAAGAGCAAGGGAAGGAGGGAATGCTGACACTAGCGGTGAGACAAAGATCTAGATAGAGGAGAGAAAGAGAGGCTCATTTGCAGTCTGTCTTTGTGGAGAGGGTCATGAGCTTTTGCACACGCTCAGAGCGTGCCTGTCTACATTAGCTAGCAGAGCGCGTAGCAACGGGGGCTAACTCTAGATCTCACACACGCTCCGCAACGGAGGGATGAAAGACACAGGTTAAGACCCTTAAATATCACTGGGATTTAGGTCTGAGAGAGCGAAACAGAGACAGAGAGAGACAGAGACAGAGAGAGAGAGAGAGAGAGAGAGAGAGAGAGAGAGAGAGAGAGAGAGAGAGAGAGAGAGAGAGAGAGAGTGAGTTAGTAGCAAAAACAAACGTTATGTTCATGGCAAAGTGTACTATTTTATACAGTCAATATTGCAAACATACAGTCAGGATCTCAAAATGAACTTTCTGCTACACTATATTTTGCCGTTTTGTTTCCTTGCATATTTGTGACAAAGTACAAGTCAAGGTCACTTACAACATATTATACAAGATAAGCCAGTATCCATCTCTCCATGAAACTCCACTCAGAAAAAGTCATGATGTGTTCCTTATATTATCATCTGGTGACTTATTACGTAAAGCGTAGAGGTTGACAGATTGATCAGTTTTGCCAAATTGATCAGTTTTGCTAATTATTCGGCACTAATTACCAATTGCTGGAACAATTGGCACTAATAACCAATTGCTGGAACAATCGGTTATTGACAAAATTCATACTGATAGTTTTCCGGGTTGCGTCTTTTGCTTGAGCGGCTGAGAAGGGTACGTTACACAGAACGAGAGCGGCCTCTAGAGGTGAAAAAAAACCTATCACTGTTGCCTCGTGGAGTTTGTTTTGACACATGAGACTGTGCGCAGAGCGGGACACTTCAGATACGGATTTAAAACAGACAATGAAACGGTATGTTATACAGTACACTACCATACGTGTTTTCATATAATTATAAAGTAATTAATTGTTAACTAGATTGCATTAGTGGAGAACAGCAGTATGTTTGCCGTCGAGGCTGAGAGAACGTTAACATTAGTAGTACCTCAAGCGGTTAAAACAATGTGACAAATACACACAAGCCTGACATGTTTAATGTCAAGATTGTTTCCATCTATTTGCATTAGTTTATATCCAGCTGGTCGCTTTAATGCATTCATCATGCAGCGAAGTTGCATATATAAAGCTAGTGTCATGACAAAGCAAACTGTATCATAGTTTGTATCAACAGAAACATATAGCCTAAACAAATCAGAAACACATTCAATTTCAGTTCTTTTTTCATTGTCAATATAGTGCATATTTTATTGTTTTGATTAGATAATCAAGTGTTCTAAAACAGAAGCAAATAAAGTGCGAGTATATACATACAATATACATACGTGTCCAATTTCAATGCTATTCCAATTGTAAAATTAACTAAGGTTAATAAAAGTATGGTTCATTGTTAATTTCAACATTTACGAATACATTCTTTACATTTTAAAGTTGTTTCTCTAAACATTAGTTAACGCACTGAACTAATATGAATGATGAAGGTATAATTAATATATTAATATTTTCATATTTAAAAAGTACAGTACATTTTCATGGTTCAGTACTGTTTTTTTATTTTTGTATAAAAAAAGTTAATTTTTTTTATGTTGCTTTCGAGGTCGACCTATAGAGGGTTTGCACCTTGTCACGATTTGGTTAGTTACCCGGATGCGCGGCCATATACTCGGATGTAAACAACAGCATGGATTGCACTGTTTATGTACAACTGAACACATTGTTACACTAATTTATGATGTCTAAACTACGGAAAAAAACACATGGAAGCTGCGAAATCATATAGAGAAGGACTTAGTAAGTAGGAAAGAGCGTGGAATTTTGACGAACTAAAGTTAATGTGGTAAAGATCCAAACGAGTTAGCTTCTCTAGCCCTTACCGCTATTCTTCCTTCTATTTCCTATCCCGACATAGGCTACGTTCAGATTGTCAGTCCAAAAAAAAGCACATGAAATCCGTTTCAAGCTACATCCATACGTGGTTTGAAATCCTATTAAAATCACATATCAGGAAATCCGCTTCAGTCTGAACGCTCTGATCGGATTTCGCGTGGTATCTGACTTTCTCACGCCGCGTAAAATGTAAACGTCAGACGTTGTTATAGGGAACATGGTGCAAGTCGCTGCCGACAAGCAGAAAATTATTATTTTTTAAACATTTTGAAACCGGCGCAGATAAAAGCGCGGAAAAAAAAGCTGTGCATACCAGCCTCCTACAGAGTCCAGCACGGCGGCTACACATTTCCATGTTGTAAAATTTAAATAAGACAACATCTCTATTGCAAATGCAAACCTCTCCATCAACGCAACATCATTGCCATATTGCCAAAGACCTGCATGAACACACAAATCAGATCTGAACAGGTGCGATACACAGTGGAGATCATTTTAGATCGGATTCCAATCGGTTACAAAGATCGGATTTGGACTGACAGTGTGAATGTAACCATAGTTAACTACTTTACGTCAACATTTTAGCCATAGTCAACACTTCATTTACACATGTGGCTAATGCTGTGCCTCTCTCAACCACAAACGCTTTCTTTCATCCGTTTTTTGCACTCTTCTCTTTAACTTTTGGCAGTCTATAGAACTCGAAATGTTTTTTCCCTGCGACCGATTAGTACAGACCAAACACGACCATTTTTCAGCAGCAATAATCAGCCAAATATGCAAGTCCATTCAGTTCAGTGGCGTTGTTTATGTTCAGTGCCTCCAAAATGGGCGACTTCCAGATTGATGACGTGTAGTGAAAATCCTCTATATGGGAAAGCACGTTTGAATTTAGCAGTTGATCATGTGATGCACTGACCGTTCTAATCACACCAGTGTGATCGTACGTGCGAAAGGGTTAAAGTAAATATTGTAAGTTAAAGGGATTCATCTGACAAAAAAAGTTTGGGAATCCCTGATGTAAATTATCTAACAAAATTGTACCTTTGATTTGAAATCTGCACATCAGCAGGAGTTACAATATTACCTAGACGTTGACCATGCTGCACAGTTTCTAGTAAAGTTAACAGCCATCTAGTAACCCATTAGCAAGTTTTATTTACTCACCTAAGCCAATTTTACTCACAATTGGCATTTGGCGAGTGTTCAATTTGGATACTGCATAAAGCAGCGGAAAAACCCTCTCACACACAAGAATACCAAAAGCATGCAAGCAACCATACACACATGAAATACCACCTGCAGTGAAATGAAGCTTTTAGTGCCAGTAGTAAAACTGACTCAGGGTTTTTCAGTAGCTAATGGTCATGAAAAAGACCAACTGCTTTCCTCCATTTCAATAAACACCTGAAGCCGTAGCCTGTGTATTGGCCAATTTGCAGCAACACTGCACCCGGTTGAAGAGTCGAAACTGCTTCAATTTGAATCGTCACTCTCTCCCAATGATGCACGTTAAGCTGTGAGTTTAGAGAACATTCACAATGTTAGGAACTATTCCTTCCCAGGATGTGCTAAACTACCTTCCAAAATAAACACTGGGATTGTCTGAATGATTAGTCGAATAGTCAGTCGTAAGGAAGCCTTGTGTCATTCAAAAGTTTATGGTTGGTAAGTTTAAAGTTAAAGTTTTTGAAAGAAGTGTGCTCCGGAGGTTCATTTATTTGATAAGTAAAAAAAAAAAAAAAAACAGTAACATTGTGCAATTTTCTATGAGATATTTTCAAATGTAATTTATTCCTGTGGTGTCATTCAGCAGTCATTACTCCAGTCATTTGTTACATGATCATTCAGAAATCATTTAATATGCTAATTTGCTGCTCAAGAAACATTTATGATGATCAAAGTTTAAAACAGTTGTGCTGCTAAAGATTTTTGTGGAAGCCTTGACATTTCTTTTGTCAGGATTTGATGAACAGAAAGTTCAGAAGAACTGCATTTATTCAAAACATACATCTTTGTAACACTGTAAATGTCTTACTGTTACTTTTGATCAATCTGATCAACAATGCATGCTTGCTAAATTAAAGAATTAACTTACTGACCCCAAACTGTTAAACAGTAGTGTAGTTTGGGATGGATTTCAGCATGCTAGCAGTCTATCAGTTACTGTTAGCATGCAAAAGCTCATTGTTAGAACATTCCAACTCTCATTGAGAAGTTACATCTTTAAATTCATCCAGTTAAATAATATTAAGCATTACAAATAGTAATAACCTATAGGTTGTTGGACGACCACTCATCAAGTCTGTCATCATGACCCATCCCAATATCCCTCTAAAACATCCAAGCAGCTTTTTCAAGTTCACAGTTGAACAGTTTTAACTACATAAAGTGTTACATAAGGCCCGTTTTAGTTGTCTAGCTTAACACAATCAGCAATGAGACGATATGTAACATGAGAATAAGATGGCCACAAGCTTTCTCCTCTCTTGAAAAACTAAAAAGCTGTTAAAGGAACACAGATATGATTGGTTCAAACTCAGGATAATGCATGTTCAAGCCTGAACTTGTCGAGTCAAACAAGCAGAAAACCTCCTGTGTAAAAGTGGATGTTTGATGGGACGCTCAACTACATCTAAAAGAAATGAGTAACGCATTTACAAATCACAGAACGAAATGCAGTACCAGGCTAAATATAATTAGTAAAAAGTCATTCAGGAAAGGCTGTTAGATACACACACCAACAGAGTTGTGCATGAATTCCCAGGTGAGTCTGAAGATATGACCATGGCTATTTTTGTCTCATCTATAAAAAAAATAAGGAAAGAAACGGAAAAGGAGGAACGGAAACGACTCTAAATATAGTTCAATGCTACATTCCAGAAGAGAATAATACTCTTTCCTGCAGTTTGACCAAAGATTGAAAGAACAAAAAGAAAGAAATATGTAAGTGCTAACACTCAAGTAATGACCTTAAGAATCACACAAAAACATGATATTCATTATTTCAAAGGCCTGACTAGCCAACAACATTTTCATTTTGAACATCTATTTTGAGTAAATGCAGCATACTTCCACCTCGTCACCTCAACAAATTGCTAAAGAAAGGAAAATATTTGACAAAGAATTATGACAATTTCAAAGAATGGCACTAATCATTCTCTTCACAAACCCTCTTCCAGAAGTGATGGGGAGGGATGGGGAGAGAGAGAGAGAGAGAGAGAGAGAGAGAGAGAGAGAGAGAGAGAGAGAGAGAGAGAGAGAGAGAGAGAGAGAGAGAGAGAGAGAGAGAGAGAGAGAGAGAGAGAGAGAGAGAGAGAGAGAGAGAGAGAGAGAGATATATGTTTACACAATATTATTTCTGAGAACTATTTAAAACCAAGTTGGTCACAAACAACAGATTCCTCAAAACACACACGCGTACAAGTAACATTTAGGTTAAAAAATAAAAACTCTGATATATATTTTATAGTGAAGAGGGACACTCATATTTAAGAGAACCAGTTTTTATCCACAGAAAATTAATTGGATTCTGAAAAGTGTGCATTACATACTAGAATAGATTAGGTGGTAGGAGGGGAGCCGAAAAGTTTCAGGGGTAAAGCATGCCATTACACCATTTAATTTGGGATACTGTGTCGCTTTGGATGAAACTGTACGCTAAATGCATAAATGAAACGTGAGTAAAAAGGTCAATTTTGATTTCATTTTGAATAAATACAAATTATCTTTACAAAATGTCCTGCATTAGTACTTCAGTGCAACTCAGGTTTTTCTTCAGGTGATTACTTATGCATTAGTACAGCTGTAAGTTGTGAGATGTAGAGATTTGAGTTATAATCAGGCCCGACATATTTGACCAAATCCATTCTGCAGATGTTCCCCTAAAATCTGTGCAGAACATGTGACGAATGTCCACAGGCCATCACCAAGTAATTTTGGTTTACTTGCAGCAAGTGTACAGTAAGCAGCTCGACCTTTTACTTGCAAGAGACGAAAGAGGGAGAGACAAGATAAGGTAAGAGCTTTTTCTGCCAGTTCAGCAGGAACTGTTTGTGCTATTCCAATCCAAGGGTGACATGTGGGAAGGGAGGGCAGACATAATCAAACGCTCAAGAGCAGAGAAGCACAGAGAGATGAGATGAAGATGGACCATTCAGCCCAATCACACCCCAAGACTGACGAGCAAATCCATCTAGCTTAATAGCAGGCATCAGAAAGAAAGACAGGAAGTGGCGTGGAGAACACATGAGAGAGAGATAGAGAGAGAAAGATAGGAGCACAGGTCAGCAGGAAAAGAGAAGGTTTGCTGACTTGACAGATTCCCTCCCACGCTTTATTAGGACATCTATACCGCACTGTCACAAAAGAGAAGGCAGGACAACTCCTATTCTGTCCCGTTCAAAGCAAGATATTTGTAATCGAACATTAAAATGGGGCTGCCACAACATAAAATTTCTGTTTGTCACAGATCAGCTAATTTTTTTTCATGTTCTGGTTAATAGCCAATAAGTGGTTGATATTAAAACTATCTACATATTTATTATAAATATATTTTAATAAATAAATTACACTAGTAGTAAAATTGCAACAAGTAAATTGACACTGATTTTGAGATTTTCTAAAAAGTATAATCTATAAAAGATTACAGTTAAGTGCTAGATAATAGCAAAGGAAATCTAAATCTACACTACTGTTCAAAAGTTTGGGGTCAGCAATTGTTTTTTTTCAGGGTTCCTACACGTTCCATTTCAAAATTCCATACTTTTCCCAGACCATATTTAACTATTATAATTAATTATTTAATTATTATATTTGGTATAGAGTACAATCATCTGTAAACTTTTTTTTTATTTTGAAGTTTTTTCCCCCATTTGTTTTCACAAAGTGATAACATGCACATGTGCTAACATGATGAGAAAAAACTAAAATGCTTTATAACCTGCATATATTTATTTCTGACTCATCGGTTTGATGCATGGCCACCAAAATCAAAGTACAGTCTGAATTAGATGATCGTTTGCTCTTTTATCTGTCCTGGTTTGAGCAGTACATGCACATTCGTTTAGTGAAGTTCAAAAGAGTCCTGCTTAAAGGCAATTAGCAGTTTTGCACAGATGACTAAACTACATACATACATACATGCATACGTGCATGCATACATGCATACATAAAATTTTTTTTATTATATATTTTTTGAAAACTGCATAGGGGAAGTAAACCAAAATTTTTTTCCATACAGTTTTCTTTTTCTATACTGCGAAATTAATACTTTTTATTCTGCAAGGATGCATTAGATTGATCAAAAGTGACAGTTGAGTTTTACATTAATACAAACCAACTCTATTTCAAATAAATTCTGTTCTTTTGCAATTACCATTCATCAAAGAAACCTGATATATCATGGTTTCCACAAAAATATTAAGCAGCACAAGGGTTTTCAACATTAATGAAAAAAGAAATGCAAGATGGTACATTAAAAAAAAAATGTTTCTTGAGCTTCAAATCAGCATATTAGAATGATTTCTGAAGGACATTGTGACACTGAAACCAGGAGTAACTGTCACAGCAAATGTTAAAGATAAACAGGAAAAAACCCAGCAACAATTTTGCCCACTGTGGTACTTATATATTGTGCATTCTTAAACGAAAACACTGTAAAATGCGTTGTTTCACTCGTGTAGAGCACCCTTATCTACAGATGTGACTTCCACACCAAGGTCAGATGTCTCAAATAGCATTAAGGAACCAACGTGTCAACAAACAATGTCCAAATCGGTTTACTGTACACAGAAGGAAATACACCTCTTTAAGAGTAAGGACTGTGTATTTCCAAATGACTTTTATAGCTTATAGCCTGTGTGTGTTCTTGAACCTCCAGAGAGGAGAGATCTGTGTGAGTTTCAGTGATGTTATGCAACATATGAAAATCTCTGATGGGTGGGTCAATCTAACCCAAATGTGTTATTATTCCAGATTCACCAGAACAATCCACAATGATCCAGATCAGTAAATGAGGGCCGCAAGTTCAGAAATCATCCACAAACACTCCAATACAGAACAAACAGAACTGAACGAAGTGGAAGAGAAGACGATGGGAAATAAAAGCATGCAACAAGCTGAAAACAACAGAGATAAGGCATAGAAAACATGCCGAGGGCATAAGGAAGGTAGAGTCTGATGATGAACAGAGAGAGAGAGAGAGAGAGAGAGAGAGAGAGAGAGAGAGAGAGAGAGAGAGAGAGAGAGAGAGAGAGAGAGAGAGAGAGAGAGTGTCACTACTGCCAGATTAGTGTCTGACGTAACATTATCACACTGCTGATAGGAGCAAGAGCTGGAAAGAGCAACCATTAGGGAGGAAGAAAAAGAGTGAAGGAGGGACAAAAGAGTGAAGGAGGGACAAGAGAGGAAGGAGGGGGAGAAGGATGGAAGACTTTATGGTTGGAACAAGACGGACCTTTTATACCACTCACTGAAAAAAAAGAACGAGAGAAAGAAAAAGACAGAACTGGCTAAAAAGGAAGGGCAATGAACAAGGGATGGAATACTGTGAGAGCAAGAAAAAATAAAGAGTGAACAAGCTAAAAAAAGTGGGAGGAAGATAAGACTGAGAGGAGCCTACTAACCAGAGTAGAGAGGGAAAATACAATGAAACAAAGAAACAAGAGACAAAAAGGAGAGATTATGGCCATTTTGGCCATAATATATTGGGTTTGGTTTATTCCTTTTATGAGCTACCCTTTGAACCAAGAAACTTCATAAATACTGACATGCTTGTGTTGCGATTTAAGGACGCATAAAAAAAAAAAAAAAAAAAAAGGTATACCAGACTTATATTCTGTATTAAAATCTATATTAAAATATATTCTGGTCAATATCAGGCAATTAAACAAAACATACAGTGCTTAAGTAAACAATTGCTTAGCGTTTATTGATAGTTAGTTTACGTTTATAGCTTTCCTGTATCTTAAACAGTAGAGTGTGGCGCTAACAACGCAAAGGCCATGGGTTCGAAGAACTGAAAAAGCAAGAACTGATAAAAATCTGTAACTGGAATACCTCTTCAGATAAAATGAGGGTGTAAACCTTCTCTAATTTCATCATACAGGGTGGAAAGTGGATGAGACTAATAACACAAAACATTACAGATATTATAATGTCCATTGCTAAAACGTGCTGTTCTGTTTTTTTTTTCCCCACCAAAATGATGTCACTTCCTGGAGGATAATGTGATTAAGGAACTACCTTGGATTAATTAAGAAATGAAGAGATATAACAAAGGAATAACAGGGTAGAGCAAAGGGATAGTTCACCCAAAAATGAAAATTATGTCATCATATATTCACCCTAATGGTGTTCCAAACCTGTATGACTTTCTTTTGCAGAACACTTTTTTGACTACCATTGTAAGGACAAAACACATTTCTCAAAATATCTTTTATGTTTCACAGAAGAAACAAAGTCGGTCACACTTTAGATTAGGGTCCAATTCTCACTATTAACTACAACCTTTTCCTCAAAAAAATCTTAATTACAGCTTATTAATAGTTAGTAAGGAAGTTGTTAAAGTTTAGATATTGGGTAGGATTAAGGGATGAAGAATATGGTTATGCAGAATAAGGCATTAATATGTGGATAATAAGTACTAATAAACAGCCGATAAGCAACTAGTTAATAGTGAGAATTTGACCCTAAACTAAAGTGTTACCAGAAAGTCATACAGTTTTGGAACAACATGAGGGCGATTAAATGACATAATTTACATGTTTGGGTGAACTATCCCTTTATTAATATGGACAAAGAAAAATCCTATAAACTGATTAAGCAAAAGCAATATTCCCAACAAAACACAGATTGAATTCATACCAACTGCAAACCATCACGAAGTTTAAATGAACCTCTTTTATTTCTCTTATATTTCCACAGCAAACATCCACACACAGCCTTAACAAAGACTCCTGCTCAAGTCATAAACCTGAAACCATCTTCTCTCACTGATGTTCTCTCCTTAGCACACACAGACACCAGACATCAGAGGGGCTGCGAGGATGCCAGGCATTCCTGAGGCAGAGGCAGAGTCAGCGCGAGGGCCGAGCTTTAAGGGAGGATCATCTTCGCCTCTCACCTCCTCACTGCTAGAATGCAAATCCATAACCTCTGCGCGTTTCTTTCGATGGAGAAACAGGAAAACTGCAGAGTGCTTGATTATCCACTGAGTCGTGGTACATGAAGCACAGCACTCAGCTTGGTCTGATTTACTCTATAATCTGATAAACTCAGGTGGTGTGAGGCAATAGATACTGAGACTTTCATAATAAAGAGGCCTTCCAATCAAATATGGAGATTAGGTACTGGTGGAGGAAGCAAAGATATAGTTGAGGGTCATGGGACACTGAAAATCTTAAACATGGGCGTTTCCTCCGAGGAGGCAAGGGATGGAGTGTCTCCTCAAAAAAACTGAATGAGAAAATAATCGATATTACGAAAATGAAACAAATATTACAAAATGTGACATTAAAAAGTGTAAAAGTCACTCGATTTTATAAAGTAACACTGTCCAACAGAGACACCCGCAGGTAAAGTTACCGAGGGAGGCTTGCCTCCCCTGAGCCCATTGACATTCAACAGATCCCCTAAATCGTGCGCTGGGTTTGGTGTGGGGTAATTGAGAATGAATGGGGAAAGTCACGTGAGAGGTTAATCCATCGCACTATGATTGGATGTGATTGGTTATGGTTGGTTTGTACGATAAATTCCATCTCTTGATTTTGTGCACGTTCTCGAATCGGCCTGAATGAAGACAATGATGGGAAGACTAATTAAAAAGTTAGTAAACAACTCAAGCACTTAAATATCACTGCTTTATGTCACGAACTCTGCATTCAATGGATTACTTTAAAGCAAACAGCTTTACAATTTTCAACACGAAAAAACAGTGTCAGTATCACTTTCAATTAGAACTACAATTTATATTTCAACTATAAAGCAGCACTCTAGTGTGTTCATGTTTGCGTCTGACCTTGACGGACTGAAGAAGATTTCTAGATTTCAGAGAAGAATTCATTGTCAAAGAAGGCAGAGCCTCAGAGCTAACTGTCATGGACCGATGGTAGTACGAAGGTGTTTCCTAGCTGGAGATGCTTTGGCAAGCTGTTTAGAACTCCCAAAACAAACTTCGTTTTGTTCTGATTTTGTTTGAAATGACGTAAGACCAGTTAATTCGTAATTTTTTTTTACTTGCAGTGTATTTGGGCTTTAAATGTCTCCTATAATGCACACATTTGCTGGAGATGGTTTGTTTGTGTTTGTGTGTTTCAGGATGGCTACTGATCAAGGCCTTCACTTCAGTTTATGACAAAGTGTATGAAATAGATGCAAAATGCGTCTGTGTCTGAGTTAAAAATCACAAAATATGATTCGTAAGAGGATGCAACTTTACTGCTGCTTCTTATATGAATGCTTTAATTTTGCAAAGCTAAAATGAAAGTAGTCCATTAAAATACGTTATTGCAATATACAGCCAAAAATAGAGCCTTTTCAACTAGTTTAGGACAAACCATCTCGTCTTGGCAAATGTGTTTCCATTTGCCACTCACTGTCATGTTTGAAGCAGTCTGGTGTCTCCATATCCAACGTTAGCTCTAATGGTGTCGATGAAGCAATAGAGTCTCCTTCCCTTTCATCCACTCTGATTTATGACCAGAGCTACCAAGATTGCCTTTAACAGCCCCGACAACGCAAGGTCTCGCCTCACAAAGACCCGTGCAAACACACACCATCATGCACTTCTTCTCGTCAAGGTTAAAACGGACAAAAACAAATAAATGATCACATCACGACCAATGCCTCAACTGAGTGCGGACTATAAAATAATGGGTAAGGGCTAGGGACACTAATGAGGCTGTGGAGGTGAAGGTGTTTATGGCTGAAACAAATGAAACCGTAGCGGAAGGCGGCCGGTTGGGGCCTCAATCATGCGCCACAGACGCTGCCAGCGGCAGGTAGGTTCACTAAGAGAGGCAGCAAATTCCCTCCCCCTGACAGTGAAACCGAAGCCGTTCGCACCGGTGATAAATGGCTCTCTTCGCAGCAGGGTCGTCCTCGCGGGAACGCCAGGTTTTTGTCTTTTGACTCCTCCCGGGGTCCGCAGGCCATGACGTTGCCAAATGAGATCCGGTTTAGAATTCCTGCATGCCCTCTGTGCCTCCTATTTTAGAATCCTTACAGCCGCAGCGGGCACAAAGATGGCGTTCTTCATGGCAAGCTGCAAATCTCAAGTGAGTGATTGAGGGGAAAAAATGGGGGTTTGAAATGGTCTCTTGTTAAAATGGTGAGGAAAGAAAGATCATGGTTGACTGAACATGGCAGATGACATATGAGCAGCAAAAAATAAATAAAAAGAACCCCTTGAGAACGGGCTAAAATCGGGATTCAATGTTCTTACAATAAATCTGACTTTGGAAACGTCAGCAAATATAGCTTAGGTCTTAAGTCACACTGAGGGCAAACGTCATTTAGGGTCCAAAAAAAATCTGCCAATGAAGCTGGTGCTTGCAAATTATCCATAACATGTTAAACTTAGATTAACAACTAAAATCTTAAAAGACAAAAACAAATAAATTAAATTAAAATTAAATCTAAAAGGCAGAGACCACAATCTAAACTCACTATGAGAAGAAGCTGTATTGTTTCTCTCTATTGATTTGGACCAACTTCTCTAGAAAGTGTAGCTTCCTTCCATGTATGCAGTACCCATCGCCTGATTTAGCCCTCCCACCAGCTTACAGGGATACACACACAAACAAACACACACACACACACACACACACACGTACATCCCAGTTCATAGGCAGGGCTTAGCAGCGTGGAGGGACAATTTCAAGCCTAGTCACTCCGCAGTGACCCCAAACCAGAGACTGCCACTGGATTAGACATTCACTCGCGCTCACACACCCCTCAAATGCCACTTTACAATCTGTAGCATTGTTCATCGCTCTTTAATTCTTTCTTAATCTCTTTTTCTTCTTCATATGGGTCTTCAAAACTCAAAACTGTGCCCTTCAAAACTACTTCAATACTGAACACTAACACTTTTTTATACCCAATACTGACTAAAAGATGTTTTTTTTATTACTGCCTTCAAACTATTCTTTTTTTTGTGTTTATATTACACTCATGTTTACATTACATTAACATTTTGTTACTACAAAGTGTCTGGTCTGAAAAACTTCAACTAATTCCATTATTTTATTGTCTTTTATCAAATCTTCAGGCATGACCAGTCTAATTCACATATGCTTTTACTCAATGATTAGAAACATGCTGAATGAGTGAATTGAGGTACTTTTTAAATGTGGTTGGTTAAAAATTCAGATTTTTATCTCATATAAAGCATATAAAGAATGTCTGATTAATTTCAGTGAATTGGTTTGCTCAGACCATTATTAAAAATACATCCGTTCAATAAAACGATTCACATATTCCTTTAAGTTCTGTCATGCCATTGTACGTCATCTCTATAATATCATTGCAGCGGTACTCATGCAAATATTTATCAGAACAATTTAACAAATTAATGTTATATTTAGTTAAATGCTTCTGTTTTTCACTGTGACAATTTTTATGATGTTTTCCAGTCTCATTGATGGTGCATCAATATGTTCAGTATGTGCATTTGTACTGTCACCATAAAAGAGATTATAAATTATTGTTTGCTATTGTGTAGTTATCTGTGACAAAAAATTAAAGTGTAGCCTGACTGTAACTGAACTCTGTAACTGCAACTTAAGCCACAAGGTACTCATAATTTCAAAGTAACACTGCCTATGTACAAGCTGCAACACTTACCATTTTTCTTGGGAATTTATCACATTACTCAAAGCTACTCAAGGATCAGAACGCTGCTGAAATGTAAAGGAGGGCGAACTCCGGACCTGGAATTGGTATCCAGTTTCTCTATTCACCTTTTTCCCCTCCCTCCCTTTCAATGTGGCGTAACAAACCCATACGGACCATGTCCAGCATCTTGACATTCCCCCAGCGTGCGACTCACTCATCGCATAACACCACTGTCCCATCTCTTCCTTTCAGTCTCCCTTCCTTTACTTTCTTCACCTCTCTGTGTTATCGCTACCCTTTGGAGAGCTATCTCACTCCCCTTTGCCTTCCTTATCGGTCCGCTCCAGCCCACCACACACACAGGCAAACAAAGAGCTCCATCAGCCCTGGGAAGAGGTGTCGAAGGGGGGCAGCGCAGCAGGGGCTGGGCTGGAAGGGGGGAGTGGGGTAAAACGGGGTTATTTTATTACAGGCTAAAGAGACTGATATGCTGGTTATGGTTGTTACCGATGGAGGGAAAGAGACAGAGGAAGAGAGGGGAAACAGACACAGGGTTATGCTCTTTGTGTGTCTGTCCATGTTTGTGAGAGCTGTTGAAATGACACCATCGGTGCAGTGGGCGGCAGTGGTTTCTGATAGATGGCTAGACAAGAGGATGGGGGTTGGAAATATCACTGTTCTTTCCTCTCTTATCTGGTGACGCAAAACACAGTGACGTGCAAAATAATTTGGCTAATTCATAACAGTGACAGTTTTTGAATTTGTCATGGCATATTTTTCACACTGGGATAATAAGTTTAATGCACGGATGAATTACATCTGTTTACACAAAGACACCCGTGTTGTTACACACCTGATAATTTGTGATAATGCCATGTACTGCATTGCTAAATGCAAATTAAAAAGTTAACTGCTAGCTGCTGATTAAAGAACAAATAATAAATAGATACAATATATTAGCACACATTAGGAGTGATACAATATTAATAAGAGACAAATATTAGCATATACATCAGGATTGTCACTGCCTGTGACACTACAAAACAATATTTTGTCAGGCAACCTAAAAAGTGCTTTATGTAACATCTAAATTAACCAGAATGCATTCAAGTCAAAAATATTTTTCAAAAAAAGTTCACTACCAATAATAATGATAATAATTCATTATTATATCTTACCTGATCCTTAGCATTTACTTTTTTGTTAGTATATATTATTATTGCTGTTGTTATTATTAATAATAAAACAATACACTGTTAACTTAATAAAAAGTAAACATTTTCCAGATTTTAATAATTTTTTTTGGCTTTAGTACAACTAAAAAACGTCAGGGGACTTTTTATGCGTTTTGGCCGTTCATTTACACAACAACAGCGTTTTTGGGAGCTGAAATTGCAAACATTTGAAAACAGGTTTCTAAGTGCAAGTTTTTGAAAACTATGGTGAAGTGTTCAATCTACAGGCGCGTAGCGTTTATTTACGAAGTGACATCGCCAACTACTGACCTGGAAGCATAACACAGCATTTTTGTGGATTTGTGAGAGCGAGGAAAGTTTTGACAACGTTGTCACAAGGAATTTTTTTTCCATTTCTAGTACATCATTTTCATGTAAAAGTGCCATCAGTTATTTAATTCTGAAAACAATAAGTCATTTTTATAATACTTACACTCACTACTTTTCCAGACACACAATAAAGAGGATTGTGTAGATCGGGGTGCCTAATCCTGTTCCTGGAGATCTAACTACCTGCAAAGTTCAGCTTTAACCCTGATCAAACACACCTGAACCAGCTAATTAAGATCTTCAGGAGCAGTTGATGATTACAGACAGGTGTGTTTGATCAGGGTTGGAACTGAACTCTCTCTAGAGCCCCTTTCACACAGAGATTCCGGAAAATACACGGATAAAGTGACCCGGGATTTGACCTGGGTTCGCTTGACTTCGGTTCATTCACACTGCCAGTGATTTTCCGGATAATGTCTCAACAGCGTCTATAGTTTGCTTATGAGCTGCGATTTCTCTCTCGAGAAACCACGCGTGCGCATTTTTTTCTCTGATTTGATCATAAACTAGCGCATTACGTACCGTTTCACTAGCCTGCTTTCACTTCACTTCAGCATCATCATTACGACATGGCATTGGTTACGGCTTTTGTTCACACAGCGCGCGTTCTGGGACTGATCCCGGCAATGTTACTAGGTCCCCAACCCGGCATCAATCCCGGGTCGTGTTTGCATTCACACAGAAGGCGTTCTGGCAATTTCCCGGGATCAACGCCCTGTTTGAAAGGGGCTTAGGTAAGTGGGTCTCCAGGAACAGAATTGGCCCTTGTGTAGATAAAACGGTTTAGCCTTCATGTTTGAATAAAGTGGTCCATTTAAAAGAAAATCATCATATTTGGGGATCCTTGGTTCATGAAAAGCTTAGCTATAAATTATGATATAAAAAGAAGTATTCCTCAGTATTGATATGTTCTATTCTTCGTCGGCACACACCCAAGACAGAAGAAAAAGAAACAGTCGTATATCTCCCATCTCAACTCTCCATCTCCCACACACAGACTTTACCTGCAGTATTCTCCTCTCTCACTCCCTCCGTTTCAATGGAAATGGGCAGAAACGATCCATTACCACTAATGAATTGATTCAATTGGGCATAATAGAGTCATTTATCTATCAGAGAAAAGCCAATTCATGTTGAGAGAAAAAAAAGTGAACGAGGGGGGAAGAGGAAGAGAAATAGTGGTAAGGAGGGGGAAATGGGGTGCGCTTGAGGATCGCTCTCATCTTTGGTAACTAGGCCAGGGTGCTGAAGCTTTGCCATAACATGCCACAAAGTTGAGTAGTGCATACACACACACAGTAAGTGAATGATTCAATTCCGCCTTGAAGCAGAGGGGTCTGTGATAGGCAGAGCAGCGCGTTTCGCAGGAGGGAGATGGAGGGAGCAGGAACCAAATTGAAAGTTAGTGTGCAAAGTGAATTATCTCTGGCTTCGTTGAGCTCCACTGGCTAGGAGGTGAGAGCGTGTGTGTGTGTGTGTGTGTGCGCAGGTGAAAGTCAGGCAGCTTGGGAAATAATGATATTATATGACTGCACAGCCAGGCAGAAAAAGCCACATACAGACACACACAAGCAAATCAGACCACAGTGAACGCTACTTTTTGTAGCGGCCATGGTTCTGCAAAAAAAATGTCTAATTCATTTTCTCAATGAAAAAAAAAAAAAAAACATTAATAAAGACCTCCAAGAAATTAAAATGATTGAGCCTTAAGATGAATCAGAAGATAACAATATGTAAATCGTAAAAAATTAAACTGTAAAAGACAAAAAGTAACTGACTATGTGCTAAATTATTTTATGAGGAAATGAACTACAATCCAATGAAGCACTGCAAATAAACTGTTGACTTTTGGCCATTGATCCACATTTTCAAAATCTGACGTTGGCTTGAATTGATACGGTAATACCGATAACATTATTAATATTAACTGTGTTTTTACATTGCTTTAGATGCCTTGGAAGCTGAAACTCGCGATTATGTGAAGGGGCGTTACATTTCCAACACATACTTGGTCAAATCATAGCGCACTAGGTCAGCTGGCCAATCAGAGCACTCTGGGCTCATAGAGTGGCTGCAATAATGTACAGTATGTGATATATGTGTTTTTGAGCATTAAAGCATGTTAACCTATTGTATTACACCCAATAAACAAAATAATGAACTGTTAAAATAGCATCATATGACTCCTTGTGCCAGGAACACACTTCTGAAACATTCTAAGACTGAACTGAACACAATTACAGACTGTTTTCAACGATTGCAGCAGATTTTAAACACCAACTGAAAGCAACGGTCTCTGACTCGGCGCGTTTGGGCATGATCAGTCGTAAGTATCAAATAACATTCATAATCGGCCTTACAGTCGTTAAGTGTGTCCCCAGCTTTAGACACTGACTCGACTACATCAGTGTAATTCTTCATTGGAAATTCGGTTATTACACACTTTTTTTCCCCCCAAGTGAATCTGATATCACACTGACTTTTCTCTTCTATAGAAGCATATACTATTTCTTAATATCGACGCTCAAGTAGGACTGTCTTTAAATGTTTACATGTTATTGTTAAAGAAGCATTTCTCTATGGTTAAAATGAATTGGATTTTTACTTCCAGAACCCAAATTACTCTTCTCATGTGATCTTATTCGTACTTCTGGTTCTTCATCAGGGGCTGTAAGTCAATTTCAGGCCAGATATAGACAGTGAATTAGACAACTCCCAACCCTTAAATCAAACACCAAAACCCGTCCCAAAACATGTCAGCCAGCCTGATGTCTGCAAATCGAATATGCACAATGACTGACAGGCAGAGAGTGTTTATGTTTTTTTTTGCCATTTATCTGTCAGGAAGAGACATTTTATGTGTGGTATTCCAAAATAATTGCTTGCAGCACTGCAATACCTAAATACTTTAGGCGGAAGCTACTTCGACACTTGTACACTGAACACTAGCTGTGATTAAACCCCAAAGAAGGAAGTACATGCATCTAGAAAAGAAGAACAAGTCTACTGCATGACTTGTTTCAAACTCTTCAGTACAACTGCCTGCTTGCCTTTCATTGTAAGTGCAAGTTGCAGACAATCTTCCGATTATTTTTACAATTCTATTGACAATTAAGTGACAAGTAAAATGTCCCGTGGTAATCGCTAACATGCACAGATAATGCCAACAGATCTTATGTTATATTTAACCTAAAATACTTATTTAATGCACCTTTAGGAATTCATAATTTCATTTGACCCCTATGGGTCTGTGAAAATACTGCAAGGGCTCTGTGGAGAAGAAATAAGAATTTACTTCAAATATAACATTTTGAATTATTGGAAACAACATTATCTGTTGAGCTTAATACAAAGTGATAATGTTAGTTAATGAAACTATAACAGGTAAATCAAGGGTTTATGAGGTGCATAAGATTTTGGTGGCGGTTTCTAGGTCAGTAAAGGTTGAGAACACCTGATTTAGGTTACGTTTAGTTGGCAAATTCACAATTTATAAAGACAAGAACCTAATAACCCTTATATAATGCAGTTATTTTTTAGCTTTTCAGGCCAAATATAACTGTCACCACCAAATTAAAATCATGAAACATGACTCTTCAACATGTAACAAAACAGAAAGATACTCTGTAATGTACCTACATTAAACAATAAGATCCAAACGCCCACATCTGCTGAAGCAGAAAGCTCACATGGAGTATACACTTTCACAGTGTCAGTCAAACCCTTCCCTATATTACGTCTCATTCGTTTAGACAAACATAGTGCGGCCAACAGATAAAGCCCCAAACTCCACATCGTCAGCCTGAAGAATCCTTATCACCACCAGGGGGACAATGGGTCCTCTCTGATAGGTGACTGCTGCAGTGCCTGATAGGAAAGCTGTCTTCCATCAAACTGTCCATAAATGTGATAAAATGCCCTAACAACAGTGATGCCAGCACCATTAGTATCGAGTAACCCATGGTAACGGGATGGAAAAGGTGGGAGGAAAAAACTAATGTGGGTCAGGGGAACTAGCTGGCTTCACTCAACGCGTTTGCCATCAATTGCATCAATATAGAAACACATCAAGGGTCCTGGACTGTAACATGGGTTCCTAGAGGTGAAAAGGCAGGATACAGTATGTACTCCTGAAGAGTGTTCAAACACTCGTGTAGGAGTATAAAGGTATTTGTTTCATGTCCAAACAGTGAGTGAAAGGGCTGCTGGAGTTTGGTCACTGCAGCATTCCCAGTGTCCTGTAATAAGAGAGCTAAAGCAGCCACTCCTACCAAATAACTCATAGGCCTCTCTCTCGCTCGCTCTCTCTCGCTCTCTGAGTCCACAGGCAGTGGAGAGTGGGTGGCAAACACAGTGTGCAGTGCTCCTCAGGTTGCAAACAGAAAGAAAGAATGAGAGCAACAAAGAGAGGTAAAAGTCAGAAATATAAAACGACAGAAAAACAAAAAGGATACAGTAAAGGATGCAGAGAGATTTCATGATATTTGGAGTGCAGGGTGCATATAAAAGCGGTGTGGACATTAAAATATTAAGCCTGTTGTCAGAAAAGCACTGAAAGTTGTTTTATATTTATCTAACTGATATTTAACCAGTGTCAAACTGTTAGAAATCATTCAATCATTTGTCAATTCATACTTTTCCGTGCAATAATTCTATACATCCATCCATAAAAACAATGATACTCATCCATCCATCTCTCCCTCTCGTTATCCGAGTATTAACCGTTAACTGATAAAATTATAATATTGAATTGGCATGAAATAAAATAAATTTGACGAGTGTCTGTGACCCATTAAAAATACAAAAAAAAAAATAAAAATTCACAGGTTTATATAAACGTGCAAACAGCAGCATACAGAACAAAAGAACCTGGATTCACATCACATTTTCACTCACCTGCAGCATTTCTGACAGTGACAACAGAGAAAAACATAAAATAGCCCTACACTAAATATATTTTTTAACTTAAATAATTCACAAATTAAGATGACAAAAAGAAAACACTGAATCCGTTTGAAGCTTTGAAAAACCGGCAATTTGTTAAACCGGCAATTTGTTTTGCCTACCTCAATCCACACCATGTCTAGTTTTTATTTACATGATGTGGGGTTAGTCTGGAGCGCAGCCTGTTAACAGTTAGAGCCGCGGCAGAAAACAGCCTCTCCGATGGCACAGATATCCCGGGAATACAGAGATAACGTCTCGCTAGAGTGGCCAGCTTCGGGAATCGCCTTTCATTTGCTTGTGAATGTTTGCTTCCCCAGTGATATTGCATTGTACTTGTAGGCTACTACTGCTGTATTTTAATACCACGTAGCATATTTTGCAAGTATATTTGTCGCCCTTTCTGTCGAAATGGTCCCACACAGTAGGCCTACTTCTTTTCGCTCGCTTCATTTTGCTTGCTCAGCGAAATATGTCTGTAGGCACGTGTGGTTGCGCGTGTCGACGCGCCCCGTGAGTTAACAAATATAGGCTATATAGTATTTTTTTATAGTATTTAACCATACAGCAAACTAAAAAAAAAAAAAAACATTAAAATAAAAAAACCTTTTAACCCGTTTAACTGGTAGTATTAATCGGTTAAAATTTTTACTTTCGGTTAAAGGTTAAACGGTCAATATGAGCATCCCTATATATATATATATATATATATACACACACACACACTGTATATAAATAAATAAGAAAGATAGTTCTATATTAGTAATACAGATAAATATAAACAATATACAAACAATATAGTATATACACTATAATACACTACATTTTTAATAAATAGAAATAAATAGATATGTACACTAGTGTTCAAATTTTCAATTTTAAAATATTTTCTTTAAACAAGTCTCTTATGCTCACCAGGACTTTTATTTGATGAAAATTAAAACCGTAGTGTGTATAAACGTAATTGTGAAATATTATTACAATTTAAAATAATTATCTTTTAAATTCATTTTAAAATGTAATTTATTGCTTTATTTCAGTAACCATTATTTCAGTCTTCAGTGTCACATGATCGTTCAGAAATCATTCTATAATGCCGATTTGGTGCTCAAGAAACACTTGTGTAGTTTTGTAGAAAATGTAACATTATAAATGTCTTAAACCATGATAGTTGTCTTAACTTTCACTTTTGTTTAATTTAATCCTTGCTAAATAAAAGCATGCATTTAAAAAAAAAATCTTAAATGACCCTAAACTTTTGAATACTATTTTATTATTCAATAAACTTGAATACTTGAATAGAGTACTATTAAATACTGTGATAAGAACAGTAATACACTTTAGAAATAATAATGGCAACAAGTGCCTGTCCAAACACACAGATATATGTACACATAATAGTTCATACATAAACAGACTCTAATCATTAGTTAACTCTTGGTGTTGACAGATTTTATCTATCATCGCTCTCTCTATGTGTTTTAAATCACAGACACATATAAATGTCACACACACGCTTTACGTTCAACCCGGAAATACACTAGATCTGTGTGTCAACAAGAGTGACCTAGACTGTATCTAAAACCAAGAGCAGCTGCCCAGTCAGTCAATGATTCACAGACAGCGCTGCCATATGACTGCCAATATAACATGATGTTTGACTATTTTTAACTTTCCAGACTCCCAGAAGCTAAGACATTTTAACAAAACTGGATTAAAAATGCCATTTTTATTTCCAAGATGATAACGCAACATACTGTTTTACTTACTTTTTTTTTTTTTAAAAACAGTAAAGTGTACACTGTAAGCTTAGTGAATATGATGCTGATTTCAGGCAACTGTGCTGTAGTTTGTTTCTAGCTTTTTTTCACCATTTTTTTTAAAGTTATGTTCACTTGTGAGGATGATCTTGTTGAACAAAACATGTAAGAATCAGACTTTTTTGGTCACACTGCTAATTTTCTGCAATAACCATAAAAATCAATGTTAAAATCCATTTGGGTTTTTGTTGAGGAAACCAGGATGATGCTAACTCTCAGGTTGGCCTACAAAAATATGTCATCTCTGCAGCACTCTATAGGTAAAACGTGTGAGTGTTTAAGGGTTGCACAGTACTGGTAGGGAAAAAAGGTATAAGACGTATAGTGTACCAAAAACAGTAAGATGCAAATTTCTCATACAGTGTATATTAACAGTACTCAGTAAGTAGTACTCAGCCTTTGCATTCCTTCTGAAACACTCTCCTTGGCATACACTCTCTCAGCAGCAGGTCTAACACACCCAAAACTCTGTAAGGACATTCTGTGTTGGAGGTTCGAGTTTGTAAACGAGTGTTTAAGTTCACGGTAAAGTGTGTAGGGCTTCCACCGGCGTGTTTTCCATGCGAGTGTGTGTTGGTTCAGGTAGAGTGAAGCGCCACAGCTCTCAGTCTCTCTGCAGTGTGGATCAGGTAGCAGGGTTGTTGGATTATGCTCTTTTAAGAAGGGATTAACCATGTTTCAGCGTTCAAGGCAAATTGCTCTGAGAAGGCATCTTTGGCAACAAAAAAGTTAAATTCTGCACCTAATCCTTTTCAAAGCTCCTTAACTCGCTCTCTCTCCTTCCTTCTCACTCTCTCAAGTTGTCAGTGAGCGTTTTGAGAGCTGCCTTCTTTTTTAAAAACAATTCACCCACCCTCCCTCCGTCTTTCTTTCGGGATATGACAGTTTGGAGGCTCCTTGGAAAAGATAAGACAGCCTGCGTTGGCAGGATGAGGTGCCGCTATTACACTAAATATAAAATAATGACACGACTGTTCGATTGGCATATGTATAATGCCACAATACATATATCTACATGGAAGCAGAGGAAGCTGACACAACGATGACAAAAGTTCTCCTTCAAAGCTCTACTATTGAAATGAACTCAATGTGTCTCCGCTGAACTGAGTGCAAGTCTGCTGTAGTGCAGTTCACTTCAGTTTAAGGCGTGAAATAGTGAAGGTCTTTCTGAAGAGAGCGAAGCAGCTTGTGTTGATACTGTGTGTGTGTGTGCCTGCGCAATTCGGGTGTCATATCCATGACTTTGCCATATGGAAAGAGGCAGCTGTCTTTCTTTTTTTGTGTACGTGGGGGTGTGCGACCCAGGTGTTCCTCACTCTTTATCTTCCCGTTTCTCTCCTTCATGTGTGCTGGGAAAGCAAAAGATAAAGCCTGAGGAATGAGGATAGTCGCTAAGCTCTTGTTCTTTGGTATAGCTTGCTTGTGAGAGTGTGTGTGTTTTAGCCAACATTATGGAGACCAGTCCTGAAGCCAAAAAGTTAATAAAAAAATAAAGGAAACGTATGAGTGAGGGACATGCCAAAAAGTAGAAATGTTTCTATGAGTGTTCGGTTTAGGTGATCGAAAACATCATTAGCTCAGTATAAAACAACCAAAACCAGTTTTTTTCTTTTCTTTCTATGACATAAAATACATCAGTGATGATCCACTCAAAAGATTTTGCCTGTCTTGAGAAAGGTGGTTGCCAACATGTGGCTAAATGAGACTAATCATCAACTCTTCTAATCACTAGTTCACTTTCATAGCCTCGTTGTGCTTATACTTGTTCTAACTCAAACTTTCCAAATGATAGATTTTAAATATAGATTGAAAGAGCCATCGGAAGCTTAGTGAATGTGATGCTGAAGTCATGCTAGCGTGGTGTAGTTCATTTATAACGTAACTTCAGCTTTTTACTTCTGGCAATTGTTTTTAAGCTTCAAAATTCATTAAAGTTTTCATAATTTGTGAAGATTAATTTAAACAAAATCAGCAATAATCCAAAAGCCAATAAAAAAATCCTATTGGCTTTTGTCAAGGGAACCAGGGTGATGCGTAGCCAGACTCCATAGTGGCTTCCATTGGCCAAGGACCACACAGAGGCCGTCTGACTGACACCCAATCACAGTTTGTTTTAGGGCATGTACATATTACGTCGATGTCACTACAATAACGGACCAGTGTGTAAAACTCTTCAAAAATAAAACTTGTGTAAAAATCCAGCATTTAGTTGATCCTGATAAGTTTTCATTGTCACAATTGTAACGTCTTGCTTCTTCCATAAGGGGGTTTGGCCCCACTGTATCCTACAAATCCTGTAAAATTCAACCAATCAGATGACAACTTTGAAACTCTTGAAGTGTTTTCAATTTTGTGTGCAATATGCGCATACGATGTTCAGCAAAAAGAGGAGTAGCCGTTGCTAAGGTAGGCATGAGGTCTGAGGCTGAGACTTTCGGGTTGGGCAACAAAAATATGTCGTCTCTGCAGCACTCTATGGAACAAATGTTTGTGTTTAGGGATAGCACAGTACTGGTAGGAAAAAAAAAAAGGTACAAAATAGGTATAGCATAAGCATACCAAAAACTGTTCTGCTATTCAGCACAGTTTGACAGTTCAGGTAGGTGTAATAATGTGATGCATTGAAAAACAAAATTCTCTTTCTTTTACCTCTGAACAGTACAACCAATTCAAAACCTAACATCACAACAGAAGCACATCTGAAATTCGCTCCCAGAAAAAAGGTACAAAAGCTGTCACTGTGGCGGTACCGTTTCATAAGGTACACCTTTTTAGCTAAAGAGTGCATATTAGTACCTCAAAGGTACATATTGTTACAAAAAGTTTACATATTAGTACATATATGGTATAATATTAGAACCTTTTTAAAGGGTACGGTCCCAGTGACCGTACCCTTTTTGTGTTCTGTGTTACAAGAGTCACTGATAGTTATAACACAACATAAAAGATGCCAAGTATGCAAGGGAGATAAAAATATGTACTCAAGAAAGTATTCATATTTGTGTCAAGTTGAGCAAAGTAAATTAATAGTTGTTATTTTTCTTGCTCAATTATGACACAATATGGTTCTGAAATATTTCCAGAGAATTTATTTGGAAACGCAACTGAAAACATGTTGAGACAACAATAATTCATCTACCGTAATTGTTCATGCAATTTTATACGACATTAATAGATTCCATGACCCTGTTTGATTTAAAGATGCGTCTTAACTGCCTGTACATGACAGATTTGATGTTCATTTCGATTATTACAACTACTGTCTTTTATTTTCAAGGTACTTATTTAGTAATAGAATCAATACAGAAATATCAGAGCTGGTGTTATAACAAAGCCAAAACATTGAGGCGACCTTAGAGTGTGTTTGAGTGTGTCTACATGTTTTGAGGAGGGGTTCTATAAAAAATACTACCTACTGCAATCTCACAGCAGTAGTAAACACACTATAGACTAAATAACAACCCTCGCGTATTGACAGGTGTCAAACATTTCCATACACACAGACACAAATACACATGTGCAAGCTCATGCACACACAAAACTCCCACCTTTCCCATCTCGAGTCTGCCATTGATTTCGGAAGTAAAGCGCTATGAGCCATGGTATCTATGGCAACACAGTGGCTGCGACGGCCAAAGTTTCTCTCTCCCTCTCTTATTGGTGAGGTATCCTCACTGGAGGATGTGAGAAGAGGGGAAAGAGGAAGAGAGAGAGAGAGAGGCATCATTCTTATTCTGTGCTACAGGCCAGTGTTGGCTTCATAGCACACTGGCAGCAACAGCAACCTGGTCCCTGCATACTAAACAGAGCTCTGTCATCCAAGCACACACGGATACGTGCACTCACACGTACGTGAATCTTATTAATATCCAGGATTCCAGGCTGTTTTATACCCTACATTATTATAGTTACAACACTCAAACACAGGTATACAAGGTAAGCGTACATCTTCCATATATGAGGAGGCAGTATCTTAGCAGGATTTGGAAATTCAAATGCTAATACACACGGGCAGGCAGACACCCAATGCATGCTGCTTTTTTCCTGGGCAGCATATGCCCCGGCACACACACACCGCCTCCTGGCCTGTGCACTAACCCCCCACCACCACCAGCACCATCCTCTTTTCGTCTCCTCTGCTCTCCATCTCCTCCCTCACTCTCTCTCTCTGCTGCCATGATCCATGTGGTCTCTCCATCTGTCAGTGTTAGCGCGTGGACAAAGAGTAGTGCAGCAGAGGCAGCGCGCGCACACACACACACACACACACAGTCAGCACGCAGGTATTGCAGTGCAATATAACCAGCATATACCTGCAGCTTAAGACTCATTCACAGCAGGTGCCATGAGTGAATTATTAATTACTGGTCCTTGTTTTAGAAAGAAAAAATTTATGTTGATGATTTTAGGACCAATACAATTTTTGTATTGTGACTTTATTAAGGTGGTGTATGAAATAATACAAAACATCATTCAATTATAAAATAGAATTTTTTATTTTGAGGGGGAATATTATCCATTCATTTCTTGACAGCTTTTGTGAGATTTACCCACATATAAATTGCAGCACTCTGTAGGACAGTTAAGTGAACTAATGTGGTCTCTTTAGGCACTGTAGTTGCAGTGTGAATCATATCACATGAGACTACTGTAGGGCATGATGTCTAGATGCCAAATTTCACTCGTTCTTTCCTCTAAATCACTTTAAAAACTGAAGTGCACCCACAAACTTCAAGACTTCAAATCAGAGCACCCATAAGAAAATGAGTGGCAACATCTTAAACGCGTGCCAATCTTGGTGTGAGACATCCAATGATGTAGGTCTGCATGTGTACGTTTTATTATTATATTTATATATTTTAGTTTGGATCTTTTTAGTGGCACATATTTATTTAATCATCCCTAAATATAAACAATTATAAAAATGCAAATTATTTTTAATTAATAATAAAATAAAACTGGTTGACCTCACTGACTGGGGGGCTGTTAAACTAAAAACGTCAAACTTTTTATTCGTTTTGGCCGTTCGTTTACACAACAATGGCATTTTGGGTGCCTGAAAACGCAAAGTTTTTGAAAATGGTCTCCGTGTAAACAATAAAAGCGTGAATCTCTGAAGACGACGACATCATGCACATCGCCATCTAATGGCCTGGCAGCAGACTACAGCGATTTCAGCGGATCCATGTGAATGGGGATCATTTTGACAATGTGTCGTCTGTACCCATAAACCTCAAAAGAAAAACTTCTCCGTTTTAAGCATATCGTTGTCGTGTAAACGTACCCTTAGTATTGCAAAACCACACTGTGTCATTATGTTCTGTGTGAATATAAATATCCAATAAATACTTTACATGTGCCACACAAGCCATTCAGAACTTTACATCTATGAACATTACTGGTTTGTTTTTCCAGCACTGTCAATCAATGTGTAAACCGGATGCACGCACACACACACGCAGACCTGTTAACAACATAAGCTTGAATATATCTCTCAGCCTAACTCTACCAATTTCAGTATTAGTGACACTCGGCTTATTCTACTACTCAGCCATAAGCTTTAACCCAAAAACAGCCGCTATAGTGTCTATACTGACACACTTTCTTTGGCTCATTGAAGGCTGTGTCAACATAGTTCAGTGCAGAGATGTTGACTAGAGGCCCCCAGTGAATACGCAATAGACAAACATACATCATTACGGGGTGTCAAGTGGAGAAAATATTGCTACAACTGGGATTTTGTTTGTGTGTTTATAAGCTCTCTATACAACTAGTTGCTAAAACAATGCTTCGTCGCTGTATCTGCCCTCTTTCCTTGTTGACACACACAAGTGCACACAAATGCCTTTGTTTAGGTGGTACAGCGACGGTCGGTGGTGGTTTTGTCTGGTGTCTGTGTTGTCAAGGATACAACGAGTGTGGTGTGCATCAACCCCCACCGATCCTCTCCGCTCTTTCCTCCCATCCTCACTCCTGCAAGATCTGAGAGCAACTCGGCTCAATCCCTGATGTGTGCATGCGCGTCTGTGTGTGTGAGAGAGAGTGTCTGATGGGAGGGGGGTTTGAAGAAAAGCAATACCTCTCCTTCCTGTGAATAAAGAGAGGTGGGGGAAGGGGACAGGACAAGAGCAGTGGGGTGGTCTTTTTATTTCTCTGAATTTTCACTGTTTGAGATTTATGCCACAAGACACTTCGCTTCCATGGCACATGAAAGATGAAAGCAATACAAGGGGAACTCAAGGTGCATGTGTCAGCATACACTGGTCATATGAATGAACTTTTAACTCAAAAGATAAGCTAGAGATGTCATATACCACTGTTCTCCGTCACTATGTAAAAAAGGAATCAAGGTCAGGAATTGGCTACCCGTCATAAAATTAAAAATTTTATTCCGTGTGCCGTATCAATTAATGTGTGAGCAGTTTAACATGGTTTAAAATCATTCGAGCGCAAGAAGACGATTAAAAGAACTCAATTCGGCACTCGTGCACAGTTTTCTGTGCTGGGCACATCCAGAGCACGCACTGAAAACCACCTCTCATAGGGCATGAATACTGAATTGAGTTTTCTTTCACGTCTTCTTGCGTTCAACGGACAAATACACACAAAAAACAGTTGCTCATATATTAAGTGAACGTGAACAGTTGATAAAGAAAATCAATGTGTAACAGTATATACTGGATTTGTGCATTTGGTCTTAAAGTGACCTCAGTCTAATAAACCTGCTGCTGTCTCGGTCATTACTGCTAATCAAAGAACAAAAGAAAATCACTCGCTGATCTTGACTGAATATCTTTTGTAACTTTAATAAGGATTAATCTTTACTTTATTTACATGAAGACTATGCAGTAGAGTTGTCAAAAAGTACCGACTTCGGTACCAAGCAAACAGTACTGAAACGGTCACAGACACATCCGATGAGAGCTTGAACACAATGGCCAATCAGAGGTGTTTACAATTCTGCTCAACAGCGCTCAAAGTGTCACGATTTTTAAATTTCAGTACTGTTTGGCACCGAAGTAGGTACTTTTTTGTTTTGGTAGATTGTTGTTTTACATTTGATTTCAATTTCGGAACTTTTAGTTGTTTTGTATTTTTATTTGCTTAATTGTTTATTTGTTCTTATTGTATTACTGAGTGTATACTTGTCTTTAATAATGTTTGAAATGTATATTAGTAAACCTAGTTTATTAGTTAGTTGATCTTTAGGCTGTTGATTTTTGTTCATGGTATTAAGAATGTAACAATGTTTTGCAAAAAGAGAGAATAAATATTTTTGATATCTAAATGTTTGACTTTTTTACCATATTGGAATCGAAACTGGCAAATCGATAAGAATCGGAATCGATAAGCAGAATCAGAATTGAAATCGCTAAAATTCAAACAATACCCAACCCTACTGTAATAGAGCTGCACGATTCTGGATAAATTTACAATTTCTGGAGACTCACAATATTTTTGGTTTAAATTAGAGAATATGATTCCCCCACGCTTATAAATATACTAAACAAAATAACAATTTTCTAGAGGTTAATTGCTGCAGTCTATTTAAAAAATATTTAATTTAATCTGAATTCTTTTTTATCTGTTTGAATGAATGATTCAGTGACTCACTCATAAAGACTTCTGCTGCGTCCCAATTCGCCTACTTACACGATGACCAATAAGTATTTACTCTCTTTGTGAAGAAATATGCTTTTGAGCAATATGCTAGAACCGCTTGAAACACCATAGAAACCACATAGTAACACACTTGCTAAGTGGTTGCTAAGGCCGGCTACACACTGGCTGCGTGGCGTGAGCGTCTCAGCTGCGTGGCGTGTCCGTTTTTATTTCGGCTCCAATGTTAACAGGTTAGAACTTGCACACTGCCTGTGTGATACGCACATCTCAGGCGCAGCCCGAAAACGCGTGTATGCTAGAACAGACCCGATGCCTATTTTACACGCGACACGCAAGCGTGTTGGAAGCATTTCCAGGCAAAATAGAATAGGAAAAGATGTTTATATGTCATTTTGACACGAATACATATTAATAAATTACATTTTGATGTTTGAAAGTCTCTAGGTTTTGACATAAATGCAGATATAAATGCACTTTAAAAAAATGATAAATAATTATCGATTTTCAAATATTGCACCTGTCAATACAGAACGAAATATTCTCTAACCTATTTTGCCGTCAATACTGCCGACGTTGTCTTTGCTGTATCAGTAGGCTATATATTTATGTTAAACATGAAGTATAGGCCTTCCACATCTCTCTCCCCATATGTCGAACAAGGGTGACCTTGTACATCAACTAGCAGCAGCAGCGCCGCATCAGACACGTTTCTGGTGTGCAAAGACAGAAAACACCACGCAGCTGACACACAACAGAAACGCCATGCTCATGCCACACAGCCAGTGTGTAGCCGGCCTAAGCCTTAGCCAAAGCAATCTTCCACATCACCCTAGCAATGTGCTTAGAACAGTTAGAACATTATATAAATTGCATAGAAACACCCTGCCAACCACCCACAAAACTTAAGAAACCACCAAGTAAACGAGCATCTAGCAACTACTCTTGACATCCAAGCAACCACACAGCAAAGCCCCAGCAACCACTGACAACACCCTATGGAACCACATAGAAGAAATCATAACCACCTAGCAAAGCCCTCCCAACAACATAAAATGCAGATTAAAACTAGAGGCCGACCGATATGGATTTTTGGGGGGCCAATACAGACACCGATATTAGGGAGTAAAAAAAGCCTGATAATGATATATCGGCCGATATTATTTATGTGTATGTTATAATACAGTAAAAATATTATTTATGTGTATATTATAGTACAGATTCAGAACCAGTCAAAAGTTTGGACACACTTTCCCATTCGTGTGTACAAACTTTTTTTGCAATGATCACTCAAATGTTGTGATCAAACACTTGTGTGACAAAGATGTGTAATGGAGGCAGGGTGAATGAGAAGATACATTTGAGCTGTAACCAAACTAGTTTGCATTGCATATTCTATTCTAAATTATATTCTAAATACTGTTGCATAATCTTCACTAATGACTTTGTCTTTTTATTTAGTCACGTTAGCCTATATAAAAAAATTACTTGTATCAATAAATATATCAAAAGTGTCACTGGCAAAACCTTGTTATCTTCTATTACCAGTGAAGGAGGAAGTACTCAGATCTTTTACTAAAGTAAAAGTAATAATACCATAATGAAAACATGTTTAATTACATAAGTACAGTACTTTTACTTAAATAATATTTTAAATTAGTCAGTAAAATGTACTAATCGTGAAACTACTCATTATGCAAAATGGCCCTATATAAAGTTTTATAATTATATAAATTATTGGAATATTGCTTGATGTTGTAACGTATAGAGCCCTATAAAATCCGTTTTATTTTTTTCCAAATTCCGTTTTATTTTTTCCCAAATTCCGTTTTTTCCATTTTAATTTTTGCAAATTCCGTTTTTTCCGTTTTAATTTTGGGGAATTCCGTTTTTTTTACCTTTTACTGTTATTTTAGTCGTAAAAAGAGTGTGCTTTTAATGTTAATGATTAAAATGTACACAAATAAAACAGGAATGACCTTAAATTTATTGAGGTAACAAACATCACATTCACTTTTCAGGACAAATACTGCATGATGCAAACACTTCACTAGAAGTACTTCAGGTAACAACAAAATATTAATGGTTATGAGCTTTAAATTGTCCAGTAAAATAAATTATATTAGTTTATATAAGTTTAAATAAAAGTCGCACTCAGTCTCTCTCTCGCGCACTGTTAGGGCGCTTTCACACTTGGTTTGATTGCCTGATCCGAACCCGAGTTCGATTGCTCCCCGCTCCCCCCTCCCCCTGCCCCCGATGGACTGTGTTCACATTAGCGTGCTCTCGGACACACTCGGTCTCTCGCGCGCTCTCGGACACACACACTCGGTCTCACTTACGCAGTGACGCAGTGTCGCTCGCGGAGTTCGCTTCGCTTTTGTCCAGTCCAGAGCACCTCGGTGTGCACGGAGGGGAGGGGTTGTGTGTGTGTGTATGTGAGAGAGATGCGTGAGTGACAGAGACGGAGGGAGAGCAGGGAAAGGAAATGCAACTGAAAGAATACGCTGCATGTTTTAAATAGCGTTAAACAAAAATGAATAACGAAACGCAATATGTGGCGGCCGGTGTTGATTCTGTGTGGGAAACACTGCATAAAAGTCACGTGGGAACTGTTCGGCTCGGTACTGAGGGCTTAGCGTCAAGTTTCTTAACTTTTTCGCCGACGAAAGCAGAGCCGTGGAAAGCCGCTTCGCCATGCTTTCATTGTTTTGAAGGGGGAGAGGCAGCTGAAATGACGGGAGGGGTTGTGTCGCCCAGATTTGCTTCCTCTGGTCTGCATTTTCCCCAGACATACGTTCTTCTCCCACACAAAAACATAATTTCATTCCAAATATGTAAAATTCCGCATTAACTCTAGATTCCGCGTTAATTTGCCAATTCCGCTATTTTATAGGGCCCTAAACGTAGCGTTAGAGACAGAATGGGCTTTAACACTGTCTCTACACCGGACGCGGGCGTTGTTGCTCACGTCGCAACAGCTGTTTACCCTGGACGCAGCAAAGCGCCTGTTACAAAGCAGATTGAGGCATCAGTTTACTGTCGTGTCGCACCGCATCCAGTGAGAACAATATCATTGATTATAAAGGGTTCAATTTTCTTTTGTCGCATCGCGCCACTCGCATCCGGTGTTTTGTTTAGGTAGCAGCAGACAAGCAGTGTCTTAAGGTAAGTTGCTAACTAGCCAGCAGTGCGGTGGTGGCTTGAGTCTGTTGAATGGTGATTTAACGCTACGTTGGCACCAGGTGAGACACTATAAAGTAAATAAACAATGTCCCCGTCTTTTACTCTCACAACAAGCTTATCATACTTGTTTGCTACATTAGCTAGCTAGCCATGTTTCATTGTCAGTGGATTGAAAGCTAATGTGTGCGCGCATCTTACACCGTGTATGAAGAGATCTCATTACTGAAGTGAAAGGGTTGGCTGGTGTCACCACAGTCACCTGGGTCGCCATTAGCAAACAATGGAGTGCACTCTGCTGGAAAAACTATGTAGTTACACAATTTACAAGCACTATATCCGCGTTATATGTTCTGTAAAAAAAAAAGAAGTTCATATCGGCGGCATATCTGCCGATATATCTGTGATAGGGCTGTCAAAATTGCTCAGAAATGACGTTTGAATATTCCCTCTAAAAAACACACATATATTCGAACTATTCGAATATCTCGTTGCGCATTTTTTCAATGACGCGCATTACATCAATAACAGGACAAATTAATACAAAGAGACATAACTACTTGTAAAGGTAGTTTATTTAAATTTAAACACATTTAACAACGTATTACCTTCACAAAAACAAGTAAAACAAAACAACTAATGGCAAAGACCGCAGACCTCACTCTCGCTTGCAATATCTAATCAGTCAGTACAGTACACTAATGTTTCTGTTTAACGTTAAATAAAATGAGGCATACAATTCCGAGAAATGTGACCACGAACTTTTACCCTGAGGTTCATAAAAAATAAAGTGCTATTACAAACGAAAAAGGCTACTTACATTATTGGTGCTTGTATTAAAAAAAGGAAGAAAAAAAAACTTATAATAACTTAAAATATAGCTTGCATAGGCTACAACTTTATCTCGCGGCTCCACAATTTTACCATCCACCGACCAATATCCAAAGTACTTCCAGACATGGCTTTTTAGATTTTGGGGGGTTAAAATCAGTTTTTCTGCTGCGGTCGAGTTGGGCTCTGCCCTTTTTGCCATCTTCCATGTAAATCACCTTTCAGCAGTGACGGTGTGCCAGTGCGACTCCCGTGACCTGTTCCTGATCCTTCAGGCAGCGCGCGCGCGCCTCCGCTACCGCGTTTTTTCCCCCACATTCGAATATTAATTTTCACCTTCGAATTTCTGTTTTTTAAAACTATATATATATATATATATATATATATTCGAATTTAGAATATTCGTTGACAGCCCTAATCTGTAAAAGGCTCATATCGGCCGATAATATCAGCAGACCGATATATCGGTCGGGCTCTAATTAAAACACTTAAAACACCTTAGAAATCACATAGAAAACACCCTGGCAACCATCCATGACACCCTGGCAACCATCAACCCTAGCAATCTCTCACAACAACACACTTTTATTCTGGCAGCAAGTATTGTTCTGCCAAGTACCATTCATAAAAATCATCAATGTTGTTACCTGAAAGTCTGACTGCCCAGTGCCATTAAGCAACACCCCACTGTTAATATCTAAAGCCCTAAACATCTATTAGTTCACACATAAGCTTTACGATGGCATTAGCCCTAGCACACATTTACACAAACACAGAGCACCATACAGTTTCCCCCTTTCTACCTTTAAATAAATTAGTCACAGCGATATGCAAAATGGCATGGAGTGACAATCAAAGCCTGACTAACAAGCTTTTAAGGACCGTGCTAAAGTTTCATAATCACACAATAATAAGATTATGCAAACTCGGCCATTTTGCCACCTGTGTATGAAAGAAAAGGAGAAAAAGAAAACCAAACCACTAGATGCACTCTGAACTCTATGAATGTGTGTTCAAGGAAGCCATTGTGAGAAAGCTTTTACTGAGTGTCTTTACCTTCATAAGCAACCATAAATATTGCTAATTGTGATTCCACCCCCATCCCTTCACTGTCCACCAACAGCCTCTACCACTCTTTAATCAATAACCTGATGGCCTGTCTATTGTTTAGATGAAAGATCCAATAAGATGCTAAATTCAAAATGCATTATCCAATCAAAAACTTGCTAACTCCAAATGAGAGTCTGCGCAAGCAAAGTATCAAGACAAATAACAGTAATAGTGTATTCTGAAAGTAAGCAGCCCATAAATTGACAGAATATATGGAAAACTATTACATCATTCTTGTTTTCAATTTATTTTTTTATAATCAAATACAGGGTGATCCAAATGTCTGACCACTGGTGGAAAAGCTTATTTATAGAATTGTTCCTCATACTAGTTTTTTTTCATTACTTATATTATAAAAAATATACACATATTGACCCACACCTTTTGTGTAAAGCCAAGACCAACTTTTTGTTTAATACATTTCAAATAACGGAGCTACTAATTTATAAAATGCATGTGCTGGGATTTGTTATTGATTTTCCATAGCAGAGAACTGCATACATAACATTGCACATGTTCTCTATTGACAAAAGGGACATCAGAAATGTGTAAATGTCATATTGTGAAAAGCATACATTGCAAGCAAATTGTCTGAATGTAGCGCCTGAGCTAAGCTAAAACCTTTTGGTTTGCTAACACAAATCATAAATATTTTGCTAGCTACTTCACTGCAGGTCCATTATAATTCTAATTTGTGCGTAACAACATTTACTACTAATAACTGTAAGAACGGGAAAACGATGCTGCACTAAAAGGAAGCAAAGGAGTAGTTCTGATATGCAGACCTCAGGCAAAACAAAAATTAGCATTAGCGATGAAGACACCAGTCTGGCTGGTCTGAGAAAACAGTGTGTGGAATTAGCAAATGTTTGCCAATTATATCTACTACATTCAAAGCAATGAAACTAGCATTTTTGTTCAGTCAAGTACATAGAGCAAATGTACTACAGGACAAAGAACACAAGAAGACATTTTTGCGTGACCATACCATGCCAATTCAACTGAGAAAAAGCAATACTGCAGTGTTTATTTCTCTTTTTCATACTCTACATACATCCTCTTTCATAATACATTCCTCTCATTTAGCTTTTGATTTCTTTTTTCACCTTTTCCATAATTCATACCATCTTCTACTTATGGTCTACCTTCATTCTGCTTTTTCTCTCATTCTCTCTCTTTTTATTTCTCTCAACCTCATTTCGCTCTTCTGCTGCATTTTCCTCAGGCTGCAAAAGAACCAACCATCATAAATCTACCCCTTTATTGCTTCTGAGGAGAGAGAATGAGGGAAGAGAGGGGGTGGGGACATGGGAGATGCAGGAGAAGAGGAAAAAAATACGAAAAAGGGGTGGAGGACTATCTAATCTCAGAGCAAGAGCAACAGAACCCAATGAACAGATGGATAAAATGAAAGGAGGAGAGAGAGGGTGCCTGGGAGGGGCTGAGGATGTCAACATTAATGAGAATAATTTACAGTTCAGAAGCTAACAGACTCGAGACCTTTCCAATAACTGAGACCACCACCAGCACAATTACCCTTTCATAACAAAAGGCATTCTAGCACTCTTGGCTGACATTTTTTTTAGTAAACAGTAGTCTAACGAAGAAATTGTGTTAGATAATTATGCAACAAATACTAACAACTCCCACATTTCTCATTAGTTGTTGACTGAAGGCTAATGGTTACAACCAATGAGCAAATGGCAGTGACATTTGATTGAACATGGCAATAATGATTTGAAAATACTATCACTATCACCATCTAATACTAATACTGATACTATCAATTCCTGAAACTGAAAGGAGAGAGAAGGCATCCTTTTATCCAAGGGTAGGATGAGGGAAAGGGATTTTGGCGACCATGGGGACATCAGAGGTTGGCGCATAGGCATAAATATATTTCAGAGTGTCGATTTCCTATTCCAAGAGCTAGCTGTTGCTCAGGGCAACAGGAACCATTACTGTCCCACTGCACAACACAGACATAAAATCCAGAGTTATGGGTAAGGACCAATCGGTTCGACTTATAACAGGTCTCCAAGCAAACTCCCCAATGCTGAAGCGTTGTCTCAATAGTTAAGTAATAATAATAATTTGTTACATTTCTATAGCGCTTTTCTCTGTATTCAAAGTGCTTTACATATGGAAGGGGGGAATCTCCTCAACCACTACCAATGTGCGGTATCCACCTGGATGATGAGACGGCGGACATATTGTGCCAGAACGCCCACCACACACCAGCTTATTGGTGGAGAGGTGATGAGGCATATATGTATATGGGGATTAATAGGAGGCCATGAGAGGCCAGTGGCCAAATTTGGCCAGGATGCCAGGGTTAAACCCCTACTATTTTTCAAAAGACATCCTGGGATTTTTAATGACCACCAGAGTCAGGACCTCGGTTTAACTTCTCATTCGAAGGATGGTGCTTTTTGACAGTTTAGTGTCCCCATCACTATACTGGGGCGTTAGGACCCACACAGACCACAGGGTGAGCCCCTCTTCCAGCAGCAACCTAGTTTTCCCAAGAGGTCTCCCATCCAGGTACTGAGCAGGCTCAACCCTGCTTAGCTTCAGTGGGCAACCAGTCTTGGGCTACAGGGTGATATGGTTGCTGGTGTTAGCTTGTAGTTTTGTATAGCCAGAACTTTGACTAAACAGCAAAAATGTGGTCCATTTTGCATTTTATATCTTATAATACCCACTTAGACAGGAAGAGGCGTCTGATTAACATGTAAAACCAACCAATCACAGGACTGATGTTTGTGTATAATTTTGGGGAGGGTTGATCTGAATTAATCTGATTATACCACAATAATAGTGGGTGAAAAATCATTTACATAATGGTGCAGCAGTATCCATGAGCTACTGTACAAAAAAAAACAAAAAAATCTGGTTGTAAATGTGACTACTAAAATAAGTAGGGCTATAATCAACCAAAGAAAATCTTCGTCGACTGAAGTCCTGAAATTTCGACTAAAAATCGACCTGGGGGGGCTTCGATTAAAAAAAAACGTTAGATTAATTAGCTGCGCAGTACTTGGTAGCCTTGTCCATCTAAATGAATTATAAATAAACATAAAAAACTAGGAGGCTATTTGCAGTATATTAAATCGTTTTTGACCTAACGTTAATTATTTTGCACTGAAATGGCTCTAAAAGCGTTGCATCACGTGCACCTGCGCAATATCATAGCCTATGATTTCTGAAAATAGTTTGTCCACTAGTGATATCAGCACAAGAACGGTTGAGGAATATGCAACAATTAGACAATTGTTTTTGTCATACGTTATAATAACTGACAGACACTATCATTTCAGCCATTCTGTGCATGTCTTCGCAGCGAGGCTGAATCTCAGCTTCGCAGGCTGAGACACGAATAGTCTATAAACTTAAAGCTTTTACTCTTAAACATAAAAGGCACGTTCACTTCAATAAAAAAAAGTCGACAATTCCTTCCGTGATATTATTTTTGCGTTTGGGTGATAGAGGCGGCTTAACATCCAGCGTGGTCTGGGGATGCTACCGTCGTTGCGGGCGGGTGCGCCTGCAGTTATAAAACGAGTAAGTTATTAGACTAAAACATGTGCCATATTCTGATATGTTCATATAGCCTACTCAAAACAGACGGGGCAACCTAACGCAGACAAGTTAGCTTACCGTTTTTAGGTGATATGCCATGTTTGTAGTCAAGCTGTGATATGCAAACTGTTGCTTGCAAACTTTGCATTAAACTTTTTTCCGTTATCTATTTTTGTAAAATGCTGCCACACTGCCGATGTCTTTGACATGGTAAAGGAGGACTGACTGTAAATTAAACGCTCACAATTAAATAAATATTCAGCAAACCACCAGACCAAGGCCTTCTAGTACTTTCTTCAATCTGTCTCCAGTGGGTTGGGCTAATCCAAAAAAGTGAAAACAAGGGGGGTGTCCTGAAGACAGACTGTTACCTGTGAAACAGGGGTGCTCTGAAAATACCCCCATTAGCAATTATTTCTGCTTTCCACCTGATGAAATTAACACGGCAAAAAATCGACCAATCAGAATTTTGGTCGAGCCAGAATGTATCAACCAATAAATCGACTAGTCGACTAGGAGATTACAGCCCTACAAATAAGTACAGACTATTTGACAGGCATAACTAAGAAACAACAGAGGTATAAACAGTTTTGCTCATGGATATCTAATTTACCTGCTACCAAGTACCTGGCAAACAAAGCTCTGAATATCTTCAAAGATTTTGCCTGACTTAGACAAAAATCAAATCCAGTGATTAGCTGTTCCTCAACAGCGTTCATTGCATGAACCTGGTACACGTTTGTTTTCAGGAGGATACTAGATTGATATAGTGCTTTCCAGTTTTGTGTACAATATGCACTACACGGTCAGTGTATAGACTGTTAAGAGACCAATGGACTTTAAATAAATTAGAATAAAAAAGATAGAGAAAATAGAAGGCTTGATGCCATTTCTTTTTGCAAAAAGCGCTTAGAAAGTTATTACTTGCATGCATCCACTGACACAGTTAAACAGATAGAAATAGGTAAACTTATATCAGCTACTCATCCAAAAACCCACCTGATCACAACAAAATGTAAAACCATTGTGCTTGTCCCAAGCAAACTAACAAAGATATAGTACACTAAACACTGTTGACAAAGCCTTAAAGCAAACAGCTCGCTGTAACAACAACCATCTGACCGAATATATAAAGATTAACACTTAACTCACATTTATTTAAATATGAATGAAAATGCAAAAGCTGCACTTAGTTTTAGTTCTCCATAACATGGCATGAACAAAAGTCGAGAATCTTACCTGTACATGCTGCTGCATAGAGCCATACGGCATGCCTTGAGTCAGCACTTTTTGCTGCTTTATCATTATCATCCTCTTCTGTTCTTCACTTAAATGGGCTGTCTGGTTGGGCATTGGACCTGGAACTTGTGGTTGCCCACCCCCTTGCCCTGCGGTGCCCTGCATGTAGGGCATCATCGGGTTTTTGGCTTGATTGGCCATGGGCGGTGTCATCCGCTGACTCATGTGGTCTACTCCACTGAAATGAGTCAGCGGCTTGGTGTTGCTATAAGAGAGCTGCTTATTGAGGTTGTTTTGGGCAGTCAAGTTATTAGGTTGCTGCTGCTGCTGATGATTGAGCATGTTCATGTGGTTCTGTGGGAGGTAGTTGTTCATGCTTGGTGTTTTTGGCCCCATTGTGTTGCTAGGATTGAAAGCCTGTGGATACATCATGGGGCTATTTGGTTTGTCTGGGTTAAAGGGTGCACTGTATGGGCTTGTTGGTGCCCCTGCAGGTGACCAGTTTGCGGCTTGGGACTGCTGTTGGTGCTTCTGTTGGATCAGTTTAGCACGTTGCTGCTGTTGGGCAGCCATTTGCTTCAGCTGCTCAGCCGGTGAAAGTTCAGAGGTGGGCGGGGCTGGTCCACCTGTTCCCCCTGATCCAGGGCCACCTCCCGTTACTGGAGTTGATCCCACGGGGCCAACGGCAGGACCTGCATTCATAATAAATCCATTCCCAGGCCTCGAGGCCTGGGTCTGCGCTTGGGTGGGCGT